>OZ010794.1:42012660-42612660 GCA_963932465.1 Maratus speciosus
TTCGAATAACTAACTAAATAAATAAACTTTATCACTTACCAAAGTTGAAACTAACATTTTACATTTGACATCTACAAACAGTGCTTTGGCTACTGAAGACAAACAAAAAGTTGAAAAGCTTCAAAAAATTTTTACCATATGTCTACAGGTGCTGCCATCTTTGGTAATTTTTTTCAAATAAAAAAACTTATAATAAATATTGAAAAACTGTGATGTTCACATCTGCCCCCTGTTCACATGTGCCCTCATCTCCCCTATAGAAAAAAACAACTTTTACCCCTTAAAAATTACATATTCCATTTCAAATCATTTTAATGTTATTTTGATCGGAATGAAAGGGAAATAGAAATCGTGTTTTTCTATTCTAGTAATATTTGCAGACTTATGTCTGGTATTGATACCGGCGACATGTTAGTATGGTGCCACTCAAGAGAACGAACAATGAATTTGCTTTCAGATCGATTTTCTTTTGTGACAGTAAGAGATTTTTTAATTGGATCGTTTATTTATTTTTAATTTGTATATCTAATCTGAAAACAATATTTTCTTTTGTTTTTAGTCAATGAGCATCAGCTTGAGGTTTTGTTTGTTTGCGGTTTTTAGTCTTCTGTTGTGTACGAGTATGAAAATAATGCTAGTAATTTTTCTATTTATTTTTCATCATGAACGCTGCACATGCTACATCTCTGCTCTGCATATTTGCAAAGTCACATTCATTCGTAAGTAGATGTGGTTGCCATGTATTGTTTGCTGCTCTGATAGAAAGCAATCGGGCAGTGTTTCGCCATTTTCTATAAAAGCATCGAATCCTTCTTTCTTTTCTTTTAACAATATTTCCGGATCATAATCCTTACCTCATTTAATTAAAAATTCTGTGATTAATTAACATTAAAATTAGGCAAAGGTTTCTATTCGGATGGATTGATAAACTAAAAAGTGGAATAGTTGACAGTTAAGTATATGCACTATGCAGGTAGATGTATTTTAAATTTTTATTTTGCTAAGGAAAAACAAAGATACTTTAAATTTTGCAAACAATGTATGAAATATAAATATGCGGATTGGAACATAGGTTAGAAAGGGTGGACACGCTACGGTTGTAGTACTGCAGAATACTAGAGCTTCGGTCCTTTTTTGTTATAAATTAAGCCCTAATTAGCCAATAACAAATAGCTAATATTTCAACATTGCAATGACAACTATAACTCCAGGGTTCGTACTCATTTCTTTAAATAACAATCAAGGACTTTCAAAGAAAAAAACAAAAAAATGTAAGGACCTACAAATTAATAAATTATAATATACAATTTTTAATAAAGGGTTTCATATTTGTAAATACAAGTTTTAAACATTCACATGGTTGAGAAGGGGGGGAGGGGGTGATTTTAGCGTGTAGCAGTAGAATTTTAGAAAATTTTAAAATAACAAATACAGCAGAAGTAAAAACTAGTCGGATGTGCCAATCCCAAAACTTTCTTCTATCTTATACATGTTAATAATTCAAAATTCGCTATCAGAGTGATAAAGTTAAATGGCAAACTGTGCCCATCATGAGGATTCTAAAGATATGAAATTCCGTGCATTAGTCTTGCGATATGATTATCGATACAATTGTGCAAATCCTGCAAAAAGCAATCCTGAAAATTTGTGCATAAATTCTTGAGATAGAGCTATTGCGAAAATTGTGAAAATGCAGCATAGCAGCGCCACCTTCAGGACGATTTTCACCAAAAACTAATCAGCAACAACTTGTGTCAACGAATCTACACTGAATCTGAAGTTAGGTGAAAATTCGTGCATTAGTTCTTGAGATAGAGCTATTGTGGAAATCATGAAAAATGCAGCCTAGCAGCGCCACCTGTTGGGCGATTGTCACCAAAAACTAATCAGCACCAATTTATATCAGGGACTAACTGTAATTCTTTATTAAATTCCGTCCATTAGATCTTGAGATAGAACACCCACCAAATTTGTGTCACATACAGACAGACATTTTGTGAAACATGTTTTTCAGGATATCTCACCCCTAGAACATGTAAATCCATTGACCGGAAAGCCGAAAATCTTCACGAATTCAATACTTTCTTCTTGTAACGATAAAAGAAAAAAAAAGGAAAGATTGTAAACTTAGTGTCAAGTAGGGTAATCAAAGGAGGCGTGGGGAAATCCAAAATTTTGGAAGGGAGAATTAACCCTTAAATGCCTGATTTTTCAAAAATCATTGTAATAATGTTTTTCGGTTTTCATTTTTTAGATAAATCATGGGAAAAATACTTAAAAAAATCATATTTTGTTTTAAGTATAGTTTACGGCTAAAAAACAGTTTGTTACTAATCGGCAATACTGGTGTTTAATTGAAAAAATAATTTGTCTTTATAAAATTCTATAATATTAAAAACACAAGAATTTTAGAAACTATAATAAGAAATAAATTTCACTTGCTCACTGCAGGTCAAAATAGGGTATTTGGCAAGCTCTCAAACAAAACAAAAAGAACAAGTAGCAAGAGTTAAAAAATTAAATTTATCTTTAGTCTTAAACAGCACAAGTGTTGCCATCTACATGTTGAAAATCGATTTAATAATATTTTCAGAATGTATTTTATTGGCAACATTAAGCATTATAGCTTCAATACTATTCTAATAGTATTTTAGAGCCTAAATTGGGTATGTTGCCGAAAAGCAACACCAGGCATTTAAGGGTTAAGATGATTATTTAACTATACTGCCACTTCAAAATGTAGTCGAGAAGCAAAGTATTTATTAAAAACCAGATTCATTTAAGCTCTTTTTGTAAAATATTTACAAAATTACCAGATTAATTAACAAAAATAATGTCAGCCTAACATTTGGCTATTGGTTGCGGCAACGGCAGGAATTGCGTCTGAGCCAATGGTTGGCTGATCATTGGGCTAAAGATCTGAAATGATGATTGACCAGTGGGTTTGCTGACATATGTGATAATAATTAAGGATCGACCGAAACAGGTTTTTAAGACCCTAACCAAAACAGAATTTTGGTAATCTTCCTGTTTTCAACCGAAAAAAAATGTCCAAAAACTTTTTAAAGTAATTAATACATACATAAATACAGATAAGTATTAATTAATTATATGTGTTTATTAAACATACATAATTATTCACCAATCCTACGTGTCGCCCAATTTGGCTGTCTATGCCTCTGGCCAAAACTTTTTATTTTCATATAAAATAAAATGTAATTCATTCATCAACGACTCAGAATAATTTTCTAATTATACGAATTTCATCTCATTAAAAAAAGTTTTAAGTATACATATCCCGATTTATCTTTTATAATGATTTTAGTAAATGATTCATTTGTTATACTAGAACTTCCTCAAAGAGTATTCGAAACTCTTTTGCAGTTACAAACTAAAAAAAAAAAAAAAAAAAAAAAAAAAAAATATTACTGTTAAGTCTATAGCTTTGACGAGCACGTGAAAAGTGTCTTTAAAGCTGAGTCATGTATGCATTGCTTGCATTGTAATTTGCATTCACCTCATTATAATTTGCACTAGAGTCAGTGATGACTGACAATTAGAAGCACTGAAGTTCATTGCAATAAATAAAAGGATGTCTCATTTGAGTTGATGCAGTTCAAATCAATGAGTCATGTTAAAAATTTCAAAAGAAAAAACGAGATTTTTGGAATACAGATAGTTTCGGTGTGGGTGAATTTTCAACAGACGGTAAAACTCTGTTTTTGGGCCTAAAATGAAATGAAACAGAATTTTCAGTCGATCTCTAATAATAATAAAATGTAATAATAATATATTTCGCTTATAAACTTCAACTGATTTCTATATTTTCTAGCAAACATTTTAGAATTTTGTTTGTTCTAGATCTATTGATTCAAATTGCTCATAATATGGCTGATGCAGTGAAAAAAAATAGTCACCATTTTGTATTTTAACAAATGTTTCTAAAACTATCCTCCCTAAAACTTACATTTGTGAATATTAAGATGCAAGTACTAGGTGTTATATGAGCTTTTAAAAAATACGTTTCGTTAACTTAATTGGAATATGCGAATTAAATTTTTCCAGCTGAGTGAGAATTCCGTATCCGGGATTCGAACCCAGAACCTTTTGACTTGCATTGTCAATGATCTGTTTATTGAGCTACGTAGGCCCATAACCGACGAATATATCTCGTTCAGATAACCTTATTGGTAGCAGCATCTGGTTTGGCATGCCGACAGTTTAACAGAATAGACCGTATTCGGAACGGCATTAAACGATGGAGCCACTGTACTTGTATTTTTAAAGTTGCCGGATTTTCGAGGTAACATTGTATACCTATATCATAAAAATACAGGATGTCCCTAAACTCATAGTACACACGTTAGGGGGTCATAGAATGCAACCAGACAAGCACAAATCACCATACAATCCATGGTCGGAAACGCGTTCCTGCGCGGTAGTGACGACACAAAACACAAGATAGACAGGACACGAATAAGAAGAATATTAATAATTTAAAATATTAATAATATAATAATAAAATATTAATTAATAATATAAAACACGAATATTAATAATTTAAAAAAATTTGTAGGATAATTACGAGAGAAATGGACCACGATTTTCCTTCTCACTCTGAAAGCCATGTATTTACATATATTTTGCTTTTTACAGTGTATATGCATACAGTATGATGTTCCTTAAAATAATTCTTCTTTATATATTTTTTTTAATTTTTACTCTGTGGTCTATCTCACCCGGACTACTCAGGGTGAGGTGGACCACAAAGACGTATTGAAATAATTGCACATATATTATATTTATAAAGTTTATTTTCATTACATGAAAATTAAATGACTTCCTTACAATTAAGTTACTGAACATTAAGATTATATGAATTATTATTTCACCTTTTAATATACCTATGAAAATTAAATTATTTTCTTGAAATCTTAATATCTCAACAGATTTAAACATCATTTCTGAAAACGTTTTATATACTATGAATTAAGATAGTTTTGCCGTAACTTCTTTCTCGCTATTTAATTTCTGCCCACAATGATCACGTATTACATCAAACTGGGAGCATCCTTCATGAAGCCAGCGCAAACAAGAAACGCACTGTATGCAATCTACTTTTTGTTTCGTCTCATTGTGATTTTCCCCGCATCCCACGCATTCCTTTTGGCTTAGATGTTATGTATTCCCGCGGCCGCCATCTTGGATTTCTTGGCAATTTTTTGTTGTCGTTTATCGATAACGCCCGACGAGTGACGTGTTCTGGCAACCCCGTGAAGCCTAACATGGGCATAAATAGCTGCTTGGCGACATTTACTACTTGGCGCAAAAGGGGTTTAACGCCAAGAAAAATTCCAAAATAGCGGCCGCGGGAATATATAACATCTGTTCCTTCGTTTCGTTCCAATCTTCTAAATAGTCATGAAACATTTCTTGAATTTTTATATCCATGTCAGAGACGAAAATTTTCCAAAATAGATAATCGGCAATTTCCGAAAACTGAAAAATACAATCCCTAGTTAATTTTACTTGGAAAACTTGGAGGCAAAATGTGAGGGTAACAGATTATAGAAGTTTCATTGCCAGATTTCGTGAATATTGAATTTCAGTGAGAATTTCGACATATTAGACAGTTTTAGTCAAGTCGGCTTCCTCACTAGCAGTATTTTGGCGCCAAATTTGGCTATATTTCTTCATTTGCCGCAAACTTGGCGAGAAGTTAACGCTAGCGGATATTAAAAAAAATGTTGAAACGTACGAGGATTGGGAAAATGTTTACAAAAAAATTACTTTAGAGGTGAAATTTCTACAAGTTAACCTATATTATAAAGCACAAATCTGAGCATCGTGCAACGCTGACATCATAATGAAGAGGACAACAGTATGGTTATAATGTAGGTATTAGAATTGAAACAATGGCTATTTCTGTATTAAAATTAAACAACTGTAACGTTATTTCTATGGGGAATATGCCAGTTTTAGGCCGATGATGTTTTGTGGTGCTTTATTGCTCGGAAATGATCCAATTTTTCTGTTTTTAACTGTATTGCCATGCAAGTTCTATAAGTGTGACGCATTTTAGGCAAATAACATATTTGGAAGTGGGTGAATCTAACGTCCCAAGTTTTAAACAATAAACACACACAAAACGAGTTAATAAAAGATTCTAGTAACAATCGCCTTCAATTCAACAATTGGATAAACATCGGAAATATATTTTAACAATGGATTTTATTTGCACGTGTCAGGGATAACGCCAGATGAATTTTCGAATGAATGCATTTTTGTTTTTCAAAACACTGTAAGACAACAATTAAATTCACTTGAACAATGGGACAACAATCAGACAAATAATTTTTAACAATGAATTTTCTGCGTGCATTAGTAGTAAAGTGTAATTCAGATAAGTAAGATCTTGAGGGACAATTAATTTTAGTTTGCAGAAGGAGTTTTAGAACCCGGAATATGTTTCTCATCGCCACTAGTCTCCATCGATTCCAACGTATATGGATCAGGTTTCTGCAAATTATCAAGAGTTTAGCCCGTCTTTATGAATCCGCATCATGCCTTTGAATTTTACTCTCCGAGTGACTGGACTATACGATGATTTGATCACTCCCGTTAGGCGAACAATGTAGTCCGGGGTTCCGGGGTAAGTCCCATCTGCTTTGCTTAATGTGTATCAGGCTTCAAGTTTCAAATTATAAATTAAAGTGTGTTCAGACCATCCTACAGGATTATGTACTTCCCTGTGATAGGGGCCTTGATAGAGAAAATGGTATTTGTACAAAACGAAGACATTCACCCGTAATTTCTTACAAAGTATTTACTGTTTGATTCCCAAAAGTAACTTTTTCAATATTTACACATTGCATTTAAGTTAAAGAAACTATTTATCCGTTTTATATACAGTCAAAAGAAATTTACCCAATGTGTATAATCAGAAACAATTTTTGTTAGATACGTACATAAACAAGCCTTATAGTTAATTCATCAAGTTTTTTTGTCAAAGCTGCTGATATTATTTAGTAAGAAATATGAATTTCTTAATTTTGACTTTAACCAAGGTTTTCGAAAAATACGAAGGCGCCTATATCAAGGAAGTACCTATAATTATATAAAGACCAGTTTCGAATATTAAGGTGCATATATCTAATTTCAGATGGACAACTTTTCTTAAATTTTTCTTAAAATTATTTCCTGACGTCTTGTTAGAAAATTTTATAAACCAAATCACAGTTTGTATATCTGACATTAAAACAAAGTTTTACTAAAAAAGAAGAAAAAAAAAAGAGTTTTTACAGCTTTCGATTATAACACCTCAGAATGTTCCTGGAAGAGCAAATTTCATGTGTCTAGTAGATTCTTTTCCAGTCACGATAAATCACAATCACGAGTCCGTTTCCAAGGATTTCAAGTAGAGTTGAAAAAAAAATAGTTTTATGTAATAGGGTGTCGTTGTTATATCAGTATCTTGGTAATAGGTTACCATAACCTATTATTTTTGCAACTTATTTCTTGAAATGAGTTTAGGCGGTTTATGCTATTTTTCCTAATGACCCTTACGGTTTACAAATTGTGCAGTTCCATTTTCTAAGTATGTAGTACTGTCCTTTTATCCTGGAAAAACTTTACTTGTTGACGACTCACTATGGGCGTAATTGCATGCGTATTTTAATCAAATTGCCTTTTTAATTCAGAAATTTCAGTAACATTGTATACTACAAAATTGATTCTTTTTATTTTAAAATTGCTAAGGTTCTATGAAATGTTAAAAATTTTTTAACTGAATAATGTATGAAACGCAAATTTACTATGAAAACGCATAAAAGAATGGAAAGCATAGCTGCCAACTTTTACGCTTTTTGCTACCACTAAAATTTAATAGAGATTTTCAGTTTGTTTAATCATGATTAAACGACGATTAAAGAAGACAATATTTCCTATAAAATTTCAGTGGTAAAAAAAAGCGTAAAAGTTGGCAGCTATGATGCAAAGTATAATTCTTTGTAATTTTGGCCATATTTTAATAGTTTAATATATATACATATTTATAATAACAATGCTATTAAACAAAATATTGTATTTAAATTATCATTGACAATTTATCAAAAAAAAAGAAATCTTTAGAAAATAAAATTGGAGCACTATAAATTTCGCAAGAAAAATATATTTTAATGTTTTAATTGAAAAATGACTTGTTGTATATTATCTGTAGCACATTGTAGCATAGTCCTATGCTGAAATCGAGTGTTTCCTGATTTTAAACCAATTTGCTTACTGTTTCTTTATCTTTTTCGAAAGATTCGTAGGGGGGGGGGGGGGGTTCTTTATGATGATCTTTAAGGCTGGTGAAAGTTAGATGTTCTAGCAGAGAGCATTTTTCAGAAATAATACTGTAAAAATATTTTGTATTATGCAATATGTTTCTGTAAAAGGAGCATGTGGTAGGTCATGGAGACACTACTTCCCAGTCCTAGGTTTACATGCAGCGTGCGTGCCAGGTTTCCACAGGACACCGCTCCGGAGCGTAAATTTCGGACCTGGTGATAGGATATATCTGGTACAAGAGAGACGCAAAAATTCCTGATACGAATTTCGGAAACTGGTCATTAAAAACTCTCGAGCGATAACCTCTATTTTCAATTATATGAAGACTTGTTATTTGAAAGACCTTTGAGGTTTGGCTGTAATGCTTAGAAATGAACAATTTCAGATGCATTCAGCTGTATGTATTGAAAAGTATAATCAGTTACTTCAATTTATACTGAAAATAATGTATTAAAAAAGATAATTTTAGTATTTTGCACATGTTATTGCCATTTATTTTGACACTATCCGAGATAATATCAATTGTAGATCGTAAATGAATTTTTTTCATGTGTTCGATAGAAAGTGGAGCCAAAATAAATCTAATTATTTCTGAGTAAAAAATGAATGAAGAATATTGTTTATAGATATTGAAACATTTTACAAACTGATTTTTTTTTTAATTGAAATAAATGTTACTTAAATAAGGATTGAATTTCTAATTGTCATTAAATTCGTTGCATTTTTACCATTATGCTATTTCTTTTTTTTAATAATTCTATGATCCATTGAAATTGTTTATCTACATGTATGTGAGAGTTTGTGTGCCTACGTGGGGATATGTGAACGAAATGAAATGAAACAACCCGACTAGCATATACTTTTCTTCAAAACATGGAGTGAAAATACTCGATAATGCGAGATACTTCATTATGTTGTATCACGCTACGCTAATTCAGCCCTTGGGGTGAAAATAAGAGTGAGCGATATTCTGGAGTTCCCCTATTCAAATATACGTAATCCTTGAGAATGTCAATGTATTACCTCCACAAATTTCCTTCTGTAAGTACTAAACTATATTCTAACAGAAGGCTCTGTTAGGGTGTATCAAGAGATGCAATTTTTCTGTAATAAACATTCTATGATTTCACAGTTGATAATAGTGGTTACTGTCAGAATCGTAAAATTTAGCGTAATGAATGTCAAATACTCGAATGTCGAATACATAAATAGGTATAGGTAAACATGTTCATAAAAACATTTAATGTTAATAAAATGATTTGCCATTTTAGCTTATATTCAGTTAAATTGAGATTCGAATGTCTTAAGGAAAACTGTCATTAAACAATTTGAGTTATACTTTCTCTATTACTATGAAAAAGGGAACTCAAAGATTCGAGAGATGGTTAAGCTTTTTATTTACCTTGATTTTTTTACGTTGTGATTTTTAAACATTCGTTGAATGTATAGTCAAATCCAGCTAGTGTTATTGAAGTGGCTGTATTTCGTTCGGAATTTTTTTTATGAAGTGGTGAAATTACTTCTGAACTAAAATGATAGCCTCTTCTTTAAATTCAAGAACAGAGTTTTTGAATAGTTACAGAAATGTCAAAGAAGACATATCTAATATTTATATGCATTATAATCCGCGAAAAGGAAAAAAAATTATATTTTAAAGCGCAAGTGGAGCCATTTCTAAAAGAAAAAAAGCCACCTCTCCGTTGATTTCAAGAAGATGATTCTATAAATGATAAAGGAAGAAACTGTAGAAAAAACTTAACAACTCTCATGTAAATTACACCGAAAGAGGGTGGAAATCAAATATTTATGAGAAGAGGCATTTATTTTTGGAAGAAAATAAACGCCTCTCCGTTCAATTCAAGAAGAGGATTTCCTAAATAATAAAGCAGAAATGGGATATGAAATACAGGAAAATCTCCCATAGATTAATTCTAAAGAAGACTGAAATAGAATATTTATGCGGAGATGCATTTATTTCTGGGGAAAAGTAAATAACATTCCGTTCAAAGAAAGAAGAGGATTATCTAAATAATAAAGGAGAAATTGTATAAGAAATATAAAAAATATCTCGCACATTGAATCTAAAGAAGACTGAAATAAAATATTTATGCAGCGATGCATTTATTTCTGGAAGAAAGTAAATGCCTCTCCGTTCAATTTAAGAAAAGGATTTCCTAAATAATGAAAAAGAAAATGGATAAGAGTTATATGTAAATGTCATGCACATTGATTCTTAAGAGTACGGAAATAAGACATACGCGGAGATGCATTTATTTCTGCAAGAATGTAAATGATTCTCCGTTCAATTGGAGAATTTACTAAATAATTACTGAGAAATGGGATAAGAAATATAGAGAAAATTCAAATAGAATGATACTAAAGAAGGTGGAAATAAATATTTATCTGGAGATGCATTTATTTCTGCAAGAAAGTAAATGCCGCTCCGCTGAAATGAAGAAGAATATTTCCTAAATAATAATGTAGAATTTTGATAAGAAATATAGGAAAATCTTATGCAGATTTGCTTCTTAAGAAGACGGAAATAAAACATGTATGGAGAGATGCATTTATTTCTGGATGAAAGTAAATGCCTCTCCGTTCAATTGAATAGAAGATTTCCTAAAAAATTAATGGAGAAGTTGTATAAGAAATATAGGAAAATCTCATGCACATTGAATCTAAAGAAACGGAAATAAAGATTTACCCAGTTTTCGTCCATATTGAATTTGAATGTGAATTTCACCAAATTAACAATCGCAGCCAAGTTGTCTTCAAGACACGTTGACTGTTACTTCAGCACAAGATTTTCTTATATTTCGCCAAGCCTGATGAGAATTTTAAATTAGCTGAAAGGTATATATATTTTAAAGCGTATGAGTCTTGGTAAAAGGGCTACAACCAATGTACGAATAGAAAATTCTAAAAGTGAACCTACATTATAAAACAAAAATCTTCTCTCCCCACATTGCTGACGTCATAACGAGACGGGCAAAAGCACCATTAAAATATACAAGAATAACAACAATGGAGTTATTTCAATTAATACGAAACAATCATCGACGTTCCAAGATTTAGACAATAAACATATAAAAAGTGAGTTCAATAAAACATTCTAACAATAATCGCGTTTTGTTCAACAATGGGATAAACATAGAAAAGTTCTTTCTAACAATGAATTTTACTTGCAAAAGCAACTGCACTTCAGATGAGTAGCTCATTTTCGAATGAATGCATTGTTGTTTTTTATAATACTGCAAAAATAACAATCGCATGTAATTCAACAATAGCACAACAATCGGACTATTTATATCTAACAAATAATTTTCCTTGCGCATCAGTAGTCTAACGTATCTTTTATGAATAGTAACTTGAGGGACAATAACTTTTAGTTTGCAGAAGGGATTTTAGGGCCCGGGAATTGTTGCTCTTTATTCTTCATCGTTCCTGATGTATATGGACAAGGTTTCCGCAAAATTGCAAGAATTTTGGGTGTTTTTGTGAATCTGAATCATGTCTTTGAATTTGACTCTCCGGCTGAGTGGACTATGCGAAGATTCGCTTCTCCTGTCAGACGAAGAATGTCACTGTGTACCGGGGTAAATCCTATCTACTTTGATTTATTGTGTATCATGTTTCAAGTTTCAGTTTATGAGTTAAAGTGTATTCAGACCACCCTATAGTGTTAGGTGCTTCTCTGTGACAGGGGCCTGGATATAGAAAATGACCTTTGTAAAGAAACTGATACAATTACCCGCTAAGATGTCAGGTATTCCTGCGGCCGCCATCTCGGATTTCTCGGCGATGTTTTGTTGGCGTTTATCGATAAGGCAACTCCGACGAGTGACGTGTTCCGGCAACCCCGTTAAACCTGATACGCGCATAAATCTGCTTGGCGACATTTACTTGGCGGAAAAGGGGGGTTGCACGCCAAGAAAAATCCAAGTTGGCGGCCGCGGGGATATATAACATCTGTTTCCAATTACTTGTAATTTCTGGCAAAAGTAGTCGCTGTTTAATTCACAAAGGTAGCTTTCTCAATATTTACAGATTGTATTTAATAGAAATTATTTAACCGTATTATATACAGTCAAAAGAAATTTACCCAATGTGTATAATTAGAAGCAATTCTTGCCTGATACGTACATAAAAGGCCTTATAGTTCATCGAGTTTTTTTTTTTTTTTTTTTTTTTTTTGTTAAAGCTGCTGATATTATTCGGTAAGAAATCTGAATTTCTTAAGTGTGACTTCCACCAAGCTTTATTAAAAAAAACGCCAAGTCGTCTATATCAGGAAATACCGAGAATTCCATTAAGACCAGTTGAGGATATTTAAATGCATCTAGGTAATTTCAGATGGACCACTATTCTTAAAATTTTCTTAAAATTATTTCCTAACATCTTGTTGGAAAATTTTATGCACCAAATCACAATTTTATATCTGAAAATAAAACAAAATTTTACAAAAGAAAGAAGAAAAAAAAAGTTTTGACGGCTTTTAGTTATAACACCTCAGAATGTTCCTGGAAGAGCAAAGTTCATGAGTCTAGTAGATTCTCTTCCAGTTAGAAAACACGACAAATCACAATCATGAGCCCGTTTCCAAGGATATCAAGTACAGAGGGCGTCAGTATATTGGCAACAGGTTATCATATCCTATTATTTTTGTAACTTATTTCTTGAAATGAGTCTAGGCGGCTTATGCCATTTTTCTTAACTCATTAAAGCCGGTTGGCAAGAAAACTTGCCATGTAAGGCGAACAAAACGTTTTAATTTGTATACCGGTATTTTAGTTTGGAAATTTTCACATTATCTAATCTCAGATTTTGAGTGATTAAATGAATCAAAATGACAATGTGGAAAAAACCGGTGTCGAATAATTAAAAGAAATGTAAAAGAGGGTCTACCTTAATGGGTTAGTGCCCCTTACGATTTTCAAATTTTACAGTTCCATTTTCCAAGTAATGTAGTACTGTCCTTTATTCCTAGAAAAACATCGCTTGTTGACCACTCACTATAGATCTAATCACATGCGTATTTTAATCGAATGGCCTTTTTATTTCAGAAATTTCAGTAACATTGTATACTACGAAATTAAGTTAATTCTTTTTATTTTAAAATTGCTAAGGTTCTATCAAATGTTCAAATTTTTTAAATTGAATAATGTACAAGACATAAATACTGTGAAAACATATAAACGAATGGAAAGTATAATTCTTTGTAATATTTACAAGCTTTTTTTATTATATATATATATATATAATTAAGAATAGTAATAATAATAAACGATATTAAAAATATATTATATTTTAATTATTATTGACAACCGATCAAAAAGAAAATCTTTGAAAAATATAATAGGAACAATATACATTTCGTACGAAAAATATATCTTAATGTTTTAATTAAAAAAATACTTTTAGTATATTACTTATAGTACAGTATAGCATAGACATGGGCTGAAACCGAGTGGTCTGTAATTCTGAACCTGTTTTCGTACTGTTTCTTTATCTTTTTCGAAAGATTTGTACGACGACTCTTTTCTTCATAAGGATCTTTATGGCGGTGGGTGTGAGATGTTCTAGTAGATTTTTTTTTTTTGAAGAAATAGTATTGTAAAAATATTTTGTAGCATGCAGTGTGTTTCTATAAAAGGAACATGTGATAGGGCATGGAGACCCCCGGTCCTAGGTTCGCATGCATCGGGAGCACCGGGTTGCCACAGGACACCGTTCCTGAGCATGAATTTTGGACCTGGTGATAGGATATATCTGGTACAAGGAAAGCGCAAAGATTTCTGATACGAATTTCGGAAAATTATGATTAAAAACTCTCGAGCGATGGTCTCTTTTTGCAATTAAATGAAGACTTAAATATGATAATTTGTTATTTAAAAGACCTTTGAGGTTGGCTGTAAAGATTAGAAAGGAACAGTTTGAGTTGGATTCAGCTCCATATATTGAAATATGTAATCAACTACTTAATCGTTGGCTGAATATAATGCGTTAAAAAGGATAATTTTTGTAATTATTAATAGAATTGTTAATGCCAGTTTTTTGTTTTACACTATTGGCAATAATAACAATCGTAGAGTGTGATTGAAGCTTTTTTCATGCGATTGACAAAAAGTCAAGCCAAAATAAATGGATCTACTTCGGAGTAAAAATTATAATTTTTTAAAGACCTCAGCTATTATTCAAAATATAACTTTGTCAAAACTATGAATGAAGAATACTGTTTAAAAAGACTGAAAGTCTTGTAAATTGGTTTTTGTTATTGAAATGAAATTTACTTAAATAAATATTGAACTGTCGATAAACTCATCACATATTTACCATTATGCTTTTTTCTTCTATAAGTCTACGATCAATTTAAATTATTTGTCGACTAATGTGGTGTGCGCAAAAATTCCTGATTAGAATATCGGAAAATCTTAATTAAAAATTCGTGCAATAATCTCTTTTTGCAATTAAATGAAGATTTTGCAAAATATGAGAATTTGTTATTTAAAAGCTGTAACGCTTAGAAATGAACATTTTGATTTGCATTCAGCTCGATACTATTTTGAAATATGTAATCAAGTGCCTCATTTTATGCTAAAAATAATGAGTTAAAAAGGATAATATTAGTAATGATTGCTGCATATGTTATAGCTGTTATTTTGACACAATCGGCAATAAGCAATTGTAGATCGTGAATGCAATTTTTTCATGTGATCGACAGAAAGTGGAGCCAAAATAAATGAACTTATTTCTGAATTAAAAAAAAATTACAAGAACTCAAATGGTATTCAAAATATAAATTTACAAAAACTATGAATGAAGAAGATTGTTGATAGAGATTGAAAAGTTTTGCAAACTGATTTTTTTATTGAAATAAATGTTACTTGAATACGGATTGAACTTCTAATTGTCATTAAATTCATCACATTTTTACCATTATGCTTTTTCTTTTTTTTCTATAATTGTATGATCCATTGAATTTATTTATCTACATATACCTGTATATTGTTTGTGTGTCTAAATGGGGATATGTGAACGATATGAAATGAAACGCGGGCACTAGTATATACTTTTCTTAAAAATGCGGAGTGAAAATCTTAAATAATGCGAAAATTTCCATTATGGTGTATCACGCTTCGCCACTGATAATTACCATAATTTAGCATTTTGATGTGGAAATAAGCGTGGGAGCGAGACTGCATTTCTGGATTTCGCCAATTCATGTATCAATATTCCCTATTCCATAATTCAATCCTACAGAATGTAAATGTAAAACTCCTAGAAGTTTAATTTTTTAAGAACTGGTAAGAACCGCTTTTCATAATTTTGTACGAACCCGTAGAACGTTGTATTAGTATCTTTCAAAAGATGCATTTTTGCAGTAATAAAAGTTGTATTGTTTCATTGTTGATAATAATGGTGACTACCAGAAAGGTAAAATTTTATATAAAAGAATTTCAAATATAATGCATAAATAGGTATACTTGAAAGTTTTCATGAAAAATAAATAAAACGATTAATCATAATAAAAAGAGTTATAATTTTAGCTATATTCAGTTACATTAAGATTCTCTAATTTTCAAAAGTGTACTTAAACAATATTAGTTATACTGATTTTACTTCTATAAAAAAGGGAATTGAAAGATTCAAGACACTAAGTAAACGTTTGAGATATTATAATTTAATTGCGTTATGACTTTTTTAGACATTCGTTAAAGGTAATGTCAAGTCCAGCTAGTGTTATCCTAAAGACCGCATTTCATTCGGAAAGCAAAATTATTACGAGGGGATATACTTATACCTGGACTAAAATAAATGCCTCACCATCGATTTGCAGAAAAGGATTACCTAAATAAGAATGGAAAGATTACTGAAGAGAAATACTGTAAGTCTCATGCAGATTCATCCGAAAGAGGATGGAAATAAAATGTTTATGTCGAGATGCATTATTTCTGGTAGAAACCTGAATACATCTCCGTTCAAAAAAAAAGGATAGGATTATTTACACAAAAAACAGAGAAATTGCAGGAAAAATAGGGGAATGTACAATACAGATATATCCAATAAGGACGAAAATTAAATATTTATGCCCAGATGCATTAATTTCCGGACGAAAGCAAACGCCTCTACGTTAAATTGAAAAAATGGATTTTCTAAGTGTTACTGAAACAATATGGGAAATCTCATGCATATTCATGCTAAAGCAGACAGAAATAAATATATAATGCGGAGATGCTTTTTACGCTCTAGAACAAAAAAAATACTTCCCCGTTCAATTAAATAAAAAAAAAATTTAAACTAATAACAGACAAATTGGATAAGAAATATAGAAAAATGTTATGGTGATTGATTCTAAAGAAATAATGTATTTATATGGAGACGAAATTATTTGTAGTGAAAAGCTAATACCTCTTCGTTCAAAGAAAGAAGAGGCTGATTTATTTAAAAATGGAGACATTATAGGAAAAATAATGGAAAGTCTCATGCAGATTGACACACTACGGACGAAAATTAAAATTTTATCCGGGGATGCAACTAATTCGAGACGGATGTAAATGCCACACCATTAAATTAAAAAAGATGATTTTCAAAGTGTTAATACAGAAGTTACTCAAAAAATATTGGATTTCACATGCAGATTGATGCTAAAGTAGGTGGACATAAAATTTTCATGCAGAGATGCATTTATTTCTGGACGAAAGTAAATGCCTCTCCGTTTAATTGGTAAAGAAAAAAGAGGATTATCTACAAGTGCAACGAAGAAGTTACTGAAAGAAATTGGAAATCGCATGCAGATTGATACTAAATTAGACGTAAATAAAATATTTATACGGAGACGCATTTATTTCTGTGAGAAAGTAAATGCCTCTCAGTTTATTTGGAAAGGACAAAAGAGGGTTATCTATAAGTATTCATGGATAAGTTACTGAAAAAATTGCAAATCTTATGCAGACTGATGCTAAAGTATATAGATATAAAATATTTATGCGGAAATGGATTTATTTCTGGGCGAAAGTAAATGCCTCTCCGTTTAATAGGAAAAGACAAACGAGGATTATCTACAAGTATCGAGGGGGAAATTACTGAAAGAAATTAGAAATAACATGAAGATCGATACTAAATAGATCATAAAAAATATTTATGCAGAGATACATTTATTTCTGGGGGAAATTAAATGCCTCTCCGTTTAATTAAAAGAGAAGATTTTCTATATATACTGATGGAGAAGTTGCTGAATAAAATTCGAAATCTAATGCAGATTTATGATAAATAGATGGAAATACAATGATTACGCGGAGATACATTTATTTCTAGACGAAAGTAAATGCCTCTCCGTTTAATTGGAAAAGAAGAATTTCTATAATTATTGATGAAGACGTTAATGAAAGAAATTGGAAATCACATACACACTGATACTGTAGATGAAAATAAAAAATGTATGTGGAGATGCATTTATTTAAGGAAGAAAGTACATGTCTCTCCGTTTATTTGGAAAAGAGGATATTCTATAAGTACAGATGGAGAAGTTGCAGAATAAAACTGGAAATTTCATGCAGATTTATGCTAAAGTAGATTAAAAAAATTATTTGTGCGAAGATGCATTTATTTCTGTTAGAAAGCAAATGACTCTCCGTTTAATAAGAAAAGATGACTTTGTATAATTATTGAAGGTAAAATTGCTGAAAAATATTGCAAATCTCATGCAGATTGATGCTAATGTAAATACAAATAAAATAATTATGCGGAGATGCATTTATTTCTGGATGAAAGTAAATGCCTCTCCGTTTATTAGAAGAAGAAGATTTTCAATAAGTATTGCTGGAGAAGTTGATGAAAGAAAATGGAAATCACATGAAGATTGATACTAAATAGATTTAAAAAATATTTATGTGGAGAGGCATTTATTTATGGCAAAAAGTAAATGCCTCTCCATTTAATTTGAAAAGAGGATTTTCTATAAGTATTGATGGAGAAGTCACTGAAAAAATTGGGAATCTTGTGGCAGACTGATACTAAAGGAGATGGAAATAAAATATTTATGAGGAGATGCATTTATTTCTGGGAGAAAGTAAATGCCTCTCCGTTTAATTGGAAGAGTGGATTTTCTATAGGATATTTCCGAATGAAATTGGAAATCACATGAAGACTAATAAAAAAGTAAATGGAAATAAAATATTTATGTGGAGATGCATTTATATCTGGGAGAATGTAAATGCCCCTTCGTTTATTTGGAAAAGACAAAAGAGGATTATCTAAAAGTGTCGAGTGAGAAGTTACTGAAAGAAATTACAAATAACATGAAGATTGATTCTAAATAGATCGAAAAAATATTTATCCGGAGATGTATTTATTTCTGGGGGAAAGTAAATGCCTCTCCGTTTATTTGGAAAAGACAAAAAAGGATTATATATATGTATTAATAGAGACGTTAATCAAATAATCGAAATCTCATGCAGAATTGTGTTAATGTACATGGAAATAAAATATTTATGCGGATATGCATTTATTTCTGCGAGAAAGTAAACGCCTCTCCGTTTATTTGGAAAAGACATAAAAGGATTAACCACAAGTATTGATAGAGACGTTACTGAAATAAGGGAAATCTCATGGAGACTGATGCTAAAGTACATGGAAATAAAATATTTATGCGGAGATACATTTATTTCTGGGAGAAAGTAAATGCCTCTCCATTTAATTTGAAAATAGGATTTTCTATAAGTATTGATGGAGAAGTCACTGAAAAAATTGGGAATCTTGTGGCAGACTGATACTAAAGGAGATAGAAATAAAATATTTATGAGGAGATGCATTTATTTCTTGGAGAAAGTAAATGCCTCTCCGTTTAATTGGAAGAGTGGATTTTCTATAAGATATTTCCGAATGAAATTGAAAATCACATGAAGACTAATAAAAAAGTAAATGGAAATAAAATATTTATGTGGAGATGCATTTATATCTGGGAGAATGTAAATGCCCCTTCGTTTATTTAGAAAAGACAAAAGAGGATTATCTGAAAGTGTCGATTGAGAAGTTACTGAAAGAAATTACAAATAACATGAAGATTGATTCTAAATAGATCGAAAAAAATATTTATTCGGAGATGCATTTATTTCTGGGGGAAAGTAAATGCCTCTCCGTTTATTTGGAAAAGACAAAAAAGGATTATATATATGTATTAATAGAGACGTTAATGAAATAATCGAAATCTCATGCAGAATTATGTTAATGTACATGAAAATAAAATATTTATGCGGAGATGCATTTATTTCTGCGAGAAAGTAAACGCCTCTCCGTTTATTTGGAAAAGACATAAAAGGATTAACCACAAGTATTGATAGAGACGTTACGGAAATAAGGGAAATCTCATGGAGACTGATGCTAAAGTACATGGAAATAAAATATTTATGCGGAGATACATTTATTTCTGGGAGAAAGTAAATGCCTCTCCATTTAATTTGAAAAGAGGATTTTCTATAAGTATTGATGGAGAAGTCACTGAAAAAATTGAGAATCTTGTGGCAGACTGATACTAAAGGTGATAGAAATAAAATATTTATGAGGAGATGCATTTATTTCTTGGAGAAAATAAATGCCTCTCCGTTTAATTGGAAGAGTGGATTTTCTATAAGATATTTCCGAATGAAATTGAAAATCACATGAAGACTAATAAAAAAGTAAATGGAAATAAAATATTTATGTGGAGATGCATTTATATCTGGGAGAATGTAAATGCCCCTTCGTTTATTAGGAAAAGACAAAAGAGGATTATCTGAAAGTGTCGATTGAGAAGTTACTGAAAGAAATTACAAATAACATGAAGATTGATTCTAAATAGATCGAAAAAAATATTTATTCGGAGATGCATTTATTTCTGGGGTAAAGTAAATGCCTCTCCGTTTATTTGGAAAAGACAAAAAAGGATTATCTATATGTATCAATAGAGACGTTAATCAAATAATCGACATCTCATGCAGAATTATGTTAATGTACATGGAAATAAAATATTTATGCGGAGATGCATTTATTTCTGCAAGAAAGTAAACGCCTGTCCGTTTATTTGGAAAAGACATAAAAGGATTAACTACAAGTATTGATAGAGACGTTACTGAAACAAGGGAAGTTTCATGGAGACTGATGCTAAAGTACATGGAAATAAAATATTTATGCGGAGATACATTTATTTCTGGGAGAAAGTAAATGCCTCTCCGTTTATTTGGAAAATATGATTTTCTATAGCTACTGATGGAGGAGTTCCAGAATACAAATGGAAATTTCAAGCAGATTTATGCTAAAGTAGATAAGAAAAAATTATTTCTGTGGAGATCAATTTATTTCTGGTAGAGAGTAAATCACTCTCCGTTTAATAAGAAAAGATGACTCTCTGTAAATATTGAAGGAGAAATTGCTGAAAAATATTGGAAATATCATGCAAATAGCGGCTGATGTAAACGGAAATAAATTATTTATGCGGAGATGCATTTATTGCTGCATGAAAGTAAATGTCTCTCCATTCGTTTGAAGAAGAGGATTCTCCGTTTATTTTTAGAAATACAAAAGAGCATGTTGTAAAAGTATTGACGGAGAAGTTACAGAAAAAATAGGAAATCTCGAGGCAGACTGATACTAAAGTAGATAGAAATAAAATATTCATGCGAAAACGCATTTATTTCTAGGAGAAAGCAAATGGGTCTCCGTTTTTTAAAAAAAGACAAAGGAGGATTATCTATATGTATCGATGGAGACGTTACTGTAAAATTTGGAAATCTCATGCAGATTGATGGTAAAGTAGATGGAACTAAGATATTTAAGCGGAGATGCATTTATTTCTGGGAGAAAGGTAAGGCCTCTCCGTTTATTTTGAAAAAATAAAAGAGAAGGTTCTAAAAGCATTGATGGAGAAGATACTGAAAAAAATTGGTAATCTCGTGGCAGACTGATTCTAAACTACAAAAGAGGATTTTCTATAAGTATTGATGGAGAAGTTCAGAAAATTAGAGAATCTCGTGGCAGACTGATAGTGAAGTAGATAGAAATAAAATATTTACGCGGAGAAGCATTTATTTCTGGGAGAAAGTAAATGCCTCTCAGTTTATTTGGAAAAGACAAAGGAGTTTTATCTATATGTATCGATTTATAAGTTACAGAAAAAATTGAAAATCTCATGCAGATTGATGCCAAAGTAGATGGAAGTCAAATATTTATGCAGAGATGCATTAATTTCTTGGAGAACGTAAATGCCTCTCCGTTTAATTCACAAAAGGGATCTCATGCAGACTGATGCTAACGTACATGGAGATCAAATATTTATGCGGAGATGCATTTATTTCTGGGATAAAGTAAATGCCTCTCCGTTTATTTGGAAAAGAGGAATTTCTAGAAGTACTGATGGAGGAGTTCCAGATTACAAGTGGAAATTTCAAGCAGATTTATGCTAAAGTATATAAGAAAAAATTATTTCTGCGGAGATCCATTGATTTCAATTATAATGTATATGCCTCTACGTTTAATAAGATATGATGACTTTCTATAATTATTGAAGGAGAAGTTGCTCAAAAATATTAGAACTCTCAAGCATATTGAGGTTTATGTAAACGGAAATAAATTATTTACGCGGAGATGCATTTATTTCTGGATGAAAGTAAATGCCCCTCCGCTCATTTGGAGAAGAGGAATATCTACAAGTATCGATGGAGAAATTACTGAAAGAAATTAGAAATAACATGAAGATATATAATAAATAGATCGAAAACAATATTTATGCGGAGATGCATTTATTTATGGAGGAAAGTAAAAGCTTCTCCGTTTATTTGGAAAGGAAAAAAGAGGATTTTCTATATATACTGATGGAGAAGTTGCTGAATAAAATTAAATTCTAATGCAGATTTATAATAGGCAGGTGGAAATACAATGTTTATGCGGAGATTTGGAAAAGAATTCGTTTAATTCGAAAAGACGAATTTGTATAATTATTGATGGAGTTGTTTCTGAAAGAAAATTGAAATCACATGCAGACTGATACTAAAGAACATAGAAATAAAATATTTATACGGAGATGCATTTATTTCTGGGAGAAAGTAAATGCCTCTCCGTTCATTTTGAAAATACAAAAGAGCATGTTCTAAAAGTATTGATAGAGAAGATACAGAAAAACTTCGGAATCTCGTGGCAGACAGATACTAAAGTAGATAGAAATAAAATATTTTTGCGGAGATGTATTTATTTCTGGGAGAAAGTAAATGCATCTCCGTATATTTGGAAAAGACAAAGGAGGATTATCTATATGTATCGATGGAGAAGTTACTGAAAAATTTGGAAATATCATGCAGATTTATGCTAAAGTAGATTTAAGTCAGATATTTATGCGGAGATGCATTTATTTCTGGGAGAAAGTAAACGACTCTCCGTTTATTTGAAAATACAAAAGGGGATGTTCGATAAGTATTGATGGAGAATAACTTGAAAAAATTGGGATTCTCCTGGCAGAGTGATTCTAAAGTGTAAATGAAGATTTTCTATAAGCATTGAAGGAGAATTTACAGAAAAAATTGGGAATCTGGTGGCAGACTGATACTGAAGTAGATAGAAATAAAATATTTATGCAGAGATGCATTTATTTCTGGGAGAAACTAAACGCCTCTCCGTCTATTTGAAAATACAAAAGGGGATGTTCGATAAGTCTTGGTGGAGTATAAACTGAAAAAATTGGGATTCTCCTGGCAGAGGGATTCTAAAGTGCAAATGACGATTTTCTATAAGTGTTGATGGAGATGTTACAGAAAAATTGGAAATCTCATGCAGATTGACGCCAAAGTAGATGGAAGTCAAATATTTATGTGGAGATTCATTTATTTCTGGGTGAAAGTAAATGCCTCTCCGTTTATTTGGCAAAGGGGATTTTCTATAAGTATTGACGGAGAAGTTGCTGAATAAAATTGAAAATCTCATACAGAATCATTATAAGTAGATGGATACACAATATTTATGCGGAAATGCAGTTATTTCTAGACGAAAATAAATTTCTCTCCGTTTAATTGGAAAAGAGGAATTTCTATAATTATTGAGATATTACTGAAAGAAATTGGAAATCACATGAAGACTAATACTAAAGTAGATGGAAATAAAATATTTATGCGGAGATGCATTTATTTTTGGGAGAAAGTAAATGCCTCTCCGTTTATTTAGAAAAGAGGATTTTCTAGAGGTACTGATGGAGGAGATCCAGAATACATGTGGAAATTTCAAGCAGATTTATCCTAAAGTAGATAAGAAAAAATTATTTCTGGGGAGATCCATTTATTTCTGGTAGAAAGTAAATGCCTCTCCGTTTAATAACATAAGATGACTTTTTATACTTATTGAAGGAGAAGTTGCTGAAAAATATTGGAACTCTCAAGCAGATTGAGGCTTATGTAAACGGAAATAAATTATTTATGCGCAGACGCATTTTTTCTGGATGAAAGTAAATGCCTCTTCGTACATTTGAAGAAGAGGACTAGCTACAAGTATCGATGGAGAAGTTACTTAACGAAATTAGAAATAACATGAAGATTGGTAAAAAATAGATGGATAGAAATATTTATGCGGAGATACATTTGTTTCTGGGGGAAAGTAAATGCCTCTCTGTTTATTTGGAAAGGAAAAAAGAGGATTTTCTATATATACTGATAGAGAGCTTGCTGAATAAAATTAAAATCTAATGCAGATATAATAAGCAGATGGAAATACAATTTTTATGCGGAGATGCATTTATTTTTAGACGAAAGTAAATGTCTCTCCGTTTAATTGGAAAAGACGATTTTGTATAAATATTGATGGAGTTGTTTCTGAAAGAAAATTGAAATCACATGCTGACAGATACTAAAGCACATGGACATAAAATATTTATACGGAGATGCATTTATTTCTGTGAGAAAGTAAATGACTCTCCGTTTATTTTGAAAAGATAAAAGAGCATGTTCTAAAAGCATTGATTGAGAAGATATTGAAAAAATAGGGAATCTCGAGGCAGACAGATTCTAAAGTACAAATGAGGATTTTCTATAAGCATTGATGCAGAAGTTACAGAAGAAATAGGGAATCTCGTGGCAAACTGAAACTAAAGTATATAGAAATAAAACATTTATGCGGAGATGCATTTATTTCTGGGAGAAAGAAAATGCCACTCCCTTTTATTTAAAAAAGACAAAGGAGGATTATCTATATGTATGGAGGAAAAAGTTACTGCAAAATTTGGAAATCTCATGCAGATTGATGCCAAAGTAGATGGAAGTCAAATGTTTATGCGGAGATGCATTTATTTCTGGGAGAAAGTAAATGCCACTCCGTTTATTTGAAAAATATAAAAGGGGATGTTCTATAAGTATTGATGGAGAAGATACTGAAAAAAATTGGGATTCACGTCTCAGACGGATTTTAAAAAGCAAAAGAATATTTTCTATAACTATTGAAGTAGAAGTTACAGAAAAAATTGGTAATTTCATGGCAGACTGATACTGAAGTAGATAGAAATTATATATTTATGAGGAGATGCATTTATTTCTGTGAGAAAGTAAATGCCTCTCCGTTTAATTGGAAAAGACAAAGGAGGATTATCTATATGTGTCGATGGAGATGTTACTGAAAATTTTGAAAATCTCATGCAGATTGATGCTAAAATATATGGAAGTCAGATATTTATGCGGTGAAGCATTTATTTCTGGGAAAAAGTAAATGCCCTCCGTTTAATTGGAAAAGACAAAAGAAGATTATCTATATATATCGATTGAGAAGTTCCTGAAAAATATTGGAAATCTCATGCAGATTGAGGTGGATTTAAACGGAAGTAAATTATTTATGCGGAGATGCATTTTTATCTGGATGAAAGTAAATGCCTCTCCGTTCATTTGAAGAAGATGATTGTCTACACGTATCGATGGAGAAGTTACTGAAAGAAATTACAAATCAAATAACATGATGATTGATACTACATAGATCGAAAAAATATTTATGCGTAGATGTATTATTTCTGGGAGAAAGTAAATGCCTCTTCGTTTATATGTAAAAGACAAAAAAGGATTATCTATAAGTATTGGTAGAGACGTTACTGCAATATTGCGAATCTATACAGACTGATGCTAACGTACATGGAAATAAAATATTTATGTGGAGATGCATTTATGTCTGGGAGAAAGTAAATGCCACTCCGTTTATTTGGAAAAGAGGATATTCTATAAGTACTGATGAAGGAGTTCCAGAATACAAGTGGAAATTTCAAGCAGATTTATGCTAAAGTAGATAAGAAAAAATGATTTTTGCGGAGATCACTTTATTTCTGGTAGAAAGTAAATGCCTCTCGGTTTAATAAGATAAGATGACTAGCTATAATAATTGAAAGAGAATTTACTGAAAAATATCGGAACCCTCAAGCAGATTTAGACTTATGTAAACGGAAATAAATTATTTATGCGGAGATTCATTTATTTCTGGAAGAAATTAAATGCCTCTCCGTTTATTTTGAAAATATAAAAGAGAATGTTCTAAAAGTATTGATGGAGAAGATACAGAAAAAATTTGTAATCTCGTAGCAGACTGATTCTAAAGTATAAAAGAGGATTTTCTATAAGTATTGACGGAGAATTTCAGAAAAATAGGGAATCTCGTGGCAGCCTAATCCTGAAGTAGATAGAAATAAAATATTTATGCTAAGATGCATTTGTTTCTGGGAGAAAGTACATGCCTCTCCGTTTATTTGGAAAAGACAAAGGAGTTTTATCTATATGTATCGATGGAGAAGTTACAGAAAAAAATTGGAAATCTCATTCAGATTGATGCCAAAGTAGATGGAAGTCAAATATTTAAGCGGAGATGCATTTCATTCTGGAAAAAGTAAATGCCTCTCCGTTTAATTGGCAAAGGGGATTTTCTATAAGTATTGATGGAGAAGTACCTGAATAAAATTGGAAATCACATGAACACTAATACTAAAGTAGATGGAAATAAAATATTTATGCGGAGATTCATTTATATCTGGGAGAATTTGCCTCTTCGTTTACTTGGAGAAGACAAAAAAGGATTATCTATAAGTACTGATAGAGACGTTTCTGAAATATTGGAAATCTCATGCAGACTGATGCTAAAGTACATGGAAATAAAATATTTATGCGGAGATGCATTTATTTCTGGCAGAAAGTAAATGCCTCTCCGTTTATTTGGAAAAGAGGATTTTCTAGAACTACTGATGGAAGAGTTACAGAATACAAGTGGAAATTTTAAGCAGATTTTTCCTAAAGTAGATAAGAAAAAATTATTTCTGCGGAGATGATTTATTTCTGGAGGAAAGTAAATGCCTCTCCGTTTAATAAGATAAGATGACTTTCTATAATTATTTAAGGAGAAGTTGCTGAAAAATATTGGATCTCTCAAGCAGATTGAGGCTTACGTAAACGGAAATAAATTATTTATGCGGAGATGCATTTATTTCTGGATGAAAGTAAATGCCTCTCCGTACATTTGAAGAAGAGGAAAATCTACAAGTATCGATGGAGAAGTTTACTGAACGAAATTAGAAATAACATGAAGATTGATAAAAAATAGATCAATAGATATATTTATGCGGAGATACATTTATTTCTGGGAGAAAGTAAATGCCTCTCCGTTTATTTGGAAAGGAAAAAAGATTAATTTCTATCTATACTGATGGAGAAGTTGCTAAATAAAATTAAAATCTGATGCAATTTTATGATAAGCTGGTGGGAATACAATCTTTATGCGGAGATGCATTTATTTCTAGACCAAAGTAAATGTCTCTCCGTTTAATTGGAAAAGACGAATTTGTATAATTATTGATGGATTTGTTTCTAAAAGAAAATTGAAATCACATGCAGACTGATACTGAAGTACGTAGAAATAAAATATCTATACGGAGATGAATTTATTTCTGGGAGAAAGTAAATGCCTCTCCCTTTATTTTGAAAATACAAAAGAGCATGTTCTAAAAGTATTGATGGAGAAGATATTGAAAAAATTGGTAATCTCATGGCAGACTGATTATGAAGTACAAAAGAGGGTTTTCTGTAAGTATTGATGCAGAATTTACAGAACAAATAGGGAATCTCGTGGCAAACTGACACTAAAGTATATAGAAATAAAACATTTATGCGGAGATGCATTTATTTCTGGGAGAAAGAAAATGCCACTCCCTTTTTGTTAGAAAAGACAAAGGAGGATTATCTCTATGTATGGATGAAAAAGTTATTGCAAAATTTGGAAATCTCATGCAGTATGATGCCAAAGTAGATGGAAGTCAAATGTTTATGCGGAGATGCATTTATTTCTGGGAGAAAGTAAATGCCACTCCGTTTATTTGAAAACTATAAAGGAGATGTTCTATAAGTATTGATGGAGAAGATACTGAAAAAATTGGGATTCACGTCTCAGACAGATTTTAAAAAGAAAAGAATATTTTCTATAACTATTGAAGTAGAAGTTACAGAAAAAATTGGGAATTTCGTGGCTGACTGATACTGAAGTAGATAGAAATTATATATTTATGAGGAGATGCATTTATTTCTGTGAGAAAGTAAATGCCTCTCCGTTTAATTGGAAAAGACAAAGGAGTATTATCTATATGTGTCGATGGAGAAGTTACTGAAAAATTTGAAAATCTCATGCAGATTGATGCGAAAATAGATGGAAGTCAGATATTTATGCGGTGAAGCATTTATTTCTGGGAAAAAGTAAATGCCCTCCGTTTTATTGGAAAAGACGAAAGAAGATTATCTATATATATCGATTGAGAAGTTCCTGAAAAATATTGGAAATCTCGTGCAGATAGACGCGGATTTAAACGGAAATAAATTATTTATGCGGAGATGCATTTTTATCTGGATGAAATTAAATGCCGCTCCGTTCATTTGAAGAAGAGGACTATCTACAAGTATAGATGGAGAAGTTACTGAAAGAAATTAGAAATAACATGAATTTTGATAATACATAGATCGAAAAAAATATTTATGAGGAGATGCATTTATTATGGGGGAAAATAAATGCCTATCCTTTTAATTGGAAAGGTAAAAAGAGAATTTTCTATATATACTGATGCAGAAGTTGCTGAATAAAATTAAAATCTAATGCAGATTTATAATAAGCAGATGGAAATACAATTTTTTGCGGATATACATCTATTTCTACACGAAAGTAAGTGCTTCTCCGTTTAATTGGAAAAGAGGAATTTGTTAATTATTGAAGGAGTTGTTTCTGAAAGAAAATTGAAATCACATGCAGACTGATACTAAAGTACATAGAAATAAAACATTTATACAGAGATGCATGTATTTCTGGGAGAAAGTGATTGCCTCTCCATATATTTGGAAAACACAAAGGAGGATTATCTATATTTATCGATGGAGAAGTTACTGAAAAATTTGGAAATCTCATGCAGATTGATGCTAAAGTAGATGGAAGTAAAATATATATGCGGAGATGCATTTATTTCTGGGAGAAAGAAACGCCTCTTCGTTTATTTGGAAAATACAAAAGGGGATATTCTATAAGTAATGATGAAGAAGATACTAAAAAAATGAGGATTCTCGAAGCAGACAGATTCTAAAGTACAAAATAAGATTTTCTATAAGTATTGAAGGAGAAGTTACAGAAAAAAAGGAATCTCGTGGCAGACTGATACTAAAGTAGACAGAAATAAAATATTTATGCGAAGATGGATTTATTTCTGGAAAAAGTAAATGCCTGTCCGTTTAATTGGAAAAGACAAAAGAAGACTATCTATATGTATCGATGGACAAGTTACAGAAAAAATTTGAAATGTCATGCAGATTGATGCCAAAGTAGGTGGGAGTCAAGTATTTATTCGGAGATGCTTTTATTTCTGGGAGAAAGTAAATGTCTCTCCGTTTAATTGGCAAAGAGGATTTCCTATATGTATTGATGAAGAAGTTGCTGAATAAAATTGAAAATCTCATACAAATTTATTATAAATAGTTGGATATACAATGTTTATGCGGAGATGCATTTATTTCTAGATGAAATTAAATCCCTCTCCGTTTAATTGGAAAGAGGCAATTCTATAATTATTGATAGAGATATTACTGAAAGAAATTGGAAATCATAAGAAGACTAATACTAAAGTAGATAGAAATAAAATATTTATGTGGAGATGCATTTATTTCAGGGAGAAAGTAAATGCCTCTCCGTTTATTTGCAAAAGAGGATTTTCTATAAGTACTGATGAAGGAATTGCAGAATACAAGTGGAAATTTCAAGCATATTTATGCTAAAGTAGAGAAGAAAAAATTATTTCTGCGGAGATCCATTTATTTCTGGTAGAAAATAAATGCCTCTCCGTTTAAAAACAAAAGATGATTTTCTATAATTATTGAAGGAGAAGTTGCTGAAAAATATTGGAACTCTCAAACCGATTGAGGCTTGTGTAAACGGAAATAAATTATTTTGGCGGAGATGCATTTATTTCTGGATCAAAGTAAGTGCCTCTCCGTTCATTTGAAGAAGAGGACTATTTACAAGTATCGATGGAGATGTTACTCAAAGAAATTAGAAATAACATGAAGATTAATAATAAATAGATCGAAAAATGTGTTTATGCGGAGATGCTTTTATTTCTGGAGGAAAGTAAATTCCTCTTTGCGTATTTGTAAAGGAGAAAAGAGAATTTTCTACATATACTGATGGAGATTTTGCTGAATAAAATTAAAATCTGATGCAGATTTATAATAAACAGATGGAAATACAATGTTTATCAGGAGATGCATTTATTTGTAGACGAAAATAAATGCTGTTTAATTGTAAAAGACGAATTAGTGTAATTCTTGATTGAGTTTTTTCTGAAAGAAAATTAAAATCATATGCAGACTGATACTAAAGTACACAGAAATAAAATATTTATACGAAGATGCATTTACTTCTGGGAGAAAGTAAATGCCTCACAGTTTATTTTAAAAATACAAAAGAGCATGTTCTAAAAGTATTGATGTAGAAGATACTGAGAAAATTGGTAATCTCGTGGCAGACTGAATCTAAAGTACAAAACAGGATTTTCAATAAGTATTAATGGAGAAGTTACAGAAAAAATAGGGAATCTCGTGGCGAACTGATACTAAAGTAGATAGAAAAAAAATATTTATGCGGAGATGCATTTATTTCTGGGGAAAGTAAATGCCTCTCCGTTTAATTGGAAAAGACAAAGGAAGATTATCTATATTTATCGATGAAGAAGTTACTGAAAAAATTGGAAATCTCCTGCAGATTGATGCCAAAGTAGATGGAAGTCAAATATATATTCGCAGATGCATTTATTTCTGGGAGAAAGTAAATGCCTCTCCGTTTAATTGGCAAAGGGGATTTTTTATAATTATTGATGGAGAAGTTTCTGAATAGAACTGAAAATCTCACACAGATTTATTATAAGTAGATGGATATACAATGTTTATGCGGAGATGCAGTTATTTCTAGACGAAAATAAATTCCTCTCCGTTTCATTGGAAAAGAGGAATTTCTATAATTATTGATAGAGATATTACTGAAAGAAATTGGAATTCACATGAAGACTAATACCAAAGTAGTTGGAAATAAAATATTTATGCAGAGATGCATTTATATCTGGGAGAATGTAAATGCCTCTTCGTTTACTTGGAAAAGACAAAAGAGGATTATCCACAAGTGTCAATGGAGAAGTTGCTGAAAAATATTGGAAATCTCGTGCAGATTGAGGCTGATGGAAGAGGAAATAATTTCTTTATGCGGAGACGCATTTTTTTCTGGACGAAAGTAATTGCCTCTCCGTTCATTTGAAGAAGATGATTATCTACAACTATCGATGAAGAATTTACTGAAAGAAATTACAAATAACATGAAGATTGATACTAAATAGATCGAAAAAAATATTTATGCGAAGATGTATTTATTTCTGGGAGAAAGTAAAAGCCTCTCCGTTTATATGGAAAAGACAAAAAAGGATTATTTATAAGTACCAATAGAGACGTTACTCAGATATTGGGAATCTCATGGGAACTGATGCTAAAGTACATGGAAATAAAGTATTTATGCAGAGATGTAGTTATTTCTGGGAGAAAGTAAATGCCTCTCCGTTTATTTGCAAAAGAGGATTTTCTATAAGTACTGATGGAGGAGTTCCAGAATACAAGTGGAAATTTCAAGCAGATTTATGCTAAAGTTGAGAAGAAAAAATTATTCCTGCGGAGATCCATTTGTTTCTGGTAGAAAGTAAATGCCTCTCCGTTTAATAACAAAATATGATTTTCTATAATTGTTGAAGGAGAAGTTGCTGAAAAATATTGGAACTCTCAAGCAGATTGAGGCTTGTGTAAACGGAAATATATTATTTTTGGCGGAGATGCATTTATTTCTGGATCAAAGTAAGTACCTCTCCGTTTATTTGAAGAAGAGGACTATTTACAAGTATCGATGGAGATGTTGCTAAAAGAAATTAGAAACAACATGAAGATTAATAATAAATAGATCGAAAAAAGTGTTTATGCGGAGATAAATTTATTTCTGGAGGAAAATAAAATTCTCTCTGTTTATTTGGAAATGAAAAAAGACGATTTTCTATATATACTGATGGAGAAGTTGCTGAATAAAATTAAAATCTGATGCAGATTTACAATAAACAGATGGAAATACAATGTTTATGAGGAGATGCATTTACTTCTAGACGAAAATAAATGCATCTCCATTTAAAAAGGAAAAGGCGAATTTGTATAATTATTGATTGAGTTTTTTCTGAAGAAAATTGAAATCAAATGCAGACTGATACTAAAGTAGACAGAAATAAAATATTTATACGGATATGCATTTATTTCTAGTAAATTCCTCTCCGTTTACTCTGAAAAGAGGATTTTCTAGAAGTACTGATGAAGGAGTTCCATAATACAAGTGGAAATTTCAAAGAGATTTATGCTAAAGTATATACGAAAAAATTATTTCTGCGGAAATCCATTTATTTCTGGTAGAACGTAAATGCCTCTCCGTTTAATAAGAAAAGATGACTTTCTATAATTATTGCAGGAGAAATTTTTGAAAAATATTGGAACTCTCAAGTAGATTGAGGCTTATGTATAACGGAATAAAATATTTATGCGGAGATGCATATATTTCTGGGAGAAAGTAAATGCCTCTCCGTTTATTTTGAAAATACAAAAGAGCATGTTCTAAAAGTATTGATGGAGAAGATACTGATAAAATTGGGAATCTCGTGGCAGACTGATTCTAAATCACAAAAGAGGATTTTCTATAAGTATTGATGGAGAAGTTGCAGAAAAAAATATGAAATCTCGAGAAAAACTCATACTAAGTAGATAGAAATGAGAAAAACTCATACTAAAGTAGATAGAAATAAAATAATTATGCGGAGATGCATTTATTTCTAGGAGAAAGAAAATGCCGCTCCTCTTATTTGGAAAAGACAAAGGAGGATTATCTATATGTATGGATGGAGAAGTTACTGAAAAAATTTGAAATCTCATGCAGAATGATGCTAAAATAGATGGAAGTCAAACATTTATGCGGAGATGCATTTATTTCGGGGGAAAGTAAATGCCTCTCCGATTAATTGGAAAAGACAAAGTAATGTTAGCTATATGTATCTGTGGAGAAGTTACTGAAAAAATTGGAAATCTCATGCAGATTGATGCCAAAGTAGATGGAAGTAAGATATTTATGCGGAGATGCATTTATTTCTGGGAGAAAGTAAATGACTCTCCGTTTAATTGGCAAAGGGGATTTTTTATAAGTATTGATGGAGAAGTTGCTGAATAAAATTGAAAATCTCATACAGATTTATTATAAGTAAATGGATATACAATGTTTATGTGGAGATGCAGTTATTTCTAGACGAAATTAAATGCCTCTCCGTTTAATTATAAAAGAGGAATTTCGATAATTATTGATTGAGTTATTTCTGACAGAAAATTGAAATCACATGCAGACTTATATTAAAGTACACAGAAATAAAATATTTATACGGGGATGCATTTATTCCTGGGGGAAAGTAAATGCCTCTCTGTTTAATTGGAAAAGACAAAGGAAGATTATGTATATGTGTATCGATGGAGAAGTTACAGAAAAAATTGGAAATCTCATGCAGATTGATGCTAAAGTAGATGGATGTCAAACATTTATGCGGAGATGCATTTATTTCTGGGAGAAAATAAATGCCTCTCCGTTTTATTATCAAAGGGGATTTTCTATAAATATTGATGGAGAAGTTGCTGAATAAAATTGAAAATCTCATACAGATTTATTATAAGTAAATGGATATACAATGTTTATGCGGAGATGCAGTTATTTCTAGACGATATTAAATGAATCTCCGTTTAATTATAAAAGAGGAATTTCGATAATTATTGATTGAGTTGTTTCTGACAGAAAATATAAATCACATGCAGACTGATACTAATTTACATAGAAATATAATATTTATACGGAGATGCATTTATTTCTGGGAGAAATTAAATGCCTCCTCATTTATTTGGAAAAGACAAAGGATTATTATCTATATGTATCAATGGAGAAGTTCCTGAAAAATTTGGAAATCTCATGCAGATTGATGCTAAAGTTGATGGAAATCAAATAGTTATGAGCAAATGCATTTATTTCAGGGAGAAAATAAATGCGTCTGCGTTTATTTGGAAAATACAAAAGGGGATGTTCTATAAGTAATGATAGAGAAGATACTGAAAAAATTGAACCTCATGGCCGAGTGATTCTACAGTACAAAAGAAAATTTTCTATAAGTATTGATGGAGAAGTTACAGAAAAAATAGGGAATCTCGTGGGAGACTGATACTAAAGTAGATAGAAATAAAATATTTATGTGGAGATGCATTTAATTCTGTGAGAAAGAAAATGCCCCTCCGTTTTTTTGGAAAAGACAGAGGAGGATTATCTATATGTATCCATGGATAAGTTACTGAAAAAATTGGAAATCTCAAGCAGAATTATGCTAAAATAGATTCAAGTCAAACATTTTTGCGAAGATGCATTTATTTCAGGGGGAAAGTATGTGCCTCTCCGTTTAATTGGCAAAGGGAACATTCTATAATTATTGATGGAGAAGTTTCTGAATAGAATTGAAAATATCATACAGATTTATTATAAGTAGTTGGATATACAATTTTAATGTGGAGATGCAGTTATTTTAGACGAAATTAAATGCCTCTCCGTTTAATTGGAAAAGAGGCATTTCTATAATTATTGATAGCGATATTACTGAAAGAAATTGGAAATTACATGAAGACTAAAACCAAAGTAGACGGAAATAAAATATTTATCCGTAGATGCATTTATATCTGGGAGAATGTAAATGCCTCTTCGTTTACTTGGAAAAGACAAAAGAGAATTATCCACAAGTGTCGATGGAAAAGTTGATGAAAAACGTTGAAAATCTCATCCAGATTGAGGCTGATGTAAACTGAAATAAATTATTTATGCGGAGAAGCATTTATTTGTGGATGAAGGTAAATGCCTCTCCGTTTATTTCGAAAAGACAAAAAAGGATTATCTATAGGTATTGACAGCGGCGTTGCTGAAATAATGGAAATCTCACGCAGACTGATGCTAAAGTACATGGAAATATAATATTTATGCGGAGATGCATTTATTTCTTTGAGAATGTAAATGCCTCTCCATTTATTTGGAAAAGAGGATTTAATACTGATGGAAGAGATCCAGAATACAATTGCAAATTTCAAGCAGATTTATGCTAAAGTAGATAAGAAAAAATTATTTCTGCGGAGATCCATTTATTTCTGGTAGAAAGTAAATGCCTCTCCGTTTAATAAGATAAGATGACTTTCTATAATTATTGAAGGGGAAGTTTCTGAAAAACATTGGAACTCTCAAGCAGATTGAGGCTTATGTAAACGGAAATAAATTATTTATGTGGAGATGCATTTATATCTGGATGAAAGTGAATACCTCTCCGTTCATTTGAAGAAGAGGACTATCTACAAGTATCGATGGAGAAGTTACTGAAAGAAGTTAGAAATAACATGAAGATTGATAATAAATAGATCGAAAAAAGTGTTTATGCGGAGATGCATTTATTTCTGGGGAAAAGTAAATTCCTCTCCGTTTATTTGGAAAGGAAACAAGAGGATTTTCTCTGTATACTGATGGAGAATTTGCTGAATAAAATTAAAATCTAATGCAGATTTATGATAAGCTGATGAAAATACATTGTTTATGGGGAGATGCATTTATTTCTAGACGAAAGTAAATGCCTCTCCGTTTAATTGGAAAAGACGAATTTGTATAATTATTTATTGAGTTGTTTCTGAAATAAAATTGAAATCACATGCAGACTGATACTAAAGTACATAGAAATAAAATATTTATACGGATATGCATTTATTTCAGGGAGAAAGTAAGTGCCTCTCCGTTTATTCTGAAAAGACAAAGGAGGATTACCTATATGTATCGATGGAGAAGTTACTGAAAAATTTGGAAATCACATGCAGATTGATGCTAAAGTAGATGGAAGTCAGATATTTAGGCGGAGATGCATTTATTTCTGGGAGAAAGTAAATGCCTCTCCGTTTAATTGTAAAAGACAAAAGAAGATTATCTATATGTATCGATGGCAAAGTTAATGAAAAATTTAGAAATCTCATGCAGATTGATGCCAAAGTAGATGGAAGTCCAATATATATGCGGAGATGCATTTATTTCTGGGAGAAAAAAAATGCCACTCCATTTATTTGGAAAATACAAAAGGGGAAGTTCTATAAGTATTGATGGAGAAGATACTGAAAAAATTTCGATTCTCATGGCAGCCTGATTCTAAAGTACAAAAGAAGATTTTCTATAAGTATTGATGGAGAAGTTACAGTAAAAATAGGGAATCTCGTGGCAGACTGATACTAAAGTAGATAGAAATAAAATATTCATGCGGAGATACATTTATTTCTGGGGGAAAGTAAATGCCTCTCTATTTAATTGGAACTGACAAAGGAAGATTATCTATATGTATCGCTGGAGAAGTTACTGAAAAAATTGGAAATCTTAAGCAGATTGATGCCAAATTAGATGGAAGTCAAATTGAAAATCTCATTCAGATTTATTATAAGTAGATGGATATACATTGGGTATGAGGAGATGTAGTTATTTCTGGAAGAAAGTAAATGCCTCTCCGTTTATTTGGTAAAGACAAAAGAGGATTATCTGTAAGTATTGATAGAGACGTCACTGAAAAAATGAAAATCACATGCAGAATGATGCTAAAGTACATGGAAATAAAATATTTATGCGGAGAATATTTTATTTCTGGGAGAAAGTAAATGCCTCTCCGTTTATTTGGAAAACAGGATTTTCTATAAGTACTGATGGAGAAGTTGCAGAATAGAATTGGAAATTTCATGCAGATTTATGCTAATGTAAATAAGAAAAAATTATTTGTGCAGGGGATTTTCCATATATACCGATGGATAGGTTGCTGAAAAAAATTAAAATCTAATGCAGGTTTATGATAAGCTGATGAAAATACAATGTTTTATGTGGAGATGCATTTATTTCTAGACTAAAGTAAATGCCTCTCCGTTTAATTGGAAAGGAGTAATTTGTATAATTACTGATGGAGTTGTTTCTGAAAGAAAATATAAATCACATGCAAACTGATACTAAAGTACATAGAAATAAAATATTTATAAGGAGATGCATTTATTTCTTGGGGAAAATAAATGACTCCCCGTTTATTTGGAAAAGACAAAAGATCACTATCTATAAGTATTGATAGAGGTGTTACAGAAAAAATATAAATCTCATACATACTTATGCTAAAGTAGATGGAAATAAAATATTTATGCGGAAATGCACTTTTGTCTGAAAGTAAATGCCTCTCCGTTTAATAAGCGCAGATGACTTTCTATAATTAGTGATGGAGAAATTGCTGAAAAATAATTGGAAATCTCATGCATATTGATGCAGATGTAAACGAAAATAAAATATTTATGCAGATATGCATTTATTTATTATGTAGATATGCATTTATTCGAAATTATATAAATGCGCAGTACCTAGATTCGTCGTCTGTTCCGTCCTACCCAACCGAATGATTTGAAATTCATTCTAAAGTATAATTGCAATTTTTTTCTGAAACATTTCAAGTTTTATGAAAGTCGAATCAAAACTTAAAAAAGATATTCATAAAAGTTTTCTTCGTTCTATTAAATCCTATCTTACGTCATAAATTCAATGCTATACCATGATAGATAATAAGTCTAGGTTGCATGGTGGTGACGTCCTTTTCAAGAAGGAGTTCTATTATCGCTGAATTTAATATACAGTACCATAATAAATTTTGTATTCATGCATTTTTGCATAAGAGTGCAACAGCTATGGCACCAAGATTTGAATATTTATAATATTTCATTATAGTACGAATGCATCTCATTGGCCACATTTGACGTATAATTCCCGACTTGTTTTGTTCAAGTCGGGTTCACTAAATTAATTGTTATGGGTTCGAGTCGATTTCTGAGTGAGTTTTAATTCTTGCCCTTTGGGTTCGGGTTAGTCCGATTTTTCGAAAAAATATCCAAAATATTCTTTCAGAAAAAAATCTACCTATTTGATACATGGATGAGATCTACATATTTGATACATATATACATACTTTACATGTTTATATTTCAACATAAAAGATAAATTTTACATTGAAGATATCATCGTATAGTACTTTTCATAATTACATACATTAAATTGTGGATCCATTTTCACTAATTGCGGGTTTAGGCTTGGTTTAGATTGAAATGTTTCAAGTTGGGTTAGGAATACGGAGGACGAAATATATTTTGTTGGGTTCGGGTCGGATAGCAAGTAGAGTGCTGCAAACGGAACCTGACCCAACTCGCGGTTTGGATCGATCGGGTTGAATCAAATGTTTCGTCGTTAAGGGTCGGATTCCAGTCAGGTTGACTTTAATTGTTTCAATTCTGGGTTGGATTTTGACACTTGCGATTCCAGGTTCGAGATAAATTGATTTCTCAAAAGAATCTGTATGAAAAAAATCACATTTGAATATAAACGAGTATATGTAATACTTATTTTTACTTAAAATCGATTTTTTAAACTTTAAAATTAAAATTAATAGTAGAGATATTACTGTATTGAATTACTATATTTATTTTATTTTATAGTTGGGTTTTTGGTGAAGGGGGGAATATTTCGGGTTCAGGTCGGTATGTGGAGGACGAAATTTTTTTTATTGCATTTCAGGTAGAGTCCTCTTTGGGTCGACGGAACCCGACCTGACTCGCGGTTTGAGTCGGAAGGAGCTGGCGCTAGTTCTTTTTTTGCGGTTTGCGTTGACCTCTGTTTTTTACTGCGGATCGGGTTAACTTTCATTGTTTCCGGAGGCCCAGACCCGACCCGGTACAACAGGTAATTGTTCGTACAAAATTGTTATTGGCTCGTATAAAAACTGTTAAATGCCCAGCCCTTTACAAGACCTAAAAAACCCGCGCCTTTCCCATTATAAAAGCAAGAAGGCACTTGTCGGCCCGGTGTGTGCTTTTTTCGCCTTTTTTGACCCAGACTGGTCCGTGCAAAAATGAATGAAATCCGGCCCGACACGGCAAAGCTCAATTTCTAAAAAAATTTGCAGATATTCTTAAATTTCCATTATTATTTTCTTCTATCTTCAACAGAAGAAAGTATTGTAATCGAATTTTTTTTCGACTTCCGGTTTTCGACGGATTTACACGTTTTAGGGGTCAGAGATTCCAAAAAACATGTTTATACAAAATGTCTGACTCTCCGTATGTCGCCATTGTACCATCGAAAAGTGTATGAAGTTATGCATAGAATTGTACCATATTTTTGTGTATGTTTTTGGCTGTGGTAAGCAGATCCTCTTTCAATTTCGAAATATTCCGCCAGGAGGATCTCTGTAATAGCAATTTTTGCGCCAATTTTCAATATTGTACCAACGAAAAGTGTATGAAGTTATGTATAGAATTGAACCAAATTTTTTCTGTATGTCTTTGGCTATGGCCACCAGGTCCTCCCTAAATTTGAAAAAAAAAACAGCAGGAAAAGGGTGCTATAATTGCGATGTTTGTACAAAATGTTTACATTTTGGCTATCGCCAGCAGGTCCACTCTTAATTTGAAAAAAATCCACCGTAAGAGGGCACTATAGTAGCGATGTCTGTTCCATTTTCAATATTGTATCATCGAAAAGTTTATGAAGTTAAGCATAGAATTGAACCAAATTTTTTCTGTATGCTCTGGCCACCAGGTCCTCCCTAAATTTGAAAAAAATCAGCAGGAAAAGGGTGCTATAATTGCGATGTTTGTACCATCGAAAACTGTATGAAATTATGCATAGAATTAAATAAAATTTTTGGTATATGTTTTTGGCTATGGCAAGCAGGTCCTCCCTGAATTAAAAAAAATCTACCGAAAGGGGTCGCTGTAATAGAAATTTTTGTGCTATTTTCATTATTGTACCATCGAAAGGTGCATAACGTTATGCATAGAATTTAACCAATTTTTTTTTCTGTATGTTTTTGGATATGGACAGCAAGTCCTCCTTCAATTTGGAAATATTCCGACGGAAGGGGGCGCTGTAATAGCGATGTCTGAGCCATTTTCATTATTGTACCATCGAAAAGTGTATGAATTTATGCATGGAATTGAACAAAATTGTTTGTGTATGTTCTGTGTAAGTTTTGTGTAATTTCTGCTTACCCCCAACACTTTAACTTTTTAAAAAAATTTCTGCTCTTTTTTTTCGGTATTGTTCATATGAAACGAAAACCTATTCATCCATTCCTCTGTCTGTCCATCCTACACAGACCTGCTCATTCTCAGAAACTGTATAAGTTAGAGGCTTGAAATGTTGCATTCTTATAACTGAATACCTCTGTTTACATGACAAATGATAAAATTTTGAAAAATGCTTTTATTATTTTAATTAAATGAATTAATTTAACGACATTCAACCATTTTTGCAATTGAGATTTTAAAACAGAACCTTAATTAGTCTTTTTCGCCCCTCTTATATAGCTCTGTCTTCGCGCATTTGCCTGCTCATCAAAAGGTTCCATGTTCGAAACTCAGCGTCGGAATTTGAAATTTTTTCCCCGGAATAGATTTTGTTTTCATTATTAAGGACAGAAATTTCAAATTTGACATATCTTAACACGGAAATGCACGAACAGTAGAGTTTTTTACTTTTAGAATTAAAATTTGAAATGTTACTATAGAAATTACTTGAAATTTCACATGACTGTTTCTTTTAAGCAGAGTTGGGCAAATTTGTAATCTCAATTATCCACAGCGCAGGTTAATTGCATGAAATTGATTACAGTTAAACACATTCAAACACAGAAATTTTGTCAAATAATGGGATGGGGGCGGTTCCGGTTATAGCGCTGCAAGAATTTTTTACGGCATGTAATTTTAACTATAATTAATAACATACAATTAAACTGTAATTATATTGCAGATTAGTGGAGTTACAAATTTTCCCAACTCTGTTTGTAAGACGTAAATGAACGCACAGAACAGTCAAAATATTTGAAAGGTTCCGGGGTAAAAAACGTTCTAAATTTACGATGTTTGTGATTTTTACGATTTGAATTACTGCACTAGAAATTTTAAATTTGGCATGGCGGTTATTAGTATGGTTCTAAAAAAAACGGGAATTGAATGGGTGAAATGAGGTAAAACGTTCTAAATTGCGATTTTTATGCAATTTTACGTAATATTTTAAAATTAATTTGACATGCATTTCAAATTTAGCGGACAAATTTGCAATTCTGACTACAAATCACTAGCAAATCCATTTATGTGTTATTCCTTTTTAGTTTTAATCTTCTCAAACATATATTTACCGTGAAGGTCTTTTTTTTTAAATTCAAGTATACTTCGTTAAACTAACTTTTTTAATATAAGCTTTTTTTTTTACAAGTTTTAAAATACAAAGCTGTATCAGCCAAATTATTGAAAATACATGCTTCACTTATAATTATTTTGCATTTACAATTATATAACTTTTTTTGCTGTTATTTAAAGGAAAATCAAGGGCTTATTTAAACAAAAACTATTTGTAAATACTCCTTTGGATTAGTACAGTAAATTTTAATCTTCTAAAAAATGTATTTTACAATGAAGTTTTTTTTTATGTACTTACACTTTATTATACTAACTTTTTTAATGCGAGCTTTTTTTATATACAAATTTTAAAATACAAGCTATGATAAATCTATCAGACAAAAATTGGAAAGTTAAGCTTTATTCATAATTATTTTACATTTACAATTACATAATTTTTATTCTTATAATAATAATACGAGTAAAATCAAGGGATTGTTTAAACAAAAACTATTTGTAATTACACTTTTGTATTAGTACTATAAGTTTTACTCTCAAAAATATATTTTAACATAAAAAATATATTGTAGTATAAAAAATATATTTTAATATAAAGTTTTATTTTGTAACACAAGTTTTAAAGTATATATCAGCCAAATAATTGAAAAACTTGCTTCATTTATAATTATTTTTCATTAAATTTAAGGTAAAACTATTTCTAATAATGGTAGTAACAAAATTGAAAACAAAAAAATTACTAACAATACAATGCAAATATATATATAACAAAAAAAGGGGTCTCTATCATCATATACAACAGTAGCATACATAAGCGCCATCTTAAACCGACAGAGTGAAGGCTTTCCGGCTGCCTATAACATTAGGCTGAATTATGACGAAAACAACCCCGGAAAATCGGAAAGAATTCGAAGACGTTACGGGCAAAATACAAAATTATTACTTCGTCGGCGAACTACGACAATGTTGTCCGATCCGACGAGGGCAAAATAACGTCACACATGCTATTAGCAATAAGGTTATCTCAGCGAGATATACCCATCGGTTATCGGCCTACGTAGCTCAATAGATAGAGCACTGTCAATTTAATTCAAAAGGTTCTGGGTTCGAATCCTGGCTTGGGAATTTTTCACTCAGTTAAAAACATTCAACTCGTATATTCCAATTAAATTAAAGAACGTATTTTTTAAAAGGAGATTATAACACTTAGTATTCCTATTCTTGCATCTTAATATTCACAAAAGTTATAGATAGGATAGTTTTAGAAATATTTGTTAAAATACAAAATGATGACTATTCTTTTTAACTGCACCAACCAAATTATGAGCAATTTGTATTAATAGTTCTCGAACCAACCAATATTCTAAAACGTTTGTTATAAAGTGAAGTAATCAGTTGAAGATTATAAGGAAAATACTAGGTTGAGCAAAAACTTCTGGGAAATTTGTGAAAGTTGCGTTGTTATGCGCAAATTAACAACAAAAGCAACAAGGACTATTCTTCAAAGTAGAGACCATCATAGTCCACAAATTTCTGCCATTGTTCTACTTAATTCCGGATTTGCTAGAAGTACCATGGCGACTTCTTGGAATCGAAAAACTCTTGACATGCTTGTTCAATTTCATTAAAGGATTCAAATTGAAGGCCCTGAAAACGTATTGCATTGATCGAAAAAGGCCATAATCGGATGGAGCCACGTCTGGACTGTAGGCGGGGTGTGGAAGAATTTCGACGCGGCCCAATTGTGCAAACTTGTTCTTGGTCCTCTGGGCCACGTGCGGTTTGGCATTGTCCTTCTGAAACAAAGCTCGCTTTCGGCGGACCAATCTTGGATACTTCTGCACCAATTTGTCGTAGGCGCGATCCAACTGCTGACAATAGAGCTCGGAATTCATGGCACGACCATCGCATACGATACAAATTCTGGTAACAATTAGATTAAAAATTTCCCAGAACTTTTTGCTCAACCTAATAAATGAATATTACATATTATTATTATTAGATTTAAAATTTAGCCGGAACGAAACTAGCTGTATTCCAAAAATCTCATTTCTTCTTTTGAAATTTTCAACATGACTCATTCATTTGAACTGCATCGGATCAAATGAGACAGATACTTTTATTGATTGCTGTGAACTTCATTGCTTATAATTATCAGTCATCACTGACTCTAGCGCAAATTATAATGACGTGAGTGCAAATCATAATGCAAGTAATAGATATATGACCCAGCTTTGAACATACTTTTCACGTGCTCGTTAAAGCTACAGACTTAAAAGTAATAATTTTTTTCTAGTTTGAAATTGCAAAAGAGTTTCGAATACTCTTTGAGAGAGTTCTAGTATAACAGATGAATCATTTACAAAAATCATTATAAAAGATAAATCGGGATATTTATACCTAAGATATTTTTTAATGAGATGAAATTCGTATAATTAGAAAATTGCTCTGAGTCGTTGATGAATGAATGACATTTTTATTTTATATGAAAATAAAAAGTTTTGGTCAGAGGCAGAGACAGCCAACTTGGGCCACACGTAGGATTGATTAATATTTATGTATGTTTAATAAACACGTATACTTAATTAATAATTATCTGTACTTATGTCTGTATTAATTATTTAAATTATTTTTGGACATTTTCATTTTCATTTTCGGTCGAAAATAGGAAGATTGCAGAAATTTTGTTTCGGTTACGGTCTTAAAAATCCGTTTCGATAATCCTTAATTATTATCACATGTGCCAGCAGACCCACTGCTCAATTAGCATTTCAGATCTTTAGTCCAATGATCAGGCAAACATTGGCTCATACGCAATTCCTGCTGTTGCCGCAACCAATAGAGAACTGTTAGGCCGACTTTAGTTTTATTAATTAATCTGATTAAGTTTGTAAATATTTTACAAAAATAGCTTAAATGAGTATGGATTTTAATAAAAACTTATCACAAAGTCTTATTACTATTACTGTATAACTTTTTCAATGCGAAATCAGCATGATTATGGAGATTCCGGATTATAGGAAATTAAATAACTTTATAATTACATTAACATATTTAAAATAGTGATACACAAGGTTAATCATATAAAAAATCAAGTATGTAGCACCCAGAAATAACGAAGTAACTCACAAATTAAATATTAAAAAAAAAATAATAATAAAATCAGATTTTGAGATGTTTTAGTGCCATCTTCTTATCTTTGGAGAAAGAAAAATAGCAAAATTAACATTCCTTCCGAATTTATACATCTTAATATAAAAAATGACATCTATATTAATTACTATGTAATCAGAAAGTTCTTACAATTTTAAAATGAAAAAAAAGAAGTAGTAAATTAGATAATGTCTTTTCATTTTCCTTAATCTTCTTCTGAAATATATGTGATGACGCACTATATGATCTCTAATTGAAAATAAAAACGAATAAACGCACTGAAATGTCCGGATTACAGAAGTTTCCGAACTATTAGAGATGTCCGGATTGAAAATGTTATATTGCATTATTATGTAGATTTTCTTATGCTTCTTCAGATATTAAGGAAGATTATGATAAAGAGGCTACTCCACTCATGCTATCAGCTCACTAATATTAATCTTATCAGAGAAATCTTTTAAAATATCTCGTTTGTATTGTAATAATTCTAAATGATTTCTTTTGCACTGTATAAAATGAAGTCGATCTGTACAAAGTCCTTGTTTTACTTTGTCGAATTTGTTTTTATGAGGATATATTCACATTCAGAACTAGGTTTAGAAAGTAAAAGTGTCCCCATAAAAAAACCTTTTAACAAAATTGAAAAAGTAAAAAACGACCTATGTAGAGATCAAACACCATCTATCCAGTATTAAATAATCCTTGGAATAATTTAAAAAAATGTAGCTCGTAATAAACCCATTGTCTTCGATTCAAACAAATAAAAAAATGATACACACCTTTTCTCTTGATCAATAACAATTTCTATTTTTTAATTCCAATATAATTGGAATCTAAAACAATTTAAATTTAGTTAAAATAAAAAGAAGTTTGTTTGTACAAACAATCGATCTACTCAGAAATTTAAAAAAAATACAATATGAATAACACATTTTCAAAAGAATTCATACATAATTCAAAGCAAAATTGAGTTGCTAGGCTTTGAAACATTTTTTTTTCTTAATTGATTTTTTTAAGTACAGGCAAATTAAAAACAAAAACATTTTTAACAGGAAATTACAGTTCAAATATTTCATAACACAATTGGGGCTTTTATTTAACGTATGATATCATTCTTCTGAAATTTAAAAACAAATTTTACAGCCTAGTGACACTTATAATGGGAATAACAGCGTTACGGATTCAAAAAATCAATTATTCTTTTTTTACAAAATTTCACCTTGTTTACATTGAATAATATTTTTCTAAAAGAAATTGCTAAAGTTTAAAGAAATGACAAAGTCTTCACTTTCCATTTGTGTGCATGGCACAGAAAAACTTTAAGAGGATTTTTTTTTCTTCAAAATATGATGTTTTTGTAGTTGCTTGACACGATTTCTCCACTCCATTTGAATCTTAGTCTTTAAAACAGATACACTTAACGGATGCAAATGAAAACCCCATTGAGACATCGACATTCTGATGATTATAGGCAGAATGGCAACATACTAGGTACCACCCTCTGTTCAGCGTCACACACGGTTCAACTTTTCAAATTGATCGAGATATAACCACTATATAGTTAATAAGATTGTGTACTGGATTTTGTTTAATTTTTTTTAACTGATCAATGCTCTTTTTGTTAACCCTTTATGAACCAAATAATGAAATCATGAAAATTTCATCTTCTAAAGCATTTTTTTGTGAATTTTTGAAACTACATTAGAAGATTTACACGATCATTTAATAAATTTTAGAAGGGTTTTGACAACTAAAATTAAGTTTGAATTTATAAGTATTTTGTGACATATTTATAACTCCTCTGAAATCTGTTATTTAAGGGGTCTAGTACCTTTTAAACGCGTCAAAAATTAACGAAAAACTTCAAAGTTTGAATTAGTCTATCTTCAAAGCCTTTTTATGTATAAACATGAAAATTTGGATATTGATTAATCAGATTGTGCTTTGTAATATGCTACAATTAGAAATTTATTAACCCTTTAGAGAATTTGTGTATTGCTGAAATCAAAATAGCTCTTTTTTTTACCCCATAAGTCATTGCGCGCATGATATCTCGAGAAAGTATGTATGGATTCGCATGAATTTCGGTAAATACACTAATCATATATATGTGTTTAAAATGATCTACTCTTAGGCTAAAATTATTTCATTAACTATATAAAAAAAAAGATTTTCGTAAAAAAAATAAAAATTTTGTATTTTTAAGGAATAAAAATAGCCATAAGTAAAAATATTACCATTGTAAATACTTAAAAGTAGATCATTTTAAACACACATATTTGTTTAGTATATTTACCAAATTTCTTGACAATCCATACATACTTTCTCAAGATATCATGCGCGCAATGACTTATGGGGTAAAAAAAAGAGCTATTTTGATTTCAACAATGCACAAATTCTGTAAAGGGTTAATAAATTTCTGTTGGTAGTATATTACAAAGCACAATCTGTTTAATAAATATCCAAAATTTCATGTTTAAACATAAAAAGGTTTTGAAGATAGACTAATTCAAACTTTGAAGTTTTTCGTTAATTTTCGACACGTTTAAAAGGTACAAGACCCCTTAAAACTTTATTCTTTTTTTTTTTGTATTTTGTAGAATTAGAAAATATACAAATACAATAGAAATATTTCCACATCCGGTCTATCACAATACATGCTGTTTTCTTGTAATTCCCACAGAAACATTAAGATATATAAATTTTTTTGTAACCAATCAGCAAGAATACGTTTGCTGAAGCTAAACAACATATTCATCAACCTCTTTATTATTACAATAGTCGAAAAGTGTGTTTGTATTAACTTCGAGAACAGAATTTGAAAACTAGTCAGAACAGACAGGCATGCATTTCCTTTAAATGAATTGCAGCTGTTCTCTGCGGTTTAAACATGGCAGTTTGAAATCTGAAAAAAATGTATTTTGAGTATTTTTAGAATACGAAATACTTTGTAAAACCATCAGAAAATACATTGCAAAAATACGTTGATCTTATCAGTTTAAAATACAAAATGCAAATGTATTTTGAAAACGTATTTCAAATACGCGTATTTTCGATATTGTCCAACTCTGTAGATACTGAATATTCGGTGCATCTCTACTTTATACATAGCATATTAGAATGGCAATTAAAAAAATATTTCACAAAAAAAGTCGCTTAAAATCAGAAAGAAAAAATTGAGAATAAAGCAAAAAGCTAAAAATTTTAAATACATCTTAATTTACTTCAAACAATTAGCACTTCTTATACTATTTGTTTGTATTGTCTTCTTGTAAAAGAAAAAAACTATAAATGCTATGTGCACATTTTTCAGTCAATATTATCTTTGTTTATTTCATTTTTAATTGAAATAAATAAATAAATAAAAATATTTTCCTCATAAATGAAAATTAAAATTCTAGTGCTATATTCACCTTCAGTTACCTAATTAAAATATACATAAAGCACAAATAATTGTACAAAAAATTACTTTTAGGTGCATAAATATAATATAAAGATATTTAAAATATCTCAAAATGCATCGGAAAACCTAGAACGTTTTCAACCATTACAAGGCAGTCTTCAGTAGGATTTAAATGTTGCATGAAAATAATAACAACAGTTAAATACTACTGAAGGCGGCCTTGTAATGGTTGAAAACGTTCTAGGTTTTTCTGAAAATCTAGAACGTTTTCAACCATTACAAGGCCGTCTTCAGTAGGATTTAAATGTTGTATGAAAATAATAACAACAGTTAAATCCTACTGAAGATGGCCTTGTAATGGTTGAAAACGTTCTAGGTTTTTCTGATGTATTTTGAGATATTTTAAATATCTTTATATTTATGCACCTAAAAGTAATTTTTGTACAATTATTTGTGCTTGATGTATATTTTAATTATTTTCCTGATAATTTATTAATTTTTTTTTCATTAAACAAAACGGCTTGAATGAAAGTAAATAAAAGTAGTTTTCATTGTTTTTTGGAGATAAGTATAACATATTTTATAATGCCAGTCAAATAAATTTTGTTAATGTTCTTTAAAGTTACAGGATTTACTAAAATACTAGCTGTTTAACCCATTCTACGCACGGAAATTCACGAATTTAATTCTAAAACCAAAAGTAAGTTCAGCTTATTTATAAAAGTTATTGAAAAATGCGACGTAAGTATTTATAACACAATAAAAAGAAATGCAATGCTATTAAAGCAAAGAAATGAGTAAATATAAATACAAATTTAACCTTTAGCAGAAAACAGCTTCATTCACCCGATAACATTACAGCAGGAAGAAAACCATGAATATCATAATGATGTCGGCGGACGGCATCACGGGATAGACAGGAGAGTTTCGATCAGCAGGTGGCGGTTCAACTTCGTCTGAAAATTACAGCATGGCTGTAAAATTGATTTTCGCACGTAAAGAACTATTAACGTTTTTTATAGTGTTGTCCAACTAAGAAAATCGAAATTTTGCAAAGTGGTCAACGGAAAATTCTCTCATCAGAAAATCCTTTGAAAATGTTTCACAAAGTGTTTCTCTCCTGTATGAGTCAAGAGAGATGGCCTTTTAGACAATGCTTATCAATGTTCCAAAGGATTTAAATCCTTTGGAACATATTTCACAAACAAAGGCTTTTTTCTGCTAACCATAAGCTTTTTGAGTGGTGTCAACCTATTCTCCCCCTAATAATAATCATTCGCCCATGAGTTCCTTAAAATGTTTTTTTTCTGCAGAAACAGTGCTGCAACAGGTTCATCAACTCACAATAAATCCACACAACAAAGTACCATTGGGTTCTAATGCTTGGACAAAAATCGGACTAAATCTTGGACAAAAACTATACCCAATTTTTTCTTATTATTTTAATGTGATTTATCATGCATATATATTGCGTGTTTATGTATATGATGCATATATGTGTAGACGAGGATGCTATCGGTGCATCATCCGCGCACATTTCGCCGTCAGAAAAATATTCTAAAGTTGAAACTCTGTCGTCGGACGGAAAGCATATGTAAAGAAACTGCCAAACTTTTAGTTGTACAAAACTGAAAAAGATTCATAAAAATGCTAAAAGGTATTTTTAGATTTTTTTGCTAATTTGTAATTTTTTTTCATTTTGTTTTATAAAAATACAATATTTTTTCTAAAGATAAAAATAAAATATTTTTTGCTTTATTATTCATCAATTTCACACATAAATCATGCAATATCTTCTCCTACATTGTATCAAAATCCACTTGTCTAACACCCACGCATCCCTATTAAATATATACGTTTCTCCATATGTATTCAAACTATCAAAATCTAAGTAAAAATCCTGTTCAACATAATCACAACGGTACTCAAAAGTACTGCTTTAAAAACTGCTTCGTAAAGTAAACAAACAGAAAATTAAACTTTTTTTAGCATGTCACATTGTCAAGTAATCTATTTAAAACAAGAAAGAAAATATGATAGCCTTATCTTTAACATTTAACACAAAAAAATGGAAGCAAATTTGACACTCAGAAGCGCCAAAATTGCTTCGTTACCAATTTTCAGTTTATTGAAACTGTTATTGCTATCTAGTGATGGTCAAGGGAAGTATTTGCTTTTGTTTCCTAAAAGTACCTGTTTGAATGCATTCAATGAATGTTTTAATTGGGATAGAAAACTGTGGTACCGTCAAACCATTAAAGGTTACAGAATAAAAACAAACAGTAATCACCCCTCCTCTTTTCGTCACGGTATGCTTATGGCTGTTCATCACAATTTTGTAATAAGCAGCTTTTAAAAAAATGTTCAACTGCTCAACAACATAAGTATTTCAGCGGTCATTCCCATTGACCCGCAGTGATGCCTAAATGATCTACTCATCAAACTTTCTCGAATATTTGGGTCTTCTCATACTCCAAAACGGTAGGATACGAAATTCAGGCAAAATCACTACAGTTTATTTAGATAAAATTTGCATACACAAACATTTGCAAGAATTAGAACAAAACAGTGGGAAAGAACGATCGTAGTTCGGTCAAAATTAGCCTTGATTTCAACTCGATGAAACAACACATTCTCAGCTGGTTAACAATTATATATCAGTATCAAATTTGGTAAAATTGTTTCATTTGATGCCAAGCACACGTTTTGGCATTGGTAATCTGCAAATTCGATTTTCTGCAAAACTATCAAAAAGGTTTTACATAAAGTTTTACTGAAATCTAATAAATATATCAATAGTTACTTGCTTATTATCAAGAAGGCACTAAGACATAGAAGAAGTGTAATTTTTTAAAATTTATTACTAAATGCTCAGACATAAAAAAAAATGATAACAGTAAATGCAATGACATATACAGGGTTCATACACAATTTTGGAAATAAAATTATAGGAGATTTTCAGGAATTGTCTTTTTGAATATGATACAAATGTTTTCTTAAATAATAATGGTTATCACATAAAATAATGGTTATCAGATATTCCTTTGGAATATATTTTGTAAACAAGATGTTTACTTTCCTCTACAATGAGTCAAGCGATGGGACTTTAGGTTACTATTATCACAAAATTCTTTGGAACATATTTCACAAACAAAAAGATTTTCTCCTGTGTGAGTCAAGAGATGGGTTCTTCGATCACTATTCTGAGAAAATACTTTTGAACATAATTCACAAGCAGAAGGTTTTTCTCCTGTATGAATGAAGAAATGTTTTCTTAGAGGACATGATAAGAGTCCTCTAGGAAAATATTTCTTCATTCATACATACCCAAAGGATATATATTTTCGTTGAATTCATATTTCCAAACGAAATATATATCCTTTGGAACATATTTCACAAACAAAATGGCTTTTCTCCTGTATGCATCAAGAGATGGGTTTTTAGATGGCCTTTCTGGGAAAAGCCTCTGTTACATAATTCACAAACAAAAGGTTTTTCTCCTGTATGAATCAAAAGATGTCTTCCTAGAGTACCCTTATCATTAAATCCCTTGTTACATAATTCACAAACAAAAGGTTTTTCTCCTGTATGTATCAACAAGTGTTTTCTTAGAGAACACCTATCAGGACATCCTTTGGAACATATTTCACAAACAAAGGGTTTTTCTGCAGTATGAGTAAAGAGATGTCTTCTTAGACTTTTGTTATCAGAAAGTACTTTAGAACATACTTCACAAATGAAAGGTTTTTCTCCAGTATGTGCCAACAGATGATTTCTTAGAGAATACCTATCAGAATATCCTTTGGAACATATTTCACAAACAAAGGCTTTTTCTCCAGTATGAGTCAAGATATGTCTTTTTAGAGTTTTGTTATCAGAAAATCCTTTAGAACATACTTCACAAATAAAAGGTTTTTCTCCAGTGTGTGTCAAGAGATGTCTTTTTAGGTTACTATACTGAGTAAAATTTTTGGAACATCTTTCACAAACAAAGGGTTTCTCTCCCGTGTGAGTCAAGAGGTGTGTTCTTAGCTGACTATTCAGAGAAAATCCTTTGGAACATCTTTCACAAACAAAGGGTTTTTCTCCAGTATGAGTCAAGAGATGGCTTCTTAAAGTACTATTCTGAGAAAATCCTTTAAAACATATTTCACAAACAAAGGTTTTTTTTCTAATATGAATCATGAGATGACTTTCTAGATAACAATGTCTAGAAAATCTCTTGGAACACATTTCACAAACAAAGGGTTTCCCTCCAGTATGAGTCAAGAGATGGCTTCTTAGGTTACTATTATCAGAAAATCTTTTGGAACATGTTTCACAAACAAAGGGTTTTTCTCCTGTATGTGTGAACAGATGTCTTCTTAGAGAACCCCTATCAGAAAATCCTTTGGAACATATTTCACAAACAAAAGGTTTCTTTCCAGTATGAATCAAAAGATGTCTTTTTAGATTGCTATTATTAGAAAATGTTTTTGAACATACTTCGCATATAAATAGTTTTTCTCCTGTATCAATGGAGGTACGTTTTTCTTTATTACAATTTTGAGAGACAATGTGCTGTTCGCGAGAGGAATAATTTTCTTCTGTAGACATTTTCTTATGTGGAAAAGTTTTGTCTTGATTGATAACAGACACTTCTTCAAATTATCAGTATAAAGAGATTGTTGCCATTTTCATTCAAGGAAATGACTTATTGAACTTCAGTTAAAAAGTTTTATCTATCTTTGAATCTAAAAACAGAAAGAAAAATAATAAGCAACACTTTAAAAAAAAATTGCACTAAATTTTAGTTCCAAATTAACTATCAGATTTGACAAGTTTTATTTCCTTAGACAGTACAAAAATTTATGCATTAAACTATCACATACAGTGTGTGTCCAGTATAGTAATGAGAGTGGTTACATAACATTCGTTTATTTGAAGATAATTTTACAGACACTCAATATTCTTCAAAATAGCCTCTTGCTGCATTAATGCTCCATTACCAACAACTCTGCCACCCATTTATGTCTGCCTGGAAGTCTTCCACTGAAATGCTGTTCAGAACGTGCTTTATGTTTTCTGCAAATTCTCCAGATTGTCAAAACAATGACCTTTTAAGCTGGATTCTAAACCGATGGAGTTGAAAAAAGCCTAGCGGTGACAGGAACTGAGTCACTTTGAAGGATGTGTTGAGTCAGCTTGGCACAAATTTTACGCATTTTAAATTCTTCCCTAACGATTTGATGTAAATCGACTTTTTAAGACCCAACGTCTCCACAATGTCTGAAGTTCGAGAACTTGATGGACGTCTATCACATTGTTGTCATCGATGCCCTCTCTTTGAAGACACTTCAGCCATGGAGAAAGACTCCTTCCCATAGGCTTCTTGTAACATGGCAAGTTCCTCAGTAGCCGGTTTGTTTAGTTTTACACAATACTTTATGGCGTACTGCTGCTTGACACTCCTATGCATTTTGAAAATGTAATGCCACTTTCCAACACGTGTCTGTTTCTCGAGCGATCCTTGAGCTGCAAAGGCTCAAGGACAACTGAATTCCACAAGGCTCTGTAGCTGACTCTCCCCACCGCACGTACCGCCCACAAACTCCTCCCCATTTGCCTTCTGCTTGGTGCAAAAAATACAGTCTTATTAGTTCCTGGACAGACCCTTTTTGTGTAGGTCTGCATGCAATACCATAGGCACTCCCAAATCCAGACCGATAAAAACTTAAAATCAATGGACCGTATGAACGCGACATGAATCCAGGCTAAAATTCTTCTGTTGGCGGTATTTAGCACATCAGTCTATGGAGTGTGAGTTATTAATGCATGTTTTGTTAAAAATATCGCAAAACAATTTTTTGTTGTAGTAGCATATACTTGATATATTGTAATATAAATTCAAAATTTGTTCTGTATACGAGAAAATTCCCTAATTTTGCAAATTTTCAGTTAAAATGTATGCACTCAACCTGGGTCAAGGCTAAAGTCGTCTACTAACGGTGTTTGCGCCTGCGCATTCTGGCATTCTGGCGATGCAGCGGCTAGAATAACAGATCAATATACCCCCAGCTCTGGAATCTGACGCCACCTGCATAAGGTCTATTTCATTGCACGCTTGTAAGTTTACCTTTTCCCCATTAAAATTCCGCCTACTTTTTCGGCATATTCACGAAAGATATCAAACCAAAATTTTTGCCTCTTTGCTGTCCATACACTAAGCCCCAACTCAATTTCACCTCTTTTTCCTACAAGCTGTACAAATTGTTATTCGTATTCTCAAGCATTAGAGTTATGCATATTTTTCATGATTTTGTAAAACCTTTTAAAGTTGACACTAAATTCTATACATTTTGAATTCCTTTTTATAAAAGTTGTCTTGCAAACCAGCACAGCGAATCAATTCCCTCTGAAGTATGGTTGTATTGGTTTTAACCAGATCCAGAGTTTTTAAAATTATAAATGAAGTGCAACATTTGAAATGATTTTTCAGAATAACATTTAACAATATTGAATACAACATTTGCAAGTGTTTGCAAATTGTACTTAGTATTACACTTTAAATTGTATAACTTTTTTTTTTCATTGCACAGATTTTTGTTTAAGAAAATTTATTTAGAACTAAGAAAGAAAAAGAATTACCAGTGTTGCATTAAGATATACAATTTCATAGTTTATTCTGTATGAGATCAAATTTGGAAAATAACCGTTCTATTGGGGTCGAGTTAGCACAAACATTCAGCAGGTGCATTATGAAATTTACGAATTCAAAAACAATATTTTTATTACTGTCCACCAAATATTGTCATTTATTACTCAGACTTTAAGAAAAAGATTTATAAAATGTATGTTTGTGCTGTAGAATATTATTGCAGGGTTTGTCGGTCCTTGAAAGTCCTTGTTTTTATCGAAAATCTGCAAAAGGTCCTTAAAGTCTTTAATTTTATTCTCCTATTATCTTTTAATTAAAGGTGAAAATCTTCTTTGTTTCACCGAATTTCTGATTTAAAAAAATCATCTAAATTCTCACTCTTCTGAAATTTTGCTTCCCTCCCCACTATGCCCAAATTTTAATATCTTTAAAAGTCTTTAATGTTTTAAAACTTTTTCTGCTACTTTTGTTACTTTATTGTAACAATGAATAATCAAGCATATGAATTTCGTTAAAATTTTATCTAAACTCCACACCCTCCAAAAAATTGTTTTCTCCCTTTTCCCTCCCCCACAAAACCCAAAGATTAAAAATTTTAAACTGTTTAATCTTTTAAAAATTTTTCGGCTTTATTTGTCATTTTATTATTGTAACATTAAATAACCAATCATAAGAGTTTCTCCTCTCCCACTCGAAATTTAAGTTTTCTTTTTGTTCCCCCCTCTTTCTCTTATCATCGCATAAAATTTTACGCATTTTAAACTCTTAAGTTTAATTTTTTTAGCAAGGTAAATAAATAATAAATTATCTAATAAATTCTGCCCCCCCCCCCCAAAAAAAAAAACAAAACAAAAACTGCTTCTCCTCTTTTGTCATCTTAGCTCCCCAAAGTCTAAAACCCTAAAACTCGTTTTTTTTTTTTACTCTATTTGTTACTGAAGATTCCACTGCACTGAAACTTTTCGATCGCGAAATCCCATGTTAGCCTATGGGAAAACTTTGAAGCGTGAAGACCTAATATAATTATTAAAATACCATTTTCACCACCAGAAAGTAAACGTCGAATACCAATGGTGTGCATTTTTAAAAATTATTTTCGTAAATTTTAAGTACATAAAAAATCCCTATAAACTTTTAAATTTCCATTTAATTAAATTTTATCATCTTAAAAATAGTGAAAATTTAGATAGACAATTTTTAAAAATGCACATCAATGGTATTTGACGTCTACTTTCTGATGGTGAAAACGGTATTTTAATAATTATATTAGGTAATGAGTCATCATGCTTCAAACATTTTCCATAGGTTAACATGGTATTTCATGATCGGGGAATTTCAGTGTAGCGGAACCTTAATAATTGGTCATATAATTTTCTCCTCCACTAAAATTGACGTTCCCTTTCTCTCCCCCTTAAAAATATTTAATAAACTCTGCCCTATCCTCTCCACCATCAAAAAACTGCTGTTACTTAATAATCGGTCATATAATTTACTCCTCCACCAAATTTGACGTTTCTCCTTCTCACCCTCTCTTTAAGCAAGCACACAAAATTTAATGTTTTTAAATTTCTTATTTTCATTTTTGTGTTCTATTTCTAAATATTTAGTAAGGAAAATAAATAAGTCTTGCAATAAACTCCCTCTGCCAAAAAAAGAATCATTTCTCCTTTACCAACCCGCCGCCCCCCTTTCGAGATCACCAAGTTTTGAACCTTTAAAAGTCTTTTTTTTTAACTTTTTCTGATCTGTTACTTTATTCCAGCAATAAACAATCAATCACATTATTTTCCTCCACAAACGTGCAAAACTGACGTTTCCCCATTGACCCCCCCCCCCCACGCTGTCCTATTTGTAAATCTCTAGTACGGTAAATAATGAGTTATCTAATAAAGTCTCCAACTCACCCCCCAAAAATGCTTCTTCACTCACCCTTCACATGCTCATAAAGTTTAAAATCTTTAAAAGTCTTTTTTTTTTTTGCTCTATTTGTTACTTTTTCAGTACCAATACGTAATTAAGCATCTAAAATCCTCCCTCTACCCAAAATTGCCGCTTCTCTTTAGCCCAACTTTTATCCTAGCATGCAAATTTAAAGAATTCATTTGGATAGATTTTGATTTAAATTGAAAATATAATTTGTTATTTGAAATACTGTATTTAATAAATTAATACTATAATTGCCTTCTAAATTTACAATAAAGTTAGATTTCAACTCCTCCAAAAGAATTGAATAATCTTACGTCCTTCAAACGCAACACATCGGTTTAAACACAACTAGTTTTTAAAATAGCAATTATTTCAATAAAAAGCTCTGAATTAGAGAGATAAAGTTGAACTCATGCATCAATATTAATTTTTTGTGAATGCGGGAATGCTTCTTCTTAACTGCAAAATTTATTGTTTACTGTTACAAGTATTTTACTCATGCATTTAAAATGCTAATCCAATAACTCAGAAATTGTTTTACAATACACTCTCTTTAATCTGCATAGGTTGGGACTAAGGATTTTGTGGATTACAGAATTTTTCAGATTGTAGGATATTTCTTTGTTTATTTTCTAATATTTGGAATTTATCTATAAATATAGTAATCACACAGTAAATATATAACACAGGAAATGAAAGAAAATACTTTTTCATATAAAAAGCTATATTCAATATTAGAAATACATTTAAACGATATAATAATAAAAAATTAATTAAAAAATTTTCTACTTATTTTTAACGGCATGAAACACCACAGCCATTGTTGTTTTTTATTTAGTTTTTAATTTATGCTTTGCAGTTTAATCTTGAAGCCTTCTAAGAGTCAGAATTTCTTGATCAATAAAAAAAAGTTAGTTTTTCTAAAAAACTAACTTAACACTTCGTCAAAAGCAACTTTATATTTTATATAGCCAATGAATGTGTTCAGAATATAGCAGTCTAATGTAATTATTTACAAGCTATACTCACGAAGTTTACGAAAAAAAAAATATTTTTGTGTTTCAGATAATTCTACAAGGCGCTATCATGCCCACCGTCAGACGAAATTTTCCAAAACAGTTGAACATATTTGTTTATAACTTACAGTAGAAGCAACAAAATCTAATAAAAAAATTCTTGTGCATACCTTAATATATGTACAATAAACTGTTAAAATTTCAAAAAGATCCATCATGCAGATTTCCTACAAAAAAATCATAAAAAAGTGCATTTTTCTGGTCTCCTAATGTAGAAAGTCCAAATAATAAATACATCGGATCAGACAACTTTTATTACGGTCAAAGTACACATTATCAGGCTACTTCAGTCAAGTGAAAAGACCCGTTCGCTAATGCTAATCCTATGGGAGAGATTTACAAAGATATCTCGGTTGCATTTCAATATTTTTAAATGATTTTTTTTTTTGTGTGTGTGTGTGTGCATTAGACAGCTTATATCGATCTTTACAAAGGTTGTTTTTTACTTTTTCGTTTTTGTTTACAGATATTTTTTATGGGGACACTTTCCTTTTCGGAACCGGTTTCAAAAGTGAAAACATCCTCATAAAAAAATCGAAAAGGAAAATCGAAAAAGTAAAAAATGGCCTGCATATAGATCGATCTCAGCTATCCAATGCAAAAGAAATCATTTAACAATATTGAAATGCAACCGAGAAATCTTTATAAATTTCTTCCATAGGATTAGTATTAGTGAACAGATCTTTTCGTCTGACTGAAGTAGCCTCTTTTAAAAAAGATTTTAAATGTTTCTTTACATCTGAAATATAGTGCGGATTATAGAGTGGCGGATTAGAGGGAATGGACTTTAATTTGTATTTTCCGTTTTACCACATGATAGTGCACCTGTTCCCTTAATGGAGAAGGCTTTGTTGGGTTTTTTTTTTTTGGGGGGGGGAGGGTTTCTACGTCTTATAATGTAATGCTCTGTTCTTTTTTGTGCATGTGATGCCATCAGCATTATGCTCTGTTTATCGTATTCTAAATATGTATTTGTTTATATTTTGCAGTGAGCGAAGAAGGATTACTGGCTCTTAGCCAGACCAAAAAGAGCCAGGTAGCTTTTTTGGTTTTAACCACTTAAAAAAAGCCAGCTTTAATTGAAAAAAGTGAGGGTTTTCTCTTTTTAAAGGTAGTTTACAACTACTTCAAATTAAATATGGATTCATTTATTTTTAGTGCCCTTATAATGCTGATTCCAGAACAAAAAGAGCTGGGTGATTTTTTATTTTTTATTATTTTTTAACCATATTTCTATCTGATATTCTTTTTTTTTAATATTGAGAAGAATATAAATTAAATTCCAAAGTGATGGTTTGAATACATAGCTCCACATATACTATACATTTTAAAGATTATACTTCATTAAACAATAACAAAATGTCACAAAATCTAAACATTCTTGCATACTGCTATTTACTTTTAAAATTGATTAACATTAAAAATTTTAAATCCAAAATATTTCCGTTATTTAAGAAAGGTGTTACACAATACACTTAAAAAAACACTTTTGTCATGTTTCGATTTTAATCACAGGAGTCCATAGAGATACATACACGTAAAGAGTTTATTTGCAATGATACTTTTTCTTTTATCATTCCAAAGTTATGGTTAGAATTACTGAATAAACACCTCACAGAAAACTTGAATAGGGGGAGCCACATTAGTAAACAATTTTAAATCATTGTATTATTTTATTTCCGTAGCTGACAATAGAGGGCGTATATGTCTTTGTGTGTGTTTAGTGTATGGTATATATCTCATTGTCAGGAGTCATTTGTCTTGACCGGAAACGAATTTTATTATTATGATTTTTAACTCGATTAAAACCAAAACATATCAAAAGTGTTTTGTTTTTAATGTATTATGTAACACCTTTCTTAAGTAATGGGAAGTTTTTGAATCTTAAATGTTTGTGAAAAGGTGATGTTCATCTGATTAAAAAGCATTTTTGAATTAAAACTAAATACCTTTAGTAAATTAAATTAAAATTATCTGTTAATACTTGAGAATATCCATATTTAGTTAGTAATCAATATTCTGATGCCGTATAAAAACGATATATGTAAAAAGTTTTTCCGCTACTAAACGATTATGTAACTTATTCCAGATATGTCTATATGGAGAGATTAAATCATAGAATGAACAATGTTGAGAGAGAAATTAGGAAAGATATAATATTTGAGGTGATTATAGTACATGTAAGTGTATAAAATAAAGGGAACAATTAAAAAAAAGAGAAAAGTTCTCTCAAAATAAAAAATTCTGAATTATAATTTGAAAAGCTTGTTGCAGTTTAAAATAATGCATATTCATAATATTGTTTTTAATAGTGATAAATGGTGTTTTTGTTAAACGACTTTATGTATGATTTTAAATGCTTATGAGAAATAAAAAGACTTGTATATTAATTTTGTATTGTCCTTAAAATTAGATAAGTAATAAAACATGTAACTAAGCAATAGGGTGTCAACGATTTTAATCAGTTGATTTAAATCAGCATTAAATCGTGATTTTAATCAAATGATTTTTTTTAATCGTTGATTAAAATAATAAATTTTCTAAATGTTTAAAATGACATGAAAGTAGATAAGTAATAAAACATGTAACTAAGCAATAGGGTGTTAACGATTTTAATCAGTTGATTTAAATCATAAATTTTCTAAATGTTTAAAATGACATAAAAGTATTAAATTTTAAGATTAATATAATTTGGAATGTTTCTATAGGTATTTTGCCTTATGAAAAAACGAAAAAAAAAAGCTTTAAATATTTGTTTCTAAGCTTAATTCCCGAGTCTTGTAAAAAAAATTAAGTACTGTAAGTTTGTAACAGCATAAAATCATTTCACAGAAAAATTATATTTAAATGCAATTAATATTATTTTATCTGCGATGTCATAATTTCCTTTAAGCAATCAAATTATTCATTCTTTTATATATAAAAAAATAAGCAAGTATAACAGATTTCTGCAAAGTAAAAGAGTAAATAGCCAAAACCTTATTTTCTAATTCTACTTTTGCAATGATAAATTTATACCAAATATTGGAGCTAAAGAAGAATGAAAGAATAACATCAACTTAACAGCTATTGTAAAATAATATATAAGAGCGAGAGATCCCCACTGAGATGAAATAATGCTGTTATTTAATAATTTGAGGGTTTCAGATATAACTTACTTTTCATATAGTTATTCTGTATGTGCGTATGAATGGGTGTAACTCATTTTCATAAATTTTTTGGTTAGTATTTACATACATGGTGCAAGTTAAGATTTAGGTGATTAACATAAATTTTCCTTAATAATAAATGTGAAACATGAAACTTAAATGTAAAACGAGCTGGCGATAATATTTGTTAGTTTTGTTATTTGTGCTACTAACTAATGAAATTACTTATTTGCAGTTTTTATTAATTCTATAATTGCTTACGAGGTCATTTTTAAGGACGCCGCACCTTGCCCCTTTTGAAATTGACAAAATGCACCCAGCCTTTTTAAAAAATAGTGAAATTCCTTTGTAGTTGCAGATAGAGATTTTGTGTAAAAAACTTCCCCATACCACAGTATTTCTAAATCCGCATATCTTACACCTATTAGAACTTTATTTCTTGAGAAAAATAGGATATTATTAAAACATGTTATTTAATTGTATTTTTCAGTTTGTAATTTATAAAATTACTAAAATTATTTACTTTATTTATCATACTAAAAAAAATATTTACTTTTTTTCCCTATTGTTACTAAACACGTTACTAATGTATTTCCTTATAAAATAGTGCTCTATTTTGGAACTAACATCTTGCCCCTTTTTTTCTTCTAGAATGAATAATAAATTATAAATTATCATTTTAGTAATTAAAACATACAAATGTATATTATATTCCTAATTAGTGATTAATTGTTTAATTATTATTATTTTTAAGTAGTGATTACAATTTAATATTAAATGCAGTCACTGATAATTTTAATAAATCTAAATATCACTAGCCTTCAATGTAATTTTACGTAATTATTACAAAATATTAATGTGTATAACTTTATTGTAGGCTTCTAACTAATGAAATTACTAATTTGCAGTATTTAATTCCTGTAATCACTAATAATTAAATTTGATTAATTAAAGTGTAAAAATATAGATTATGTTAGCAATTAGAAGTTTAATTGTTTTCGAAACCTAAAACACTTGGTAACTATTCGGTATTTTAACGCTGGAAAAAAAATCATGAACGTCTGATTTAAATAATAAGAAAGAATCCGATTTTAAAAAAAAATCCTATTTTTGTTATTTATTTTTTTTTTAAATGATGATTTTCTACACCCTACTAAGCAACCATTGTCCTCTTTAATTATATAAAGCTGTGAAAATGAAAAAAAAGAAGGTCAATGAAAAACAAATAAAGCAATTGGGTATAGCTATTTTCAAATTTAGCTGACCTATTTGCAATTCTCAATATAAATCACTAGCAGCTCCATCTATGTGTTATTCAAATATTAATGTCTTCATTATTGAGAAATTGGGTTATTTATTAAATTCTTACTCATTTAAAAAACACTTAAAAATGTGTAGTTTATAATTAAAATGCTTCATTGTATAAAAGCAAATTACTGCCAAAAAAGGCCAATTTTGTCCAAAAAAGTCAGTTAAAACCAATAAAAGCCATTGGCGTGCCTTTTTTGCAACCATGGGTGAGTCAATATACCTCTATCATTTAAAGATGTGAAATCGTATATTTATTTTTGTGTATCGTTTGAATTACTACAAGCTTCGGTACTTTTATGGCACGGCCCAGGCACCAGTGATAACTCGTCAAACCTTGTTTAAATTTGAATCATTTGAATGGCAACCTTTGGTTGAATTTATGTGAAGAAGAGCAACTAATGATCCATTTTTTTAAAATTCTAAATGATATTAAAATGTTTTTGGAGCTTCAATAACGTAAGCTTCTATTTTTGTGTCTATAAAATTAGATACGATGCTTTATTATCATTATGAAATAAAATGTTTCTGGTTTTTGTTATCTCTTATTTTAAACATGTCTGTTATTTACTAAGCTCCATCATTAACAGACCCGATCACATGAGGTTTTGTTGTTTGCATTGATACGTTTATATTTACGTATTTTATCATGATTATTTTTAGCCAAGTTTTTCAAGATATTATAATAAAAAATTATAGAACTTTTTATAACTGATCTTAGTTATTTTTTGTCAAAATATTTTAATTTATTCATACATTCACCTCTGTCATTGCAATATTAAAATATATTGGTTAATGTTACAAGATTCACGATAAAATAAGGGTTGGAGAGATTCAAAAAATTTAGTCAATCACTGGCACCCGGCTAACATAAAAATAACAAGGATTTTATTATCATACAGTACTATGTCAACAGAAAGAAAGTTCACAGTTTTCTACAAGTACAGAATAAAAGACTATAAAATATTTTAGAAAGATCCAATAATTCTTACACTATCGATAGTTAGTTAAAATTAGCTTCTTGTTCAGCTCAATGTAACAAGAAATTCTCACTGTATTACTGCTATAATAAAGCATTTTATTTTCAGGGGTTACCCTAGGCAAAATTTGGGGCCTATTTAGGGCCCCTTCACAAAATTCCTTTTAATAAAACAGGCCCCTTCACAAAATTCCTCTTAATAAAATAGGGCCCTTAACAAAATTCAATTCCATAAAATCATACTCTTCATTATTTATTTTCATTTTGTTAGGATTAAAAAAAAAACCCAGAAAAGAAAACTTTAAAAGAAGAACTTAAATTATTTTTAGTAAATGCTTGGTTTGAATGAGTAAGTGGATTTAACTTATCATTACAAAATGTTATTTTTCACAAAAATATAATAAATTTCACAAAAATGTAACAAATTTCACAAAAATAACTTTTACTTTTCACAAAATAGCCCTCCTCCCCCCCAAAACCATACATCAACCCCTTATTTTATATTTACAGAAACAATCAACATTCAAATTATTTATGCTAAAAGAAAGTAAGCACTGTTTGGATTTCCGATTTTTAATTATTTTTAGATTGGATCAATAATTAATTCAAAATTTCTTCATTTACAATAACTGTGATTATAATGGAACGTAGTACATAAAAAATTCACTGATCAAACATTTAAAATTTCCCCTGACTTTTTTTCTAAATTTTTGAATTTTGTGACTTTTCTCTGACCCGTAGGAACCCTGTACAGTACGGATGCACAACCTGTGGCCCGCGGGCCAAAAGTGGCCTGCGATGGGGTAGCGTGTGGCCCGCGAACTTCGTCAATTTATAACTGGAAAATATTGCAATTTTTTGTTAAAAGTCGCAGGAAAATTTAAAAATTTTGTTGCTCAAATAAGAATCGCGAATTTCGTTGATCGGTTGCGGAAAAATCGCAAATTTCCTTGATCGAGCACGGAAAAATCGCGAATTTGGTCGATGAAGTACGGAGAAAAACGCAAATTTCTTTCGTGCGCGGAAAAATCGAGAGTTTTTCGTTCGAGCACGGAAAAATCGCGAATTTCATAGGTCGGTCACGGAAAAATCACAAATTTCGTTTGTCAGGCACGGAAAAATCACGAATTTTGTCGATCAGGCACAAGAAAATCGCAAATTTCGTTGATCGGGGACGAAAAACTCATAAATTTCATTGATCAGGCGCGTAAAAATCTCAAATTTTATTGATCAGCTTTTCCTGCCCCCTTCGTTCATAAAGTTCACATTTTTTTTCGGCATCAGCCATTTTCATGCCTATGTTTGTTTTTTAGCGCTTTTAATAAAACAAAATTTACTCCCCCGAACAAAGTCCAGGAATATTATCTCTTTCAAATTAATCCTTGTTATATATACAAACGCAAACTGTTGATATATCCTTGCCAACTGAATTGGATATGTTGACTGAGTAGGGGAACCTAGAAGAGCAACCCCCCCCTCCCCGAAATAGAATTCTCTTCGTGACTGATGTGGCCCTCGACAACCCAGAAATTTTTGAAAGTGGCCCTTCTCTTGAAAAGGTTGTGCAACCCTACTGTACAGACTATTTCTTTATTACATATATTTTCCAGAGATTCCTGTGTGATAGCTTCTTGTCAATTTTTTTTTAAGTAGAAAAAAAATACAAAGGTAGATTTCAATAGAGATACAAAATTATCTTCCGTACAAATTGATTTTAAAGGACTTTAATGTATTTTAAATGCTTTTATATTATGTTTTACACACCTTCAAGAAATGGTTATACATTTACTCATATCTTCCTATAAATTTTAAGTAAATGCATCACCAATCCTATATACTACTACTGATGTCAATATCTTTTTTTCTATACCTACACATACAAAACACACTACAATGAACAAGATACAACCTACGATGAAAGGTTTTTGAAATAATGCACTCACTTACATTTTCTGAAATCACCGTGTTCAATTAAAATTGGCAGTTGAATAAAAAATTAATGACAAAATGAATCAGCAAATAATCAGAACAAGTAATAGGATGAAATCTTTGCGTATAGGTTCATAGATACTTAGTACAAACATTAAGATGTTATAGGTACCTATTTTAAAAAAATATTGATACTTTTATGTTTTAGCCAGGTGCCAGTGATCTTTAAACTTTTTGGAATCTTGCCAACTTTTTTTTAGTCACCCACATTATAAAACTAGCCTAAAGTTTAACATACCAATGACAAGTCCCGGATGCAAAGTTGGTCGAAGACAAGCCTGTGGCGGCTATATTATAGTGTGGGCGATGATTTTATGGAGCACATTAGGACCCATAATCCCCATAGAACGATCCTTGAAGTCTCCGCGCTATCTGAACATCGTTGCAGACCAAGTGCACCCATTAATGACAACAATTTTTTCTGGACGGTTATTGGATTTACCAACAGGATAATGCGCCATGTCATACGGGTCGAATCGTCAGGGAGTGGTTCAATGAGCATTCAAGTGAGTTTCAAGTCATGTCCTGGCCTCCACATTCACCTAACATGAGTATAGAAGAACATTTGTGGTTCCATCTGGAAATCCCAATTTGTGCTGCCACGCTACCACCTCGCAATATGTGAGAATTTCAGGACCAGTTGGTGAGCGCTTCGTACCAGATACCTCAGACTACCTATAAGAACTATTATTTTAACACAATCAAACTGATTGGTAAAGTTATCATACGAATTTGAATATTTCCAACTGAGCGAAAAAATGCCCAGGCTGGGAATCGAACCCAGATCCTTGGCTTACAAGGCCAATGCTTTTCCGTTTAAGCTAACTGGGCCGACAACCAGCCAGCATATTTCGCTCAGAAAACCTTATTGGTGGAACATCTGGTCTGTCATGTAGACAGCTCAACAGAATAAACCGCAGGTAAAAGAACTCCATATAAACGATGGATACGTAGATGAACTATTATTTTAACACAATCAAACTGATTGGTAAAGTTATCATACGAATTTGAATATTTCCAACTGAGCGGTCAGATTTCCAACTGATCTGATCCTTGGCATGCCAAGGATCTGGGTTCGATTCCCAGCCTGGGAATTTTTTCGCTCAGTTGGAAATATTCAAATTCGTATGATAACTTTACCAATCAGTTTGATTGTGTTAAAATAATAGTTCATCTACGTATCCATCGTTTATATGGAGTTCCTTTACCTGCGGTTTATTCTGTTGAGCTGTCTACATGACAGACCAGATGTTCCACCAATAAGGTTTTTTGAGCGAAATATGCTGGCTGGTTGTCGGCCCAGTTAGCTTAAACGGAAAAGCATTGGCCTTGTAAGCCAAGGATCTGGGTTCGATTCCCAGCCTGGGCATTTTTTCGCTCAGTTGGAAATATTCAAATTCGTATGATAACTTTACCAATCAGTTTGATTGTGTTAAAATAGTAATTGATCTACGTATCCATCGTTTATATGGATTTCCTTTACCTGCGGTTTATTCTGTTGAGCTGTCTACATGACAGACCAGATGTTCCACCAATAAGGTTTTCTGAGCGAAATATGCTGGCTGGTTGTCGGCCCAGTTAGCTTAAACGGAAAAGCATTGGCCTTGTAAGCCAAGGATCTGGGTTCGATTCCCAGCCTGGGCATTTTTTCGCTCAGTTGGAAATATTCAAATTCGTATGATAACTTTACCAATCAGTTTGATTGTGTTAAAATAGTAGTTCATCTACGTATCCATCGTTTATATGGAGTTCCTTTACCTGCGGTTTATTCTGTTGAGCTGTCTACATGACAGACCAGATGTTCCACCAATAAGGTTTTCTGGGCGAAATATGCTGGCTGGTTGTCGGCCCAGTTAGCTTAAACGGTTGGTTGGTTGGTTGATTTTTTGACGGCCGATTATCTACACGAGAGATATAGGCCCGGGGGAGTGCCCTCCGTGGGGGTCTTTCTAAGGGAACCTAATCCGTATTTACACATGGAAAATCTACGGCTCGAAGAAAACCACGAAAACTCCGAACGATTAGGCCGACGGGCGCGATTGGGATCGAACCCAGCACTACACGTCTACCAGCTTCGAGGGCAGAACCTCTCGGCCACTGGTGGGGCGTTAGCTTAAACGGAAAAGCATTGGCCTTGTAAGCCAAGGATCTGGGTTCGATTCCCAGCCTGGGCATTTTTTCGCTCAGTTGGAAATATCAAATTCGTATGATAACTTTACCAATCAGTTTGATTGTGTTAAAATAATAGTTCATCTACGTATCCATCGTTTATATGGAGTTCCTTTACCTGCGGTTTATTCTGTTGAGCTGTCTACATGACAGACCAGATGTTCCACCAATAAGGTTTTCTGAGCGAAATATGCTGGCTGGTTGTCGGCCCAGTTAGCTTAAACGGAAAAGCATTGGCCTTGTAAGCCAAGGATCTGGGTTCGATTCCCAGCCTGGGCATTTTTTTGCTCAGTTGGAAATATTCAAATTCGTATGATACCTATAAGAACTTTGTCGAGTTGATACCAGGTCGGGTTTTGGCGGTTTTGAAGGCGAAAGGTGGTCCTATGTCAAATTAAACAGGTTGTCATAATGTAATGGCTCTTCGGTGTACATGGTCAAAGGATAAAACAAATCTAGGAAATGACAGTGTTTTGAAATATGTGTACCTGTACTTTGCTGCTTTGCGTGCTTTTAATTAAAATTAGCGTGATTTTAAATAAAGAATATAAACATTAGAATATATTTTTGTGTGTTTGAGAACACTTCATATAAAATAATTTTTAACCATATCGATGTGAAAAACCATCTGTTATAGAAATTTGTTTGGAACAAACTTTTAGCTTTTGTATCAGGTAAAACTTTTAACTTTTAAAATGGGACAGGCCAAAATTTTTTTTTATGTGGATTGGACGCGGAAATTTCAGCCTGTGCACACACCCAAAGAAGCACCACACATTTGGTACCAGTGTTTTCCATGATAATTTTTCTATAAAGATAGAACAGATAGTGCAGATAAAGAAACTGCCAGTCAGCTATCAAACTGGTAGGAAGTTTTGCCACTACAACATCTGATTTTTAAACTAAAAATAAACTTGTAATGCAGCTCAAACTTTTTTTTCATTAACTATTTAAATTGTAGCATCCAAAAACAAACCCAGTGAACAGAATGGATTGCTGGAGGATACTGGTCAACTGCAATAGTAAAAACATAAACTCGAAAGTAGTGTTAATGAGATATGAGGTAAACCAAAGAAACTCACTTGTCAACATGTACAGAAGATTGCTAGATTACCCTATGTGTCCTTGTCACAAAAGATGGGGGTAAAGGATGCAAAGGGGATACAATTACTTAATGCACTCTATCTCTTCTACATCTTGATTCTGAAAGGTTTTAAGATTTTACAGTTCTATGCAGAGGTTAGTGCAATAGTTCCATGTTACAGTAAAACAATGGCAGTCATGAAATGTAATATTTTTGAGTTGTGTCAGTTTTCTTCCGATTTTAGTTTCGAAGAGTTGTATTGCTTTCCATATTTCTGTACTATTTCATAAGTGCTACTTCACTGGTACTATTTCACATGGATGTACATTTGGGCAAAAAAGACTAAAAACTTTTTTCTCCTTCTTTGCTTTATTAATATATTTCAATCTTTATCTGCATCATTTGCAAAAAAACGCATTCAGTTGCAACGATTCCTAGCGAAATTACAAGCATTTCAAATTTGTACACTGTCATTGAGTTACACTAAAAATAAAATTTTAAACTGCATTTTATCAAAATGAGAATTTTCATCGCGTTAATATACTCAAAATGTTGTACGCATCTTATTTTGTATCCATTTTTTATAATATTAAGTATTATTCTTTGCAATATGCTATATTTCAAAACTTAGCATTAATATGCATGCATTTCTGCACATAAAAGGAAAATTTGTTAGTTACATAACTTTTTTTCCGTGAAATTTCAAGAAAGGTGAAATATGGGAAGTTTTTTTATTGTTTTTTTTTTCAATATATTAGGATAATTTTAAAACACATTCCAACATTTGTTGGACGATTACAAGGCTACCATTTAACAAAACACTAGGTTCCTAAAGCCAAATTTAATACAAATGGAGCCTTTTTAATTAGACTGATTTGTTGACATATTTTAATTAATAACTTAATTGCACACATTTTTGAATAAAATTGATTAATTTACTTCGAAAGTGTATTATTATCTATCATGTGTGCAAAATTTTCGTACGAGTGAGTGAAAATTTTTTAAAATGGTTTTGAAAGTCCACTCTCCCCTTAAAATATGTAAGCATAAATGACTATGCATTTATTGATTTGATGGAGAAGACTTGTTAAACATCAACAAAATTATTTTTTTCTGTGCTCTAAAATGTTTAGATGGATTTCTAAAGAAACTATGTATTCGAATACTGATACCAATGACAATATTTCAACATCAGATTCAGAAGTTTTTTTTTATTCTTATTTAGTCTTTACCAAAGAGAAGTTTAGATGCTTTTCCATTTCTAAGTGTTGGCTGAACGAACCCAGAGGTGGAAAATATTGTTTTAATAATTTCCGAAAAAGCAGTGTCTGTAAAAATGTGAGATATTGAACTTTCAGTTTCTTTATTGACGATATCATCTTTCATATTGAAATGTTTTTTCAACAAATCAAATGAAAAAAAAACTTATTTACAAAAATAGATTAAAAAAGAAACTCATGAAGGACATCTGATTTGACCAGGAATTTCACTTCATAAATAAGAAAACTCAAAGGAAATTTTTATAATATAAAATCTACACAAATGGGTATTTACAATTTAAGTCAATCATTATTTTCTTAATCGGATGACTTAAATTAGGGTTTAAACACAGATGATATAAATCTGTTTATTTCTAGAAATTTTACCAAAATTGAACGCCAAATTCTCCCATATTTGAATTCTTCATTAAGTTTTATTTTAAGATACAAAACAGGATGTCGTCCAGACAAGTAGCATAGGAATTTTGCAAGTTTAATGTTTGGATGGCTAACATAAATTGGCTGGCTTAAATTAAATTTTAAACGTTACTAAACAGTTCACAATAGTAGTAGTTTTTAAACTTAGCTCACAAACTACTTGACGGACTGAGCTATCATTTTATATTTACATATTTGACGCTTTTAAGATTTAATTTTTTTTAAATGCATAGATTAGATTCATATGCAATTGCTTTTAATTGCATTTAAAAATATACATTATTTAGAAATTAAATTTATTTAAAAGAAAAGGAATTGTAATCTGTTAATTTTTCAACAGAGATTGAAATCTAGAAGTTTTAAATATTCATTTTTGAAATTGCAGCAGATTCCATCAAGTAGTTTTAAGTTATGCTTAAAAAGCTATGTGCAAAGCAATCTCTTTTGAAATTATAAAAAATGAATTTAACACTGGGAGTTACGAATTTTGAACTTGCATAATTCTTTAACTATTAGATCAAATGACTTTCCATTTGGTACCCTAAGCTAATATTTACTGAAAAATTCAAACAAATACGTCAAAATTTATGTTAGTAATGAAATTTTTAAAAATTTGTATAATTTCTACACATAAATGACTTGTTACTCCAATTTTAAATAGAAAAGCTTTACTTAGTTGATTTTATTAGTAATCAATAGATTTAAGTCGCAATTGTATAAAATGATTTACAGCATAATTAGTGCGGGGGCGTTATCTTTATTTTTTTTACTTGTTGTACATAAAAATATTCATCAATTCTAAAGTATTTTGCAGGGTAATTATAACTGCATTGCATATGATTTTTATACCTAAACATTAGTATAATTTCTGGAATATAAACATTGCCAGTGCCTGAAAATAAAGAACATGAAACATAACTACACAGACTAGTAGTTGCATCATAATGATATCTGAGTTCTTTCAGCTTAAGAGAGCCATGATTTAATAAAGAAACAAGAATAAATAATCATACATCAAGCATAGAATAGGAATCTCTTTTCAACACTTCCAGGATATTTTAATGGAATTTCACAGTTTATTAAAGTGAAAGAGGTTATGCCAGTAAATAATTAAAAACATGCATAACATATTTAAAACACAGACTTCCTCCATTGCGAGAAAGGAACTTAAATTCTTTTGTGCAGCCCTGTGCATTACCTCTAGATTTGTATATATTCTACACAGTATGCTAAAATTTAGCTTAGTAGGAAAATGCATGACACAGTTGTATAATTGATTTTACCAATTTCTCTCAATCTCCCAATTTCTCTCAGAATTGTCGAAGAACTCTTTTGTACAGCCCGGTATGTTAGCTAAAGAATTTACATGCAGCACCTATTAAACTGAAATATATTTCAGGGAAAAAATGCATACATTAGTATAAACACACTTCTAAAAATAGCCATCCAAAGATGGCAATGTATGTACTTCTTTGCATAAGCATGCATATGATTTTATTGATATTCTACAAACATCTCTTAGTATATTAAATATATTCAGCTAGAAAATGCATAATTGATATAAAAAACACCATTAAGCAATTCACAGTCATACATCTTTCAATCATCAATTCTTTTGTGCAACCAATAGAATCTATAGAATTATACACAAACTGTAACACTCAAAAATAATTTTTAATTTAAAATACATACCATAACTCATTTACTGAAAACGCACTTCTGGCAATGATTGCGCTCATAGAAAGTGCTGTAACCCAAATCTTTTGTGTTTAATTAATGAACGATAATAGCTATATCGTTTTGTAAATCAGTGATAAATGCTATACATATCCTAATATACAAGAAGCATCCTGTGATGAACCCTTAATAATGCATATACATTTCATTACGTTTGAAATATTTAAAATAGTTTTCACCCGTAGATTATTATGTAACTGAATTGTTAGTGTGACACTATAAATCAGTCATACCTTTTTCTCTGCAACATACTATACTTATATAATGAAGAAATCAAAATAGTAAAATAACACAAGTAGTATAACAAAATTTGTATTAAATATTTAATAAGTACAAAATGCACAATAAAGAAATCCTAAAGTTAAAAAAATCGGTATTTTATCAATACTTTATCAATGTACATAGAATTTTTATCAATGCAAAAAATTATAGCAACATTTCTATTTCCACTAGACTTCTGTTCTACCGTACTTAACAGCCGTTCTAATTGGCTGGCCAGATCAAGATATCCTGACCGTACTGATTTTTAATGTCTTGGAAGCCGTGATCTGTAGTACAATTTTGTTCTAGGCTGTTTCGGGATGAGTGCTTAGTAGCTAAATAGTATGTCGTTATTTTCCATTTCTGTAAACCCTCAGTCCGGATCCTAGCACCAGGAAGTATTTATTTTTCAATATTTATTTAAGTTATAAAAAATAATTTGAAACAGTATTTACAATTTATATAATGCGAGTTTTTTAAATATTCGTTTTAGTGATTGCGGTTTCAAGAAAAGAAGAGACTGCGTGCAATTCTATGGGAAATATGCGAGTTTTAAGACCCGTTCCGTCGGAAACTACCTCACCGATTTTGAGGAAATTTAGAATCAATATTTACTGGATTATGCTCAAGATTTATTGCAGACAGTTATTATTATTTTTTTGCACTAAAATTTTTTATTTTAGAATAATAACAATTTTTCAGAAATTTTCCAATTTTCAGAATTTTTTATTTTTCTGAAACAATTATTATTTTTTAACTGCGTGTCTCATATGATCTTATTCTTAGACTCTACCACAATTTTTTTTAATCGAAATCGCTCGAGTATTTTAGGAGTTAATGAGGATTTTAGCTGAAAAGTACAATTTTTCGGAAAGCTAAAAAACATAGCTAATTCTAGCTTGTGTGAAGTTCTTGGACAGTTTTATCAACTACATGAATCAAAGTATATATAAACCCGTGGATGAAATTTAGTTACACATAAGAAATGAGTACAAAATGTTTGAGTAAAATTAATGTGAATGGGAAAAGCGCCCCAGTTGTTTCTTCCTTTAACGAATTTCATGCGTTTTTTAGATCCATATTTCAAAGACATTCATGATTCCGATAATATGAATAGTTCGAGTTAAAAACTTGCAATTTTTTATAAATGAATTATAAAAAATTAATAGAAAATAATATCAACACCCTTCAATTATTTTTTTAATTAATTTTTTTTCATTTTATACTGTGTATAACTTTATTTACTTAATATTTGTTTTTATTTATTAAAGAAATTCTTCTTATACAAATTTATTTCATGCATATTTCATACTGCATTTTTAGATGTAGTTTATTTATAATTAAGTGTATTGAATATGTGCTTCTATTTTTATAATATTATAACTATTATTATTCTTATAATTATTAATATTATAATTCTTATTAATTATAAACATTATATGCTCTTTATTTATATTATATGAATAATTTATTTTAAATAAATAATAAATGTTTATAGTATTTAAAAATTTTAATTTAAATTATTCAATGTTATTATTAATTATATTTATTATTTTGTGCATTTCAAACAAATATATATACATAAGATTTTGCATGCTAGGTAATTTTTTTAATCAATTTCCCCCAAAATTACCATCCTCTTCCACCCTTCCCCAAAACAAAATCCCAAAAATTTATCCCCAGATTTGAACTGGATATTTTTAAAGCTTTTGTAACTGCATATTTATTGTTGTGGATATAAAGGGATTATGATTTAAAGTCTAAAATAACAAATATTTCACATTAGCGCACTAAAAGCTAAGGGGAAGGGGATGATAAGAAATTTAAATATCTCCTGAGACGTTAAACATTAATAAAACAAAATTAAAAAACCCTTTTTTGTCAAGATGTATAAAAAACAATATAAAAAAGTACAAAAATTCAGCTTACAACAACTTTAAAAGTTTTTTAAATAATAATAATAACAATAATAATACAATTATGTTCCTGAATCGGGTATGGGAATTCTTGGTCATAAAAGATGAATGCTAAATTACTCCTAAGCATCCTAAGCATTTTCTTTATGTTGATTTTTGAAGGGATGTATTCACCATAAAAGATTTTTGCACACATAATAAACAATATTTTTTTCGTTTTTTCACGTTTTATGAATAACAATTACTCAGTCTTTAATTTTTTCCAGTAAAAAAGAAGAAAAACTGTACAGCTATATGATTATCTGTCAATAGAAAAACATAAAATACTAACCCATATTTAATATTACTGCTAAACTAATTTATTTGCTTCAGAAAACTAACATTATATGCCACAATGTAAAATTTCAACTAAGATGACATTAAAGTGTCAAAAACAAAAATAAATAATAATCATGAAAGTATTTTTTTAGCACTGAATATGAAATTTTGAAATATATTTCATGAAGGTAAAATTAATTACAAATTCAGGGGATAGTTAGGAGAGGCTCAAATAAGAATTCAGATTATATATTTTTGGATGGTTTAGAAGTGTAAACGACCCCTACAACTGCAGAATTAAATAATTAAATATACATATATATATATCATCTTTTAAAAGTAAATAGTTTATAAGAAACAATGCATTTTAAATATAAATAATGATTTTTTTTATTTAAAAATATTTATTTTTAATAATATTTAAAATTCATGAAACAGGCTAATCTTAAAAGGTTTGATGGGAAAATTTTTTAGCATGGAAAAGATGCAGTTTATTTTTATACAGGTATTTTTTTAATTCTTTTGAGTTGAAAATATCAGTTTTATCTTTTAAAAATAATTCATTCAAATCAAACTTATGCAGCATGAGAAAAAAATAGCTGAAAACAAACATCCAAACAAATACAAACGATGATTTGTCTGGTTACTTACATATCTGAATCTGGTATGTCACAAATTTATTATTATTATTTTGAAATGTAAAAATACAGAATGAAAATGTAATAAATTTAAAATAATGTTTGATTTAAAAATATATGCACAGCTGCTACGTAAATAGGATTTCATGTGAAAAGAATATTTGACTGAGCAAATGATAATTAAGATATTTAAACTTAATTTTAAATTTAAGTCTCAACAACATGGGAATTCTTGTCTCACCATAAAAATATACAAAACAACACTGAAGGTCTTCAATATCTTTTCTGCACATCACACATTTCCATAAACATAGATTAATCATTATGTCTGGTGCCGGAGGTTGAGTATCTAAATGAATAAGAAATAGTTTGCCCTACCTATTACACAGAAACCATATTTTAGTGCACCTCCAAGATTTACACTAATTTCATTCAATAAATTCTTGAAATAGTGTAAAATATACCATACGCGACTTTATCAAGCAGTAAATAAAGTAATAGAATGTAAAAATAGAATATAATCACTTTGAGTGTCCCTCTGAACAAACTGTAAATACTACACAATTGATTTTCTATAATGAATGTGCAGTAGCAAACCTCAGTGACATATACCAACTGCATGGAAGTTCAAGTAATTCACGAGAGTTAGAGCACAGACATATGTAAGACTATTGAATCAAAGTCTCAAATACATTTCATGTTAGAAAAATTTAAGTACAGACTGAATGGGATGAAGACGCAAATTTTCAAACACAATTTACTAACATTTATTGACATTTTAAAACCTTATGTAATTCTTATTTTTTTTATGAAATAACAATCTGTGTATTAAAGATATAAGCAGGCTATTGGCAGTTAATTAGATTTTTTTATTTTCGATATTACAGAGGATTCGGGGGTAGCAACACTTAAAAAAAAATATTTTTCAGTTTGTAAGAAAGTCCGTTTTACAGTCAAATACAGTGTGATTTCAAAATTCCGGCATTCAGAGATCCCACAACTTCAAAAATCCTCCCTTTAAAAATCTAAATTTTTCCTCCTTTTTTACACGTCTAACTTACAGGAGAAAGAAAAATAGCTGGATGAACACATGTATTTTCCTTCTCTGAACTTTTGCAAGTTTTTATTTATTTATTTATTAAAGATACTACGAAATCTTTTTCAAAATCATGAAACGTTTCTTCTAAAATAAAGCATATAAATGTGTCTATCACAGAAAACATGGTGTAATCACAAAGCTGCTTAAATCATTGTTTTGAGAAAATGTTTTTTTGCACACTTCACACACAAAAGGTTTCTCACCAGTATGAATTAATAAATACCTGCATAAATCACCCTTTATAGAGAAAATCTTGTTGCATATATCACATACAAAAGATTTCTTACCAAAATGAATTAACATATGATGGCTTCAAGGGTTCTTGCGCAAAAATTTCTTAGTGCACATACGAAAGTTTTCTAACCAGTATGAATTAACAGATGCCGGCTTAAATGACTCTTAAGTGAAAATTTCTTGTTGCAAACCTCACACACAAAAGGTTTCTCACCAGTATGAATTAAGAGATGCCTGCTTAATATGCTCTTTTGAAAGAATTTCTTGCTGCATATCTCACATACAAAACATTTCTCGCCAGTATGGGTTAACAGATGCTGGCTTAAATGGCTCTTACGGGAGAATTTCTTCTTGCATATCTCACATACAAAAGATTTCTCACTAGTATGAATTAACAGATGCTGGCATAAATGGCACTTACGTGAGAATTTCTTGTTGCATATCTCTCATACAAAAGGTTTCTAACCAGTATGAACTAACAGATGCTGGTTTAAAGCGCTCTTAAGTGAGAATTTCCTGTTGCATATCTCACATACAAAAGGTTTCTCACCAGTATGAATTAACAGATGCTTGCTTACATCAGCCATTTTAGAGAATTTTTTTCTTGCATATCTCACATACCAAAGGTTTTTCACCAGCATGAATTATCAGATTCTGGCTTAAATGGCTCTTTTGAGAGAATTTGTTTTTGCATATGTTACATACAAAAGGGTTCTTACCAGTATGAATTCACAGATGCCTGCTAAAAGGATTCTTACATGAGAAGTTCTTGTTGCATGTATCGCATACAAAAGATTTCTCACCAGTATGTATTAACAAATGCCTGGTTAAATCACTATTTTGAGAGAAATTTTTGTTGCATAACTTACACAAAAAAGGTTTTTCACCTGTATGCATTAACAGGTGAGTGCATAAATTATTCGTGACGTTCTTGTTGCATAACTCACAAATAAACGATTTTTCTTAATGCGATCCAGGAGCTGCTTTTCCAAAAAGCTGTCGTAAAGTAAAATTTATTGCATATTTCACATTTTAAGGATTTTTTTAGCGATGTGTTGTGTATCTACATTAATATGCTTTATGCAGCTGCAATAAAATTAAACTCAACAATATTTTTTTATGATTTAACAAAAAGCAATTAATAAGAAAATGAACTTATAACGAAAAATTAAAATCTATGAAGTAAATGAATTGAAATAAAAATTTTACCATAGTATTAAAAACGACAGTACATTCCCAATTATCTGAGATTCGTAGAAACGAAGGTGTGTCAGATGCCTTTCCTAACAGTATAAAGATTAAATTAAAAAAAAATAGCAACAATTTTAAAATGAATAATTTATTATAATTAAAAGATTAAGCAAATTTAAGGAGAAAATTATATAATTTCCTATCATTTAATAAAAATAGATACATTTTACAAGAAATGGATAGAAGATAAATTATTTTATATATGCAGATGGGTTTAGTCAGAAATTCTCCAGATTTCAGAATTTTTCTTATCTAATATTAATGATTATTGGTAAAACTTACTGCATTATTTAATATAATTTATACTGTAAATAAATAATATAACTATATGTTATTCATTTATTATCATTTTTACCATGTTTAAAGCTCTGTATAACTAGGTATAAAAACATGCATTTTCTTGCGCAATTTACGAATACAACTACACTTCTTCTTTTATCTGTCCGTGCAAATTGAATGATGAAATGAGTGAAGAGTGTCATTAAACCGTGTTAAAAAAGGTATATGTCACAATAGTCTGTAGAGAGTATAACAGTTACATGAGAACATCACAGAGTAATATTTTATTCAAAAATACATGAATCAATAAAACGTTTTGTATATTAAATAAAAAATAACAGAATAACAATATTTAATATAATGCTGTTACAGTTACAATGCGTCATTTGGAATCATCATAAAAATGCCTGTTAATAGCAAGATTGCAGAATTTACTACAGAAGTACAGAGATAGATTTGGAACAACTAAGTTGTTACAACTACTTTAAAGGCTACTACAATGGTTGGTTTCAAATTTCCTACGTTAAAATTTCTTCATATTTTCAAGTCAGCCTTATAATACATAGTATTTTCATTTTTTACAACACAATTTTGATGCATGGTTTTTATGTAATTAAAATTGATATGAAAAAAAAAAAAGAATCATACTAAAATACACTTAAATAGGAATTATGTAAACATAAATAAGTAAATTTATCTAGAAAAAAATACTTTAAAAATAAACTTACTCAGTTTAATATAACCAATAAAAACACCTTATTATTGTGAACATATATTACTTATCTGTTATTTATGAAAGTGAGCCATAACATTACACTTGAAAAAATTGTGTGCATAGAGGCCGCATTAGAAAAGTTTTAATAATTATTAATTAGAATTACACCAAAATTTCACTTATATAAAAAATAGGTAAAGGAATACAAACACAATATTTTAAAATAAAAAAGTATATTTAACTTCTCATAGCTTTCATCTGTTCTATCAATATTCTTTATTAATACACTGCTTTATATTTCCAATTTTGTTGTTCATTTCTTTAGTTGCTAACTTATTTTCTTCTTTTTTAACTTCTTTAGCCATTTTTTCACTTTAGAGGCTAGCCGGCATCCGGCATGTGGCAGAGAAACATTTTCGAAAGATATTTTTCAACTAGTTTTAACACCCATTCATGCCCCCCCCCCCCCCCCGCCATTGATAACTGAACAATGTGCTCAATCATCTACTAACACTAAGCAGGGGAAAGAAGGGAGCACTTTTGAGAGTCAAACTCTCCTAAAATCTTTTACCTTGTCAAACATATTAGCTGTTTTTTTTATGTCTTCTTAAATAGCACAGAAAAAATCAAAGTTTAACCTTTGCAATCCCAATATTAAATTCCATTTTAATAATTACAAAACAGCTTACAATATGGGTAGTTTTTTATGCTTAGCTCAAAGACTACTTGACGGATTGAGCTATCATTTTAGATTTCCATATTTGAAGCTTCTAGAAATTGATATTGGATAAAAAATGCATAGATTACAATTCATATGCATTTGTTTTTAATTAATGTTAAAGTATATCTAATTAAAAAAAATTCTTATATCACTATAAAAATATATAAAACAGCAAGGAAGCCTTCATCATCTTTTCTACACATCTCATCTTTTCATAAACATGGATTAGTCATTGTGTCTTTGGCTTGAGGTTTAATATGTAAATGAATAATAAATAGTTTACGCTATCTATTGTCGAGAAAGCTTATTTTAATGCACTTCAGAAATTCATACTAATTTCATTCAATAAGTTCTTGAAATAGTGCGAAATATACCACAAACGATTTTGCCACACGAACCGTAATAGAACATAATTATTTTGAATGTCCCCCTAAAAAACTACACAATTGATTTACAACAATGAATGTGCAATAGTAAACCTCAGTGGCATACACTAATTACATGGAAGTCCAAGTAGTTCACGAGAGTTAGAGCACAGGCATATGAGAGACAATTCATATCACAGTATATATTCTAAACGGAAAAGACAAAATATATGGGAACGTCCAAGGTAGAAAAAAAAATTCTGAAATTTTTTTTAAAGCGGAAATATAAGTGTGATACATCAATTTAAAGCTAAAGAGTTGAAGTATATGAATTTGCATGTTTTAATTTCATAAGAGCAAGTGTTTACTGAAAATGAGTTGGATACTAACAGTATAAAACTGCATTTACATTTGAACTTAAAATACAACTTATTGAAATGTATGACTTTTTTTACTTTTTAGAATTCAATAAAATTACTATGCGTTCAAATCAACAAACTATTATCATATCTTTAAGCTCTACATAGATAAAATTTTTTAGATAATATATTTAATATATTTTTGGCTGTATTTAAACGTTAATACTTAAATGTCACAAGAGTAACGGAAAACATACAAAAGTTTTAATTAAGAAAAAACTACTAAAACATTTTTGCCCAAAACTTCTAATTCTCTGATTTCGAGGTATAGGACATATTTTACATTTAATATTTTGTTTGTGTTATGCATGGAATGGGCTCTGAGGATTTGTCACAAGAGTAACACATAATACTTTTGTCGATAGTTTGATATAAAACTGCGTTAAAACCAAAACTAACAGAATGCTTAAAGTTTTGTCGTTTTTTCTTTGTTATTAGAGCAGTTCTTGAAATAGTTTTAGCTATAACTAAGTTATTTTGTAAATTTTAAGGAAAATAAATTATCTTTATTAGTGTTTTTTTTTTAATGGGTGGATTTACTTTTATTCATTTTTGGCATTTCTTAAGATTATAAAATAATCATGATAAGTAATTAGCTATAAAAAACAACTCAACTCGTGTAATTTTTGTGTTCTTTCTTTTGGTTTGAAGCACATGGTCTTTGATTAGATATTTTATAGGCTTTGTAAAGCTTCATTTACTAAATTCTGCTATATAACCTACAGAGGTTCTTATAGTAACTCTTATGGAAAGGATTTCTGATAGTATATTTTAAAGGAAAGATTTTAATATTGCTTCTTATACACGACATTGTTTTAAAGAGCAGGAAAAATTCTGCTAAGCGCCAAAAATTGTAGAGAAAAAATAAGAATGAAATTGAATATGTTGTTGTGAGAAAGAAATAAAACAAAATACATTACGATAAGGTGAAGAAAAGTCTTAGAACCAGCAAAAGCTTTAGCAAAAAAATGGGAATATTAAGAAAAAGAAAAAGTAGAGAACTAGCTAACCTCAGATACTGCAACGGAAAGAAATCTAACTCCACAGCTTTAGAGAATTTTATGTCGATGAAGATTTAAGAAGAGGTCATTCTTCAGCTAAATCTACGTTAGTTAAGCGTGAAAAAGTTCACATGATTTCATCAATTCTAGGGGAAATTTAATAAGAGAATACGTTTTTTGTTTAAAGAAGCTTTCCTAAATTCAAAAATTGGAGATTGCTTTGCATCTTTAAAGCCTAGTTTCATAAAACAATAGAAAATGACTCATCAGAATATCTCCATTTGTTGCTGTCACGAAAACATTCAAGCAAGTCATAATGTAGAAACTGGTGTATTTCCTGTATTAAACATTCCTGTGATGGATTTAATGACTTTGTCTGCCGAGATACATGATAATTAGAATTTAGGAATTCAGAATGTCTAATTTGCGGAGACAACATCGCAGAATTATTTGAAATGGAAGTCCATAATACAGAACTTCTTATATGTGTTGATAGACGTTTTGCTATTGACAAAACGTTTATCAACATCTTATCAATATTGTTACTTTTTCAAAACGTTTATCAACGCTTTGAAAAAGTAAGAGTTAAAGAAACCATTTCTGATTGTTTAAAAAGTTTCGAAAGCAACTAAATCCTGTAAAACCTTCGACTAACATGTGGAAGTGGTAGCGTGGAACTTCAGTCAAGCGGAGGCCCAAGTAATAATTAAATCAAACAATTTATTTAAATGCATAAGATAAATAAATATTTCTTGATTAAATACTTGTAATTACAACTACATTATATTTTTGGGTACTTTCAGCTGATGACAATGTTCATTAAAGACTTAATGTTCAGTGTATAAGATTAACATTAAAATTCTATTAGCTTCTTTCTCGATACAAATCCAAAATCTTGTCACGATAGTCTGGTAAGAAACAGCTGCCTCTGTTTTCTGGCGTATACCAGTCCGTTGTCAACTACACAATATCTCACGGTTTCCACTGGAGAAATCTTACCCAGCCCGAAACGGCAGGTTCCTCTAGCCCTTCGGATCTATCCGAAAACTCAACTCCCAACTCAGAGAGCAGCTCTCTCCTTGGGATTCAAAAACGCATCTCCTCTCTTTTCTCTGTTCGTTCCAATTCACCTTTTTTAAAACAAAGGCTATCTGTCGGCCCACTCAGAGCCTAGGTTGAATGATATCACTAACAAACTTCGATATCATTGGTCAAGAGAGACCCTCGCTGCTAGCGTGAGAAAATTTCGCATCTAGTTTCATTTTTAAATTGTCCTGGGAAAATATCGGCAAAGTTGCTACTTAAAAGGAATTCCATAACTCCTATTTTTTTCATGCCGTTCTACTTTTCCGTCAACCTTTAAGATTGGTTTAGATGGATTGATTCTTTTTATCATTTCCGGCAGAACCTTGAGACTTAGAAATATTTTGAGCTGTTATGCTTATACATTGCTTTTCCTATCTAGAGTTCTCATTTGAAAATATATGGGACCTTTTTTGTGAATCCCATTGGATTCTTCACAATACCCCCCGCCTTTAAATGATATTTCGGCTGCAAGACGTAATATCTGCAAAGAAAAGGTTAGCTCATATATTAGAGTGGCCCTCCTTTATATATCTCACTCACTTTTTTCACAAAAAACTTTTCATACAATTTACATTTAACTTACTAATGCTGAGTACCTTTGATTATGAAATTTCACTTTTAAAAGACAAAACACATTTAAAATTTTACACTATGACATTTACACAAAATAAGATAAATTTAATATGTACACCTAGTTAAATCGAATTCGACTCACTTATGTACACTTAGTTAAATCGATTTCGACTCACTTGATCCGGCGCTAAATTTCTAACTGCTAGAGCCTGTCATGTGAAGGCCTATTTCTATATTTAGGATAGTGTCTCGGACGTGAATCTTCGCTTGTCAACCTATTTATTTTCTCCGCGTTTTTTTCTTGTGGTTTTTGTTTATTTACACGATAATTTTGCAACTTTTCGTGTCTACCTGTGGCGCTCGCCACACAATAAGCCGGGGACATTTTAGAGTCGCCCGTCCTCCGACTAATCTGTCTCATAACACTTTCGCGCTCTTTATTCCAGTCCAAATCCTTTACTAGATTTTCTGACCTGAGATACTTTTTGTTCTCGTTATTTCTAAACCAAAATTCTCTTTTGTTCCTTCTCAGTGTTATTTTCACCGACGTATCCCTTTGATTATCCGATCTATCTATACTTTGACACGCCCTATTTGCTTGTGTTAAATCCTCACACTCATGATGCGATTTTTCTAACCCCTTTTTCAGTTTGACTTCTCGTATGGGGCAACCCATCTCATGATCCCCTTTGACATCTTTCTTTTTTCTTTTATTCGATCCTAAAACCTGATCTTCCTTTTTCGTGGGTGATACAGTATTATCCTTCCTTCCCTCCCAATTCTCATATCTCGTTTTTGACCGGGTACCTCCCATTTCCTTCCTTTCTCCCAAGTTCACGCTCGTCAATTTTGAGTAGTCCTCTCTCATCTTATTCTCTTCCCTTCGGGATGGATTCCCGTTTTCGTTTTTCGCTTTCGCTATGTTATGGATGACCACTGCATCTGAAATCTGCATTTTTTTCCTTTTAATATCATCAATTAATTTTTGAGTTTTGTTACCCAAAATATAGTAAGACAAATTCGTCTTTCTGTCCGTCACGATAGCTTTTGTTTTTAGTCTCCCGAGTCCTTCAATTTTTAAAACAACTTCGGCGGTCGGGCGACGAGTATTGTTCATTAACGGCTGTCTAACTCGAATGGTGCCACCGTCTAATTGATTGCGTTTAATAAATCTCCTCGAAATTACATCATATTGACTTCCACTATCTCTTAATGTTGTGCATTCCCTTCCGTTGATTAGCGCGCGGCTTAGATAAGGCTTAAAACTTTCTTCAAAATTTGTACTTCCGCTAATATGATGAACGCTGGTAATTTGCTCTCCATTTCTTTTGTTTTCGGGACAATTAACCTTCAAATGGTTTGGGCTCGAGCAAATGAAACACCTAATAGCCCTTTTGCGCTCAAAGATTTTTTCCCTTTCTTTCTCTATATTTCGTTCTCTCCAGTTAGTTCTGGTTTCGGAATGCCCCCCTCTCGTTTCGTCTTCATTTTCTATTTTCTCATCCCGCGAATTTTCTTCGAATTTTAGCTTTTTGTTCCACGATTTTTTTGACGCCCCTCTTATAGTTTCGTATTCATCCAGATCCTTAGCTAGTGTTCCTGGATCTTTATATTTGGCCCACGAATCTATAAAGTGCTCCCTTAATTCTGCTGGAGCACGCCTCTTAATCTGTTCGGTGATTAGCAAATCTTTTAACTCTTTAAAATTAGTAACCTCAAGATCATTTAACCACCCTTCTAGAAAGCTATTTAGTTCAAAAATGAGGTCTTTCCACGGGCTATTCTGGTCTCGCAAATGTTTATCTAATTTTTGTCTATAAGCCTCGCCACTCAATCTAAAACGAGCTAACAGGATTGACTTCACATGCTGAAAGTTGTCAACTCGGTCTGTCGGTTCGCGCAAGATCAATTCAGCTATCTGTACGGGCAACAAAGCTAATAAATGCGTGACCAGATCCTCATTTTCTATCCCCGGCCTTTAACGCCTGTCGTTCAAACAAGTTTAAAAATAGAGTTATGTCCGAACGCTCTGGATCAAAACGATGCATTATAGTTTTTAGCGCTAATTTAGGTCTTTCCGATCCGTTACTGGAAATCGAGTTACGCCTCCCTGTATTTTGCGTTAATTTTAATTGCTCTAATTGAAAATTTCTCTCTTTTTCTTTCTCTTCTTTTTCTTTTTTCTCTCTTTCTAAAAGAAGTAGAGCTTCCCTATCTTTCACTATATATCCCACTTGCGTTAATGCAAAGTCGGCATCATAATCGTCCGCGCCCTCTATCTTTTGGATAATCGTCGCGATTATGTCACTTTCTTCTATCTGAACTCCTAATACCTCTGCTAAATTTTGCAGATCAGCCTTTCGGCAATATTTCAATGCCGTTATTTTCGCCATTATCTATCGATTTTATATTCCTACCGATACTACAAAGATAACCTAACGATTTCCCTCTGTATATATATATATATATATATATATATATATATATATATATATTTTTTTTTTTTTTTTTTTTTTTTTTTTTTTGCAACTACCTCAGAAGATGTGAATTTGACACTTCACCGAGAATATTCTAACCTTATCTACCGTTATAAAATGTTTTCAAACGTATTCACAATATACATAAATAAATTAGCAATACTATAATAAATTTCAGACATTCTACGTTTTAGTGTTAGATTCGAAAAAGAAGTATAATTTTCCCACTTTTTACATTCCCTACACACACAAAATATAGAACATAAAAAAAAAAAAAAATATTTCCAAATGCTATAGGTAAACAATTTTCCCTATTTTACTCAGAATTGAACACTCCTTTCAACCTTTTCATATGCTTTTTCTATTTTGAATATAAGTATATATTTAGGAAAATCAATCATTAAATAATCCAAATTGATTCTAAAATATTTTTCAAGCAAACTTTCCTCACAATGGTACTTTTCTTACATGACATCTAATTTCTTTTTTTCTTTCTTTCTTTTTTTTTTTTTTTTTTTTTTTTTTTTTTTAAGAATCTAGTTCGATTTTAGTTTTCTGTATTCTTAATTTAAAAAAAAAATTCAAAATTTAAAGCCAATAACAAAGGGTATCAGCTTCCTTGTACTATAATTAATTAATAAGTTAATAATTTTCTTATTTTAACTAACCAATTTTAAAATTTTAAAATTTTCATTTACCTCAAAACAAAAGTTTTCCTTTAAAATATTAATTTCTTATCAACATTTCAATTAATTAATAAATTAAGAGCCACTCAAAATAATGAGCTTACCTTTTGTTTTGCTGGGGCATTTTCTCTCGGGAACTGTACTGCACGGCACTGCACTGCACTGTAGTCTCCTTTCACTGCACACAGTCTTGCATCTGGATGTCGTCTAAAGCACCTTTTTGGGGAACTGTCCGGCACGATACTGGTGTCACTTTTCTCTACGCACAGTCTTGCGTCTCGAGCACTTTCTTAGGGGAACTGTCCGGCACTATACTGGTGTCGTTTTCCTATGCACACGGTCTTGCATCTGGAGCTCTTTCTTAGAGGAACTGTCCGGCACGATACTGGTGTCGCTTTTTTTCTACACACGGTCTTGTGTCTGGAGCTCTTTCTCTTAAGCTAGTCTTTTAATGTTCAGAGTCCTTGCTGTGCATACCACCGCTGCCACCAAGTTGTAAAACCTTCGACTAACATGTGGAAGTGGTAGCGTGGAACTTCAGTCAAGCGGAGGCCCAAGTAATAATTAAATCAAACAATTTATTTAAATGCATAAGATAAATGAATATTTCTTGATTAAATACTTGTAATTACAACTACATTATATTTTTGGGTACTTTCAGCTGATGACAATGTTCATTAAAGACTTAATGTTCAGTGTATAAGATTAACATTAAAATTCTATTAGCTTCTTTCTCGATACAAATCCAAAATCTTGTCACGATAGTCTGGTAAGAAACAGCTGCCTCTGTTTTCTGGCGTATACCAGTCCGTTGTCAACTACACAATATCTCACGGTTTCCACTGGAGAAATCTTACCCAGCCCGAAACGGCAGGTTCCTCTAGCCCTTCGGATCTATCCGAAAACTCAACTCCCAACTCAGAGAGCAGCTCTCTCCTTGGGATTCAAAAACGCATCTCCTCTCTTTTCTCTGTTCGTTCCAATTCACCCTTTTTAAAACAAAGGCTATCTGTCGGCCCACTCAGAGCCTAGGTTGAATGATATCACTAACAAACTTCGATATCATTGGTCAAGAGAGACCCTCGCTGCTAGCGTGAGAAAATTTCGCATCTAGTTTCATTTTTAAATTGTCCTGAGAAAATATCGGCAAAGTTGCTACTTAAAAGGAATTCCATAACTCCTATTTTTTTCATGCCGTTCTACTTTTCCGTCAACCTTTAAGATTGGTTTAGATGGATTGATTCTTTTTATCATTTCCGGCAGAACCTTGAGACTTAGAAATATTTTGAGCTGTTATGCTTATACATTGCTTTTCCTATCTAGAGTTCTCATTTGAAAATATATGGGACCTTTTTTGTGAATCCCATTGGATTCTTCACAATCCATTTCTGTGGCACTCATTCATTGAAACTTGTACAAGGGATTATTTTCATAATGCAAAAAAAAAATAACCATTTCTCAAAGAATAGTTATGCCAATGGATTTTCTGGAAACTGTTTGATTTTCAGGTCAAGACGAAATTTTGGTATGAGATACAACATTACTAGTCAAATCCACAAGCGACTATATTTTCAGCTTTTAATTTAGTATGATCCCAATAAAGTAAAATCTTATGCTATTATTTTAGACAATGTAACTCATAATCAATTTTTTGCAAATGCTTTCGTATGTAAAATTTCAACATTGCATCTTTAAGAGAATTTGTATTTTCCTAAAATGTACCTGTTTTATTTTTTTATATGATGGTTGTGCTTTCCAATTTAAACAAAAGTATAATTATGCAAATATGCCTCCAATGAATCAGACTCCTCTCTCAATTAACTTAATTGGGCATATTTTTTTTTTTTCAAATACTCTTGGTATAGATGTTGTAGATTTATTTTGTGTTGTTGCATAATGATATATATGGAATGAAATGCGTGCTAAAAAAGCAATTCTAAGATATACTGCTTATTTTGTCAAAAGAAATAAAACAACAAAGTTTCATTACTTTGCGAGAAAATACTAACAGTGAAGGGCATTCAACAAAAAAATTTGTTAAAACCATGAAAAATGGCACTATCTACTACAAACTTTACACTAACATGATTCGTACAAAGAATTTGTGTTTCATTAAGTAAATCATGATACAAGAGAAGTTGCAAGTGATGTTATTGATAATGAAGACAATCACTTATTCTGTTAAGTAGCAGAAACTGAGACGTTGCTATGTGGTTATAGTGTTTGTTAATTTTAGAATTTTTTACATTATTTTATGTTATTTTTAAATTAAACCATCATTAAAAGGTGTTCTGTATGGAAAATACTTTTTAAAACTTATTTTAATTATTTTGTTTAGTATTTAAACTGAATTTTTGCTAAAATTACGTTATGGACAAAATGTCACAAGAGTAACACTTAGCATTTTGCAAAATCAAATGTAACTAATTCATGTATTATCAGATGAATTCAATGATTAATGCTTTTTAAAAAGATATAATTACTCTGCTATATTCTGTAAATTTTATTTCTATAGTCTCATATAATTCACAGATTTTCTGCGTCAAACACAATTTTTGAAAATTGCATTTTTTTGTGGTCACAAGAGTAACAAAATTTTCATTTATTATCTAGCCAAGTAAAATGCTTTTTGTTACAAATTGTATATGGTTTATGAAAGTAGAGTACATGTATTTTTAAGAAGTTGTATCAAATTTATCTTAAATATATTTTGCAATAAAAGAATGGGAAATATATATGGAAATTTGCTCTGGTGATTACAAGAGTAACAGTGGATGTTCCCCTATATTAAAATATTTATTTGCTTAGAAGACATTACTAAAAACTCATTAAAAGTATATTAAAAACCTATATTAAAATATAACCTATAATATAAGGTTTTTAATATACTTTTAAAGTGTTTTAGTAACGTCTTTTAAGTAAATAAATATTTTAATATGTGTTTTGACTTTTCCATTTGGAATATACACTGAAGAGCCAAAACATTATGACCATGCCCACATTTTGCAATGAACTCGCCTGGATGACGTGGAGGGCAAGTAATCAGGTGAGAATGGTCTTTAACTGCTGCTAGGGAGTCTGAGGATTTATTTTTGCACTTACTTTTTCCTGTGATGGGAAAGGCTGTTGATCTAAGAGACTTTGATGGAAGGCAGAATTCAATGGCCCGACGGCTAAGAAGTCTCCGAAACTTAGTGACTCGTGTGTTGTTCGTGACATATCGTTGATAGTACTTATGCAAAGTGCATGAATAATGGTTAAACCATGAGTAGCTGAAAAACAATTATGTCGGATCATCCTGGATTTGCGAGGCCGCTGTTTGAACATCTCGTACAATCTGTCTTCGGCTATCTACCAAAGATTTGTGGTGTTCATACCAAGGTAGGTTGCAACTGTTTTTCGTACCAAATGTGGACAAACGGATTATTAGGTAGCTGGTCATAATGTTTTGGTTCATCAGTGTATATTGTAATATGGCTATTAGTGGACGTAATTAAGACTTATTACTTTTACTTATACTTACATTTGGGAGACAATTCAATTAAAGTGTTAAAAACTTTTCAAGTATGTCAGAAAGTTTTCAAAGACTGAATTGGATGAGGGTGCAAATTTTCAAACACATTTTAAAGCCTTATTAAATCCTTATTCCTTTATAAAATAACAATCAATGTATAAAGACATAAGCACTTTTTTCGATAGTTAGTTACGTTTTAATTTCATTATTACAGATGTTTCGGGGATAGCAACCTTTTAAAGAAAAATATTTTTTCTGTTTGTAAGAAAGTCAGTTTTACAGTCAAAGAAATCGTTGTGTGAAATCCGGTTTAACACCAGTATTTTAAATGAAATATTCTTAATCATGAAAGAATATTATAAACGTTTAAATCTATATCATATAAAAGATAAAGAAAGAACTGTAAGATTTTTGAAAAAAAAAGAAGATCAAAATGAAAATGTTTATGCCATAGCTGATGTTGACACACCTAAAATGCAAATTTATTACTTAAAATTTCAAATATTTTTGTTGGTAAGTGTTTCATTTTAGTAACTGTAATATTTGACATGAAATTCCACTTTCACAATATTAGAATACGCTGCTGATCCTATTAAAAAATAGTTAACAGCAAATAACAATTTATCACTTATATTACATTTTAAAAAAATTTCTCGTTTATTTCACACAAAAGGTTTCTCAGAAGTATGAATTAATAGATGCCTGCTTAAATTACTCTTATGATTAAATTTGTTTTTGCATATCTCACATACAAACGGTTTCTCACCAGTATGAATTAATAAATGTGCGCTTAAATGGCTCTTGCGAATGAATTTCTTGCTGCATATCTCACACACAAATGGTTTCTCACCAGTATGATTTAAAAGATGGTTGCTTAAACTACCCTTTTCAGAAAATTTCTTGTTGCATATTTCACATACAAATGGTTTATCACCAGTATGAATTAACAAATGCCTGCTTAAATGGCTTTTACGTGAGAATTTCTTGCTACATATCTCACACACAAAAGGTTCCTCACCAGTATGAATTAAAAAATGCCTGCTTAGATTACCCTTTTCAGAAAATTTCTTTTTGCATATCTCACATACAAAAGGTTTTTCACCAGTATGAATCAACAGATGCCTGCTTAACTCACTGTTTTTTGAAAAAAAATTGTTGCATATTTCACATGCAAAAGGTTTCTCACCAGTATGAATTAACAGATGTTGGCTTAATTGGCTTTTTTGACGGAATTTCTTGCTACATATTTCACACACAAAAGGTTTTTCACCAGTATGAATTAAAAGATGCTTTCTTAAATTACCCTTTTCAGAGAATTTCTTGTTGCATATCTCACACACAAAAGGTTTATCACCAGTATGAATTAACAGATGCCGGATTAATTGGCTCTTTTGAGAGAATTTCTTGTTGCACATCTCACACACAAAAGATTTCTCACCAGTATGAATTAATAGATGTTCGCTTAAATGGCTCTTACGTGAGAATTTCTTGCTGCATATATCACATACAAAAGGTTTCTCACCAGTATGAATAAACATATGCCTGTTTAACATACTATTTTGGGAAAAGGTTTTGTTGCATACTTCACATGCAAAAGGTTTCTCACCAGTATGAATTAACAGATAAGTGCTTAAATCACCTTTCCGAGAAAATGTGTTGTCGCACATCTCACATACAGAAGGTTTCTCACCAGTATGAATTAACAGATGCTAGCTTAATTGGCTCTTTTGAAAGAATTTCCTGTTCATATATCACATACGAAAGATTTCTCACCAGTTTGTATTAACAGATGTTCGCTTAAATGGCTCTTACGTGATAATTAATTGTTGCATATCTCACATACAAAAGGTTTCCACCGGCATGAACTAAAAGATGCTTTCTTAACTTACTCTTTTGAGAGAATTCTTTGTTGCATATCTCGCACAAAAAAGGTTTTTCACCTGTATGAATTAATAGTTGAGTGCATAATTTACACTTTTGGGGAAAATTCTTGCATAACTCACAAGTAAATTATTTTCCTTGATGTGATCGAGAAGCTGCTCTTCTAAAAAGCTCTCGTAAATAAATATATATTGCTGCCTATTTCACACTTTAGATATTCTTTTGAGTGAGGTGATGTGTATCTACATTAATGTACATACATCTGCAATGAAATTAATCAATCACTTTTTATGATTAATCAAAAATCAATTACAGAGAAAGTAAAATTATCATGAAAAATTAAAATCAATGTAGTAAATGAAATAAAATTTCTACCATAGTATTTAAAACTACAGCAGACTCTCAATTATCTGGCATTAGCGGAATCAAAGGTGTGTCAGATGTCTTTCCTACAATATAAAGATTAATTTATAAATAAAATAAATAACTATAATTTTCAAACGAATAACTTATTTTAAATAAAAAATAAAGCAAATTTAAGGTGAACATTTTATAATTTCATATCATCTACAAAAACAATGATACAGAAGATCATTCACACTTTATGGGAACGACTTTGAAAATTAATTTCTACACATAAATGCCACATTCTTTGCAACAATTTCACTCTATTACATAGTTTTGGCTCTTGGCTATAGATCTGATTTGAAATTTTCATCATAGTAGAATTTTCTTTTAGTACAATCTCGTCAATTTTCTCCGATATATGTTGAAAACTTTCCAAAGTGAAGCTCTGTTGATGTTGATTTCACATAAAGCAGGAACGTAATTCTTAAAAAATGGGTTCAACAATATTTTACTTATAATAAAATGAATGTAACTTTACTTAAGGTTTTTTTTGCCTTTAGTTTAACTTAAAAAAAAAACCCACAGTATATTCCTGAATCCTTCCTGGTTTTTTTTCTTCACATTCCTGAATAACTTTCAATGGTTTTTCTTCCGTTTATTCATGCAAAATATCTCTTTCTTTGCTTCAGTAGTTTAAATACAGCCATGTTTCCTTATTTATTACAACGTTATGTTTGATTAGCGAAAACACATGTTTTGATACAAAAGAATTGAATTCCCGCTTTATATGAAAACAACTTCAACAGAGCTTCACATTATCTTCAAATTGACATAATCTGCAGTTATCGTTCCATAAACCCAAATTTTGCATACTTAATAAAGGAAAACCACAAATTTTAATAATTTGGGACCTCCTTGTAGAAAATCAATGCAAAATGTACCAGACTCTTCCTACTTTTTTCATTTAATTTATTAAAACGTTTTTTGAAACATTGAAAAGACTGGAAAGTTTCAAACCATGATTTCAAGTCTAAGTCAGAGAAATTGACAAGCTTGTACTAAGAGAGCCACGCTACAGGTCGAGAGTTCTGCTCCCGGCTGGGCAAGGTTCACTCAAGCTTTACTCCTTTCGGGGTCGATAAAATGAGTACTAAGCTTGCTTGAGAACTAAACACTAAGGGGTTCGCGTTGGGTTGACCACTTGGCCAAGGCACATGCTGCATAGCACCATGGTCAAGTAAACAGAGTTGGGCACTGTAGGCCCTGATCTTTCATGGCTCGTACAGCCACAATTTAGTTTGTTTGTAGTAAGAGAAAATTCTACTATGATGAAATTAAGCAGATCTATAGTCAAGAGCCAAAACTATCTAATAAAGTCAAATTATTGCAAAGGATGTGGCACTTATGCATAGAAATTTATTTTAAAAATTGTTTCCATAAAATGTGAACGAGAAATAAAGCAATATGTGAACGAAAAATAAAGCAAATTTAGGGAGAAAATTCTATAATTTCATATCATTTACAAAAGCAATGATGCATTTTACAAGGAATGGAGAGAAAATAAATTATTTTTGTGGCAATGGAACTCTAATATGCAGATATGTTTAGTCAGTTCTCCAGATTTTTTTGATCTAATATTAATGATTATTGCTAAAACATTGTGCATTATTTAATATCTTTTGTAGGGTAGGGGAGTACGCATTGGAAGATGGTACACAGTGAGACAGCAGTCATTTTGACATATAGTTATAATTTTTTCTCCTAGCTGGAACACACATTGAACCACCTCCTCTTATGCAACACGTGGATGTATTTTCGGCACTTCAGATACTGTCCGAAAAAATAGTAAATAATTCTTTATTTTATAGTGGTTAAAGTTACATAAACGTCTATTTTAGAGTTTTATTTCCTTCAATATGACATATATTTACTTAATCAAACCTAGCTATATCTAATAATAGACTATTTCGATAAAACGGCATAAACTTTTTAAAGCGATGAAATTGATGTAACAGATGTGGCATCCATTTTGTTACAACGTAACGAAAGTACACAGTGAGACACACAGTTGTGGTACTCAGTGAGACGTGCCTCATTGTGTATCTAATATGCGGTTCTGATGTAAAAAAAGTTATTTATTAATAAAAGAAGGTTTTCCCCTTTCTCTCTCTATCTGTGTGTGTGGAGGGGAGGGGACATGCGATGGCTAATGAAATCTACTAAACATAAAATGCTGAAAATTTGCATGAAGGTAGCTCAATGTTTGCCATTATCCTCCCAAGGCTCATATTTAAAAATAAATTAAATCTAGAAACATTAATTAGAAGTCATAAACTGCAGAAAATTATCGATAGAGTATAAAAATGTACGATTTATGAAAATATATACATTGTCTCACTGTGTACCACAAGTGATACACAGTGAGACAATTTTCTATACTCCATTATGCTGCTTCTGTGCTTTTATAAATAACTGTTTTAAAACCATTTATACATTAATGTGTAGCGTATTTGTGTAGCTTAAATATGTAGCAAAAATTTTTTCAAAAGAATAAAAATCATTGCTATTCGTTAAGTAATAATAATTTTCGTCTCGCTGAGTACTTCCCTCTCCTACTGTAAATAAATAACTACATTTTAATCATTTATTAGCTTTTTACCATGTTTAAAGCTCTGTATAATTGATTATATGTATACAAATATGCATTTTCTAGAAAAATTTAGGAATAAAAATACAAATATTCTTTGGTCTGTCTATGCAAATTCGATGATTAAATATGTGACGAGTGTCATTAACAGAGTTATAATAGAGGACTTTATTATAAAGTCAGTAGGAAGAATAACAGTACACTAAAACATCAGATGAGAGAGGAAAATTACACTAATAGCAATATTTTATATAAAAACACACGAACCAATAAAACTTTTTGCATGTTAACTAAAAAATGAAAAAACAACAATATTTAATATGCTGGTAGTAATGCTATTACAGTTACAATGCGTCATCTGGAAACAACATAAAAATGCCTATTTAACAGCAAGATTGCAGAATTTACTATGAAAGTGCAGAAATAGATCTGGAACAACTAATTTATATAGTTATTTTAAAGCATTATAAGACACAGGTTGGTCTCAAATTACCCGGGTTAAAATTTCTTCATATTTTGAAGTCATTCTTAAAATAAAGAAATTCTCATTTTTCTCACACCACTACTTTGATGCACAGTCATTGCTTAAATAAAGCGCTTTCAGGACGAATTAGTACACTAAAAGATATTTAAGTAGGAATCATATAAATATAAATAAGTTAATTTATCTACAAAATAATACTTGAAAATTAAATTTACACAGTTTAATATAACAATAAAAACACCTTAGTATTGTGAACATGTTTTACTTACCTTTTATTTATTAAAGATAGGTGTGTTATAAGATTATACAGTAAACTCTGTTTAAGGCGGAATCGATCGGGAGCAAGAAAATTTTCCGCCATAGACAATATTCCGCCTTAGACAAATATTACTCTATGCCTATAGATTCGCAGATCAATGGAAATCTTTCCGAGTTAGATAGATTTCCGTCTTACACAGAGTCCGCCTTACAGAGAGTTTACTGTACTTTAAGAAATAATGTGTGCATGAAGGCAACATTACAGAAGATTTAATAACTTCAATTACACCATTTAAATTTCACTAATATCAAAAAAGGTAACTGACGAAAAACATGAATAAACACGCATTATTTTTTTATTGAAAAAAATATATGTAATTTCTCATAGCCTTTATCTCGTCTATCAATACTGTTTATTAGCACACACTGCTTTATATTTAAAATTTCATTGTTCATTTCTTTAGTTACTAACTTTATTTTCTTCCTTTTTAATTTCTTCAGCATCTTTTTCCAATAAATCTTTTTTCTTTTCTTTTTACACCACCATCGACTATTGAATGTGTATTTTTCAAATTATGATTGCGTATCGAAAATTTTCACACATTTCTCACAGACGACTTGATTTTGTCACTACCAACCTGTTAGGGTATTGTAAAGAATATTTTCTACATGGGTGATTTAATGACAATATTTATAGACTACCAGTTACCAAATTTATGATATAGATCAAAGATGAACACCAATATTTTACATCAAAATTCCTGATATCCCACCCCCGCCACAAAGATCTCGAAGGTAAGGTGGGTGTCTAATGTATTGAATGCTGTGTCCCGCTCGAAACCCACTTGTCGATGTTTAAAATTTATTGAATTCGACTATAAAATTTTTACGGTAGGATCTGCTATGATCCCACAAAACTTTTTTCCTTACTGTATAAGCACACATGTTTAATACTTAAGAATTAGAATATAAATGTATTTATTTGACGTGTCTGTGTTTCCTTTCATTTTCAATAAAATTAGCTTTTTTTTGCTAAAAATGTTAAGTTTGAAAATCTTACATTATAGATGAAATGGATTATTAAAACAAATTTTTCTTCAACGGCAAACGTATGTTTTTAAAATTCTTTATTGTCATAGTTAGATGCACAGTAAAGTAAATTATGTGAAATTAGCATCTATCAACATATTTTCAGGAGTGAGGTTGTAAAACATGTTTATTCTTGAACTGAAAGTTAGAGCTTATTATCAATTGTATATACAACTAGAAAAATGGGATAGTCACAGAAATAGAGGTGGAGAGAGTCTTTGTTATACTCATGTTTTTGCTATTAAAAACTTCATTTAGATTCCCCATCGAGTGTTCATAAAAAGAGAAGGTTAATCCAAGTTGAGGAGTGTCGTTTAGCATTTTTGACAGTTGTAAAGAAGATTGTATCTCATCTTTTTTAAATGCAGCATATATTTGAATTTTTTTAAATACAAAATGAAAGACATTTTTGGAAAAATAAACAAGCTTTTACTAAGTTTTAAAATCTCAAACAGATATTTTGTGTTAACATACTAGACATGAATCATTAATGATCCTAAAATGACACTTTTATAACACATTAAAATAAAAAAAAATTGAGTGATATTTGCAACTGGCATGCCTAATTTAGAAGTACAAGTTTTGAAATCTAAATAATAACCAGATTAGCGCAAATTGTGAAAAAAATGCAACTTTTAAACATTTTCCATTCAAATAACTTTAGGCGCAACACGGAGTGTTAGTGTTTTTCACGAGTCATTATCAAATTTTACATTATTGGCTAATGAGTGTGAATAAAGCAAGGAAAAAACGAGCAAGACAATTAGTTCATATCTGTTAGTTCTGATGACAAAATCTTCATTTTCTATGTGCATGCAAAACACACAACAATGAATGGTGTATCATGGGAAAGTTTTTTTAACAGACTTTTGAAATAATTGTGAAAATTTTAGACTTAAAAAAAATTTCCTTATTATTCCGTTGTTTAAATTGCCATCATTTTTTTTTTTATACAGACTAATTTAAGTCCATAATTTTAACAATAAAATTAAAATTATAAACACTAAAATTGCCCTAAGAATAGACCCTAATTATTTCTAGGTATTTTTTATGAGTAAATGTTGACTGCAGTGGCTTAATAGCTAGCTCATAAAATAACTATCTGCACTAGACTACGCATAAATTAAATTTTGTACCGTATAAGTGAAAAAATGGTACAACTTATTTATTGTAGAACATCCGCAATTACAATTATGTCATGTTTGTTGTTTTAATTTTGGCAAAATCATCGGCAAGCTTGTATATGCATCCTATGCACACATATAGGTACTCCAATATACATCATATACATCAATATATGAGTAAAATCTACATCTCACATATGATACATACGTCCTATATGACTTACACACAAGATATATTTGGAATGACTATAACTTGAACATATTATGTCGTGAAATGGCATAAAATCATAAATGATGACATTGTTATTATATATTTCTTACAATTTGGCGATACATTTTAGTCAATTGGTGATTCATCATTGGGTTTCGCTATAACAAAGAAATAGCACGTAAAAACATATCGGAGAAAATGTTTGCTTCCCAAAGTAAACAACGGCAAAAAACATAAGCAACTTTTTAACTTCGGTTGACCAAGTTATATTAAGCTAAAATAGCTGGATATGTTTCTGAAAACTTTAAAATAACATTTATCTATATAAATTTAAGTTTTCTGAATTTTAACATACGTTTTTTTATATATATATATACATAAAATTTACTATTGGCATTTTCTCTTTTGAACATTTGTATTACGATGGGGATTTTCTGTTCAGCATTACTAAATGTAACAAAAATATCTAAATTTCGCGCATGTGAATCATAATATAGAATGTCCCCCCCCCCCCCCCCCACACACACACACGCAAAATTAGAAGAAATGTCAAATACGTCAATGAAAATAAAGAATTAAATTAATGACAGGAAAATAATACTAAATATTTTGCTAAAGGCTGGTGATATTACAAATAACAGCCATTTTACAAATACAGCAAAAACCTATATAGCATGCACTCTTGAACAATGGAACCTCTATATAGTAGACACTTTCTCAATATTTGACACCTATATAGCTGTACATTTATACTTCTCAATAGCAGACAATTGCCGCACACCAGAGATATCCATTATTCAGATGTTTTACTGTACATTTTCTCATCTCTGAAATCTTATGGGAGGGAGGTTATTTTAGTTCAAATTTAGCAACAACCTGGAACTTTGTAAACTGCAATGCCCCACATGCCAAGCATGTTGAAAAATTATTTTAAATCTAGCACTAGCTCCTTGATAAATATCAAGCACAAATTGTCAACATTCTACCTATTGATCTATCTGGACAGACAAGATTCACTCAGGCGATATTATTAGCAATAACACCTGGTCTGCCTGGTAGACAGTTCAACACAATATACTGCATGTAATGGAACTTCATTAAGCAATAGATATGTAAGTACACATTATAATTTTTAATTCAATCATACTGATTACTATGCCGGATGTTACTATCAATCCGGCTGTCTAAATGAACTGCATTGACTGGCTGTCTGTATAGATAGCACAATAGGCAGAGCATTGGCAATTTAAGGCAACGGTATTGGGATTGACTCTAGGTCTGGAAATTTTTTTACTCAGTTAGAAAAACATCAATATGTATGATATATTTACCAATCAGTATGATTGAGTTAAAAATAATAAAATATGTTCATATTCATAAATTAATGGAACAGACCAGATGCCACTGCCAATAAGGTTGACTGGATGAACTACGTTGTACCAGGTAGCTCAAAAGGTAGTGTGCTGACGATTTAAGCTGAGGGACTTAGGTTCAATTTTCGGCCTGGACACTTTTCACTAAGTTAGAAAAATATCAATTTATTGTAAGTAAAAGTCATAAAATTAAAATGTCAGACTAAAAAAAGGGATCTCATGTAAGTCATACATGAAAATCTATCACTATCCAACATTGTTGCAAATGAACCAAAGTGTGTCACGGTACGGAAAAAAATGTACAAGCAAGTGTAGAATATTGCCATCCCCAACTGCTTCAAAGTACCAGACAGGTACAGATCAGGCGTCCTATTAATAGGACAGCTGTTTGTAGCATAACTTTTTAATGAAATAAGGAAATTTTTTATATTGAAATTTATCTATAATTTTTTTATGTTATAAATACATTTTGTGTACTATTTACACATATCTTTGCATTCATTAATTTATAAATTACTGTACTTTACAAAAAATTGTATTCTTTTACACAATAAAATTATGTCCGTAATTCATAAATTACAATCATCATTAATTTATTTTTAACATGTAGTTCAACTTATCTATTGATATTTAATTGTAAATATGCAATAAAAATGGATTGATTATTAATAAAAAGTCATTTGAATAAAAAAAAAAACTTGTTATTCAGTTTAAAATTAGGCACACTGGTATTAAATTTAACACCATAAGAACATCTATCTAAAAGGAAGTGAATAAATATGGAGACAGTCAGAACACCACAAAGTAAATGTGACTCAGTATTTATAGAGACACTACAAGATTTGAATTTTATGAGGAATAGTTTGGAGAAGAGTATTAGTGGTTTGCACAAGCCAGGGTCAATCCTGAATCCAAGCCAACCTCAATTTTCATTTCCGAGATATGAGCTAGGCAGAACCTTACTTTTTTTGAAGGCTTGGTCATGACTCTGACCAGGCCGTGCCGGGCTATGTTTTTTTTTCTTTTTTTTTACTTCAGGCTCAGAAACAGGCCAGGATTCTTTTCTTCAAACTGAGCCAAACCTGGATTTCATTCTTCCTTGAGGTCTGCATAGGCTGAAATTTTCATCTCCAGAACTTGACCGAGCCTGTGTGAAAATTACTGGCCTGGACGAAGCAAACACCGGTAAAATTTGGCCAAACAATTTTTGCAAAAATTGCATATATTTTTTAATTGCCATTACTCTAAAAGTGAAAATTTAAATATATGGCGAATTAACACCTTGTAATATAATAATTTTAACAGTCGAATAAACCTATTTTTAAAGTTCTAATTTACATATTTTAGCGATTAAAATTGTTATAAAATTTTAAATATATGCTTTTTAAAGAACAGTACATGTATTTTTAGGCAATAAAATTAAAGTACATTGAAACCTATGAAAAGGAACCTGTCTATGATGGAATCCTGTGTTAAATGGAAAATGCGTTGACCCATGCAACAGGAATCCAAAAATATATGCAAAAAGAATGAAATTTATTTAGAACAGACAATACACCTTCTAAAAAGGGATCTTCGTCTATATCAGATTTTTCTCTTCATGCGATTCTGTTTTAGAAAATTTCATTGCACAGCATTTTAATGTCTTCAAGTAATAGAATAAGGATTAACCATGGGGAGAGTGGTAATGAATGGGCCAATTTTTGGTTTTTAATTTTTGTAATTTTTTGTAATTTTTTTTTTTTTTTTTTTTTTTTGGCTGAGAATTGGCTCTTTAGTTACTTTACTTATATGGTTATATAAAAAAGTCATAAAAATTGGATTAGAAAATGTCTATAATGAATGACAATAGAAAATAAAAATATAGAAATTTGGCCCATTCATCCCCACCCATGGGGCTGAATGGGCCATTGAAGGTAATGAATGGACCACTAAATGAATTCAATGAAAAAATGTGGAATTAATCTTTTATTCACCAAATATGACAAAATGAATGGTACTTGATATGATCAAAGCATACTGAAATAGCAAGTAATACACAATACTTATCAAAATTTATGAACATCAAAAGTGATATTATTAAATCGCATAATTATAGCAGAAAAATGACAAAATCATGAGATTATAAGAAAGAAAGAACATAAAATATACATAAAAATTATAGATAATACACATTATAATTTAACGAAATTTATATTTTTCAAAATTAATATCAAATGACATGGTTGTAACTGCCTATTAATTGACTATTTAGTCTAAATTTCTAGTATTTATTCTACCCATCAGATTCAGGATATAAACAATTATTCTAGTTTTATATCAAATGGAAAAATACTGGTAGGTGTGGTTAACAACTGGACAGTTTACATTAATCATTTATACAATTTAACTTATGTTTTTAATAAATAACTAATATTTCTTAGGGTGAAAATGTGCAAATTATTTTTTAGACATCGCTATAAACCTATTCTAACTAGACAGTAATTTAATCTAAATCCATGACAGCCAGTTACGTTTCATATGAAAGAGAAAATCAGAAAAAAAGAAAGAAAAACCCTATTATCATGATCAGGGCAAAGGTGGCCCATTCATGACATGATACAGTGGCCCATTCAACCACGCCTACACTTCTGGAATACATTCAGGTTTTTTTAGTACAATAAATTCAAATAACATCTAAATACATCCTAAAATTAGTTTACAGATATGCAAAGACTTGTTAATACACATATCTGCAATGAAATAATAGATACTTTTAAGCTTATTTATTTTACTGAAAAGGGAAAAAATTTACTTTTCAATCAGATTCTTGACCATCCTATACTGTAGTGGGAAAATGACTTCTCCCAAACAATGGAAAATTTGATGAGTTTGGTAGAACAAATAGCTTCATCTATTGGTGGCATCTAAAATAATTTTATGCAAATACTTTTTCATATTTTGTTAAAGGCCCATTCATTACCACTCTCCCCTATTTCCTATACAAATAGAAAATTAAAAAAATATAGTTTACATGGACAAAGGTAAAAACAAATCTAGGAAAGGAAAGTATTTTTGAATATGTGTGCCCGTACTTTGCGGGCTAGAGTGCTTTTTTAATAAAGAATATAAACATTAAAATAAATATTTTTTCTCAGAACGCTTCATATAAAATAATTTTTAGCCATATCGATGTAAAAAACTACGTTTTGTAAATATTTGTTTGAGACAAACTTTTAGCTTTTGTATCAAACCAAACTTATAATAACTTTTACAATGAAGAAGGACAAAAATTTTTTTTAATGCAGATCAGGCTGGAAAATTTTTGCCTGTGGATACCTCAAGGCAGCATCACACATTTGTTATCAGTGTTTCGCATGATTTATACAGGGTGTATCTAAACTCTTGGGCAAAACTTTAAGGGGTGATAGTACACATCAAGACAAACAATATTAAATAGGAAACTAAGGGTACCAAACGTCTTCCGAAGGAAATAGGCACCTTTAAAGTTTAGGGTCCAAAATTTCAAATGATTATAAAAAATGGAAAAATTGGTCGATTCTTTTGCGGTTTTCACTAAAACTATTCTTTATATCAGTATTTTCTTGAAAATAAATTTTAAAGATACAGTTCAAAAATGCCGATAGAGGGCGCTTTAGACTTTGGAGTAACCAACAACTATTTTTTACCGTTATTTTTTGTATCTAATTACATGCTTTCAAAAGCTTAGACTTAAACTTAAATTTTGAGCTCAAAATCTGAATCGTTGGGAGCGGTTAAGTAGCACAAACTGAATTGTGTTCAGGAGTTAAAATTTCAAATGATTATAAAAAACGGAAAAATTGGTCGATTCGTTTGCGGTTTTCACTAAAACTATTCTTTATGTCAGTATTGTCTTGAAAATAAATTTTAAAGATAAAGTTTAAAATTACCAATAGAGGGCGCTTTAGGCTTTGGAGTAACGAACAACTATTTTTTACCATTATTTTTTGTATCTCATTACATGCTTTTAAAAGCTTAGACTTAAACTTAAATTTTGAGCTCAAAATCTGAATCGTTGGGAGTGGTTAAGTAGCGCAAATTGAACTGTGTTCAGGAGGGGGGTTCAAATTTCAACACATGAACACAATTCAGTTTGCGCTACTTAAACACTCCCAACGATTCAGATTTTGAGCTCAAAATTTAAGTGTAAGCTTTTCAAAGCATCCAATGAGATACAAAAAATAACGGTAAAAAATAGTTGTTTGTTGCTCCAAAGTCTAAAGCGCCCTCTATCGGTATTTTTTAAACTTTATCTTTAAAATTTTTTTGAAGACAATACTGACATACAAAATAGTTTTAGTGAAAACCGCAAACGAATCGACCAATTTTTTCGTTTTTTATAATCATTTGAAATTTTAACTCCTGAACACAGTTCAGTTTGCGCTACTTAACCACTCCCAACGATTCAGATTTTGAGCTCAAAATTTAAGTCTAATTTTTTGAAAGCATGTAATGAGATAGAAGAAATAACGGTAAAAAATAGTTGTTGGTTACTCCAAAGTCTAAAGCGACCTCTACCGGTATTTTTTAACTGTATCTTTAAAATTTATTTTCAAGAAAATACTGACATAAAGAATAGTTTTAGTGAAAACCACAAACAAATCGACCAATGTTTCCATCTTTTATAATCATTTGAAATTTTAACTCCTGAACACAGTTCAGTTTGCGCTACTTAACCATTCCCAACGACTGAGATTTTAAGCTCAAAATTTAAGTTTAAGTCTAAGCTTTTGAAAGCATGTAATGAGGTACAAAAAATAATGGTAAAAAATAGTTGTTGGTTACTCCAAAGTCTAAAGCGCCCTCTATCGACATTTTTTGAACTGTATCTTTAAAATTTATTTTCAAGAAAATAATGACATAAAGAATAGTTTTAGTGAAAACCGCAAAAGAATCGACCAATTTTTCCATTTTTTATAATCATTTGAAATTTTGGACCCTAAACTTTAAAGGTGCCTATTTCTTTCGGCAGACGTTTGGGACCCTTAGTTTCCTATTTAATAATGTTTGTCTTGATGTGTACTATCACCCCTTAAAGTTTTGCCCAAGAGTTTAGATACACCCTCTATTTATATAAAGATAAAAAGGATGGTGCAGATAAAGAAACTGTACGTATCATACAAGTAAGGGGTTTTGCCACAACAACTGAAAGATTTTTTTAATGAAAATAAACTTGTAATGCAACTCAAACTTTTTTCATTATTTAACATCTAAATTAAAACACAGCCAACAGAATGGATTGCTGTAGTTATTGGTCAACTGCATGTGTAATAAAATAAATAATAAACTCAAAAATAGTATTAATGAGATATGGGGTAAACCGAAGAAACTTACTCATCAACATATAATTATACAGAAGATTTCTAGACTAAGCTATGTGTCACTTGTTACAAAAGAAGGATGGGAAGGGGGATAATATGACTCAATGAACTCTATCTCTTCGACATCTTGTTTTTGAAAGTTTTTAAGATTTTACAGTTCTATGCAGAGGAAAGTACAATAGTTTCATGTTACAGTAAAACAATGCAAATCGTGAAATGTAGTATTTTTGAGTTGTATTTTTTTTCTTGTGTGTAAGAGATATGTTATATGAGAAAGCAATAACAGCAAAACAAACTTGGTAGTGAAATATTTTCTTTGTTAAAATTTGCATTAATTCATTTAATGTTCCATAAACACAAGCCGTGAATTGAATATTTACACATTATTTAACAATGTGATCAGGTGATTTTTGAAAAATGTGTAACAGTTTTACGATTACAAAAAACACAAACCATTAAAAAATCGCTATTCCATATCCTTGAATTGAAATAAACTCTATTAAACTGCTTGCGTTTCTTTCAGAAAATTTTACAGTGCAATAAAAATTTAATTTTTATGTGTCCCACTTAAAATGTGTTACAACATATATACATAAATTATTTGCCTTATTAAAATATAGAAGAAACACATTAGGATACAAACGGATTAGCAACATGTAGAAGCAATTTAATGATACTTAAAATGATACATAGGAACTGTTCAATTGTTTGCAATGACTTTGTACAGCATACTAATTTTTGTACAAGAAACTAGAGTTGATTTTTTTTTTCAGTCAAAAATATACAGGGTGTCTCATTCCAATTTGAACACAAACATGACTAACTGAAGAGGTAGAAGTATCCAGTATCCACCATCCATATTTAATTAGCCCTGAATTGGACAGTTCATATTTTAGAATGTAGTTCGGATTATATACAGTGACCTTAAAATTACTCAGCTCTTTCAGTATACTTTGAGTTGCTGCATGCTACATAAAACAAGGTAACTATTGTTGCATTTAGATATTTCTCTCTGGAAGAAAATTTTGTAGCTCCAAAAGGGGGGTAGTGTTGTAGAAATACAGAGAATTGGCACTTTTATACAATACAAAATCTCAAACTTCTGTAGGGGGACAGATTATTACCAGTTGATGCCAGTCACATTTTTATATGACAATTTGTGACAGAATTAATAGGAGCTGAGAGAATTAGAGATTCAGACTGAATCATAGAATTTCAAATGAGACACAAACCCTGCTCCTTGAGTAACTTCTTATTATTGAAAGTTTTTATGCATTCAATATACGGCAGATGAGTAACTCATTTCATATTGTGTATTACTGGAATCCATCGAAGTTTGTTTTCTATGACAAGTGATTTTATTTTAGGGTAATGAATAAAAATTTCAGTTCAGATAAAAGTGAGACACAGTATATTATAGTGAATAAGTGGATTATGATAACCTTAACATACTGCATAAAAATACGCCTCTTCTTGAAATTTCTATGTGGAATACTAAAGCACCCTGTAAACTATAATAGCTATTTTTTTTAATTTCAAATACTGTTCTTACTATCAATTTTTAAATGTAATTACTACAGCACATTCCTTTTACGTGAAGCTTTACATATGATATCTCCTAATAAAGAAGAAATAAATTACGATTACCCTATATTAATTTCAAATGCTAAAAGGTATAAATTAAAACTTTAAAACCAGTAAAAATATGTTTATTTCGACTGTTGACATGTTTTGACTCACCCAGAGTCATTTTCAAAAACAAATAAATAAAGCTATTCTAAATTTGCACCATCTATGACATGCCATCATTCAGTTTTCCATGTATTCTTTCACATTATGCACGTTACATTTTTATTTTATATGGATGTTTATTTTATTTTGTTTTCATATTCATTGAGTAGCTCAAGCCATATTTTTGGTAAGTGAAATGATGCTGCATCGTTACATATTGAGTTTCTGCACAACAGAAACGATGAATTGCCAAAAACGGTCAACAATCTTGTTTATTGTTGCCAATCACATTTAAAACAGTAATTTACAATCATTAAATATACATAAAATTGTTAAAAATGGTAAATAATAAAAAATAAATATAATATAATAAATGAACATAATAAAAATGAAAAAACTATAAAAGAACTATTAAAAATATATATAAACTATGATAAATAAACTATATTACGTATTATTATCATTATATTATAGTTCTTATTAGTTACGAAACGCTATATAGTCATCATAAATTAAAGGTTAATGTAATTAGTATAATTGGGGTCATGCTTGGCACAATTCTACTTGACCTGGCCTGGATATTACATAAGGACTCTGTTATACTTGGCGAGTTAACATCATTTGAATTAATTGTACTATTTATTACTTTAGTGTTTTTCTGACAAATAAACAGTTTTTTCCAAATCCAATTCATCAAAATTTCTCTTTGATTTTAAAATATTTGTTTTAGAATATAAGAAAAATATGTTCACAATCATGAAATTAAAAAATTTATTAATTAAAAAAGTTCTCTTAAATAATAACTCAAAGCATACTTTTTATAATGTAAAGTTTACTTGTAAAAAAAAAAAATCTTGTTTATCAAAAGAAAAATATCTGTTTTAAATATTATGTAAAATTTAACTTTTTAGCACCTCTAAATTCTAAAATATTAAAGTATTCGGCTTGATAGTTACTATTCTGTTTGCCTGTGTGCCGAATATTTTAAATGACTATAAATGTCAGCAAAAATGAAAATTGGGACACATAAAATTTTGTCCCATTATATGACCAAATCACAAGTTGTAGAATTTTAAATAGAAAAATTACTGAAAAACACAGCTTACCATTATTATTATTATTTTTTTTTTTTTTTTAAGAGGGTGGATCTGTAAATTGATTTTAACTTTGAAAGGGGGGGTACTCTAAGAAAATCGATTTTAAAAAGTAGCGATTGTTACTGAGTGCACTCATTACAAATATACCGAGACGCCAACACAATGAATGAATCACGACGGACGAAATTCATTCATGAGTAATGAATATATGCATAAATATTTTCAATTAACAAAATAAAACATTTATTAATAAAAAAAAAGAGTAGAAAGCATTAGTCAAAATTCGAGAACCTAACACTTAAATATTCCTTCGGGTATAAAATTTGACACAATTTGATTTTGAATAACTCACGAATATTTATCTTAGATTCTTTGTAAAGCTTGTTCGGTTAATGGCTGTCTGATAGCCAGTATTACAACCAGGGATGGAAAAAAAGTACTTGCCATACTGCCATTGCAACAGTTTGATTAATAAATAATATAAGTAATTAGTCAATTACACCGGATGGTATCAGTGAAACAATTTCACCATTCTCGATATCGATACCATTACAGACGATGAATGAATGATTCCTTTTCAATGAATCATGATATAAAAATATATGACACACTCTTGCATTGGCGTCTTGTGTCGCCCCCCTGTTTCTAATATCAGGTAACTTTTAAATCATCAGTTTATTGATCTCACCCTCTTTACTAAAATAACTTAAAGCTAACATAGTTTCTTTGGTTAATCTTCAACTAAAATTCTACAATGTGCGATTTGATAATGTGACTACACGAAATTTCATCTGTCGCAAGTTTCATTCTGCCGATAGTCATTTAAAGCATTATTAAAATCTTTATTTATAGCAGGTAATTTTATTTATTTATTTATTTGTAATTAGTTCGTCGAATATCATTCGAATTTAAATTTAAAAACAGCGGATTGGTTTGAATTTTTTTTAACGTTTAAATTTAAAATATTGTGTTTGTGGCAGGAACAACCAAAAACAATGTTTTACACCGCTTTACGGGTCGAAAATAATAATAATTGTACTCAAAAGATACTAAAGATTCATTGGTGGATATCTGTTCGATATATTACAGCTGTGTTAAAAATATTAAAGTCCTTCACTTTTAAATAAAGAACATTTAAATTCATGATCACAGAAACACCACATTACAACATCAAAAAAAAAAAAAAAAAAAAAAAAAGTGAAACAACAGAAAACTTTCAGTTTCTTTCTCAGGAAAAACATCAATTCAGTTCATGTCACTGATGCAACACCCAGTCGTGGCTCGTAGTAAAGGCTATCGGTCCGGATAGGCTCCCTACCTGATAGCTTCTTTTTCTTTTTACTTCGCGATTTCATAGCGGATTTCGCCAAAATTTGAAATAACACAGTGAGAGCCTTTCCTTACCATCCGTATCTTCCAGGAAACCGGTTTATGAGTTTTATCAATCGACGTGTTTGTCGATTATGTTTAAGTTCAATAAATGAATAAAGTTTCGCACAGAATAAGCATAAGTGTTAAAAACTTTTATAGCTCGATCTTTTGTAGGTACAAGAGACAACAAATCTCTCTTTTTTTTTTTAGTATTGAGCAGTATTACTTTAATCCGGAGATTAGAGGGTGTAGGAGAATGGGGCCTGGGGGAGAATTACTGTTATTATTGTTATTTTTACTAGTAAGGCAAACACAAATTTTGAGAACAATTTGCATCTTGATAATTTACTGTTATCGTAAAAACAAAGGCTGCCGAATATTTACTTTTTTTTTTTTTTTTTTAAGAGATGGTATAAAGTTAATTTTAGTTCAGGAATAATTAGAGCAACAATTGTAATAATTTTTGTGCTGAATTATGTGCGCGTTTTTATGATTTTTGTTCTTTTCAAGGATTTTATGTAATATAAGAAATTTTATCAATATCAGGTGCCTCATATTAATTGAATTTAACTGTATTAAATATACATCTTTTATGATCAAGACGAAAAATAAATTTTATTTTGAGTTCCTTTTGCTACATTACTATAGTTACAGCCTTAATTATTAAAATTCACTATTTACAGTATAAAATTTTATGAAAACAGATTTTTATTGCTTATTTTATATTAGCGGGTGGATTAAAATGCTGCTAAGTAATGGAGATTCATTTTTCGTAAAATTTTAGCTGCTTCCGATGACCCAATTTGCCACACATCAATACTAATTTATTTATTTATTTTCAAAAGCGGATCCAAAAAGGAGTTTATGGGCGTCATAATACCCTTTGAACGATTAATTTTTCTCTATAAAAATATTTTAAAAAATGTAAATACATATTAAGAGTCCTTCGTTCCCTTCCCAGAAAAAGAAAAGAAATAAAATCCACTGAACAATGCAAATATTTTGACAATCATCGAGGTGATTTAAAACGAAAATGCATGAAATTTGCAGATATTGCTATTTGCCGAAAAACAGAGCAAGTTTTTAATTACCTTATATGTGATATATCTTCAATAATAACTAATTGTTCCTTCATGAGCTTGTAAAGGATTTTTCAAAGGCTGTTTTATTTATTCTGTTGATAACATATCTTTACAAATTATTATTTTTTTAATTACTATTATTAATTTCACAACATTTTAGAAATTAAGATAATTTAAGACTTTAATCAATGACTTAAAACTATATCAAATTTTTAAAACCGCTATTTATATAATTTAGTTAAAATCCCTATAGCAAATTTACTTAATATTTAACATTTTTTTTTTCTCATCTCCATGAAATTTCTGTAAAAATTCGATTAGAGGTCAAAGATTTATTATTTCACTTGAGCAATATTAAAGTATTGAATTGACGCTCAAAATTCCTCAAACTAATGAAACATTTCACATTTTAAAAATCATTTATTTATTTGTAAAAGCTTGGTACTAATTTTGAAGTTACATTTTCAAGAGATGAAACATTTTCTATGACACAGAAACTTCTTGTTAATTACATACTGAATTTTCGATTGAATGTAGTACTTTATTTATAAAAAAGTTTTTATATATTCATACAAAGTATGCCACACTTCATTAATATGTTACATCATGAGAGACATAATATACTTGAGTTGGCATGGTTTATCCGCATTAAATAAATGTTAATTAACTTTTAAAACTAGAAAGGATGATATAATTTTATAGAAGTTCTGCTTTAAGTATCAATAGGTGTAATTTTATTGTTACTCATAAGAATTATTTCATTAAACAATCTTATCTACACGCAAAAAAAAAAAAAGTCATTAATTGATGTCATCTTTATGATTATATTATTTAATTATATAGACAAAGTATAAAATCAGCTGTTCTGTCATAATTACAAGGGTGAAATTTGCAAAAATTTGAATAGAAAAACATCCTTAAAACTAAGTTAATCATCACACATATTTTATATGCAATAACAATTACTATTAAAGAAACAAACAAAAAAAATTATCAGCGTGAAATATGTATATAAGTATGTTACTATGGCTAATTGTTTATTATTTTATTGCAGTTAACGCTATTAAAGTAATGATGTTCTAACTTTTTCCCTTCCTCTGGAATCATAATCCTCCTTGGCACTTCGAAGCGAACGCTTGCGTATTTAACTTATAATTACTACATATAACTCGCCAAGTAAGCAATAGGCTGCCAAATTAGGTGATGTATAACAGATTCGGTAGGGAGCTTTTCCTGCCGATAGGATCCAGTGTGACTCGTCCATTGGTGCACATGAGCCACGTGAACCCCCAAAGGAAATTGAAGAAGGCCAGGGGGACGTCCTGCTTAGAGCCTTCCATTCGCCTAACCTCCAAAGTGCAGTAGCATTGCCTTTTTAGCAGTAATTTTCTTGTACGTTTTCATTTCTTGTGATTTGAATATTAAGTTGGGTATTTATTTTAATAATTCTTAATTTGTCTGTTTCTTTTGTTCTTAGTTTTATTATTATATGCAAGAAGTAGTTACAAACAGTTAACATAGAAGTTAGAAAAATTAATGTTTCGGAACTAAAGATACTGCTTACACTTAATTAACAAAAATTGTACTTGAATAACAGTAAAAGGTAAATTATAAGCAATATTGTGATTCTACATTCTTTTGTAGAAAATAAAATAGTACCAGTTTTCCAGCTATGAATGCTTTTTTATTTCTTTTAGTTGCAGATTTTTAAACTTGGGATAACAAAATTTCAGTGATAAATTCAGGGGATGCCAAGAGGGAAACCCACCACGAAAGTAGAATTTTCCCTTGAAAGACCCCTCCCCCTAAACTCCATATTGTCTTTCTTGGATCAGCAACATTTCATCCAGAGAAAAATGACTCTGAATTCAATATTGCGCAAATGTATTTTAACCTTTATGTTATGTCCTTCCTACAAATTATATTTCCATATTTTTGATATTGTGATTGTGAACCCCTTCAAATATAATTCATGAGCCACTGCTGGCAACACCCTCCCTCTATGCCTAATCAGGCAAGTTTCACCAGTTCACCTCAAAAGTTATTAAAAGTATCTAAATCTCAATGATGCTACTTTGAATTTATTTTTTCATTTTCACAAGTGCAGCTGACCAGTACCTATTCGCCTTCATTAGAAAACTTAATAAGTTCACCGGTTCTTTTTTTGGAATATTTAATCAAAAGAGTTCAAACTGCGTTATGACAAGTTTTTTTTTCTTAAAAAAAAAAAAAAAAAAAAATCTGTTTTGAGTGTGCTATGATAAAAGCCCCTTGTTTTGTACCAGCTCATTTGCAGTTTATCTGCTGCTTCTTTTCTATAATATATACAAAAATCTTCGATGCTGCTATTGGTACCAAATGTGTGATGTATCCAGGATCGTTCCACCAAAAACTCTAATCTTCTAGGGTCAGTATGAATACTAAGAGGCATTCACTTTACAGTGTTTTGATTGTCTCCATATTTATTCAGTTCCCTTTAGATAACTGTTCCTATGCTTTTGTTAAATTTGAAACTGGGCTACATCAAAATCAGGTTTTTTTTCTTGTTTTGTTTTTTTAACCAAATAAAAAGAAAACGTTTTTCAGTTTTAATGAATTTTCAGTAATAAACAATATTGTGACTGACTCTTTGATTGCATATATATAATTGAATACAATTAGATATTCAGAACCACATATTAAATTAGTGATACAATTTACAAAAAATAAATATAATTTATACTTTATAAATAGTAGGTACAAATTATTTTGTTTTTTGAAATTCAGTAATTTAAACATTAAGGAATGTAAATGATACAAAATGTACTATATGTATTACTTAAAAACAAAATATGGTACTACTTAGTTTTCCAATCGACAGAAAATCTATCGCCAAACTATAAGATTAAATGCCGATAATGGTTGATTGTAAATGTCACATTCATTTGACTTTCACCATGTGTTTATGTCATCAAGTGATTTTTATTTTGATGTTTTATTTGTATTTTTATTAATTGTATACTAATTTATTTGTTCTTTCGTTATTTAAAATAAAAATTATGTGAGTTTGTATAATTTGGTGAGTGGTTTGGCAATTTATATAATTTGGCGAAATTGATTGACGTGATAACTAAGTAGTACCCAAAATAATAATAATTATTAAAAATATCAACATTTTTTCGTTATACTAACACCTTGCCAAAACATAATGCTGATGCGCCATTTGTTTCAATATTATTTATTCGTAACCTTTGAAAAATCTTAATTTGCTAGTTTTTGCATTGAAAATATTTATTAATTAAGTTATAACTTATGTTTAGTACTGACACTGAGATAGATTTTACCATTTGGCAACTATCTGGTGATGTGAATGCTTCAATACTTTGGAATTATGCACAAAAAAGTTTCTGTTCAAAAAACAAGTCCTAATGTCTTTATTTAAAAAATTAAATGTGTTAAATTCTATGCATTAGTTCTTGAAATACGGCATCCACAAAATGTTTGTCACATACAGACATTTTCTAAAAACTGTCAAATTATGTTTAGGACCTTCTAAAAGTATAAAGGTACCGAAAACCAGAATTCGAAAATTTTCATGAATTCAATATTTTCTACATGTAAAGATAGAAGAAAGTAGAAATGTTGGGATTATCTTACTGAGCATGTTTGGTATTTTCGTAATCTTTTGTTTGGGTTTGAATTCCTATCAAAATTTTCATTTTCACAGTGAAAGTGTTCATTATTCAATTTCAAAATGAAATAAACGTGTTTAATCATTAAAATTTGTGAAAAAATATCAATAATTATATAAGTGCAGTTTTAACTATGAAATTTTCTATTTTTAAATATTTAATGAAAAGGACACAAATGGATGATTCAAGTGCTCAAATATGCCATCTGGTGAAGAAAAGATATAACTTCTCGCTTCAGGAAAATGCCATTGCAAGCACGATGAATTACATGTACCGTTTAAATTGTTCAGAATGATTATTTTTTTGCACAATTTCAGATTTAGTGTGATATTTGTGTTGTATGTTATATGACAAAGTAAAAATTATCCAAATTTGAATATTTTAAACTTTCAAATGCATTTACAATACAGAAGGATTTCAATGGCACTTTAACGTTAGTTAATAAGATAATTTTCCTGTACCGACAGCTTCTATCGGCACCTAGCTGGCAATTTGTATTTCTACAGACCAGAAATTTTTGCCTCTACTCAAAATTAATTTCAATTATTTAAATAAATAAACTCTTATTTTTCTCGGAAAAATAAATAAAAATACATGAAATAAATTCTTAATATATTATATTAAATTTCTTTCAATATCCAAATTTTTCACAAATTTCATTATTTTTTTAAAGTGTGCTCTTTAAATTTGTAATAATGTTTTTTAAAATCTTACTTTGTAGTTAGAACTACTACAAAATTTAACTAACAATTCAAAATCTTTTTTTATTTTTAAAATGTTTTTCTGCACATAAATTTCAACTATAAATTTGCATTTTCTATATTTTATAAAAAGTATGAATAAATAAATTAATGAATTCGTACTTTTATAAAACACAAAATTTGCTGTTTGTGTTACTTTTACTATTGTTTTTATATGTTAGCCTCCACAGTGAAATAAATTAAAATATGTTGCATAAAGTTAAAATATGCTATTTTTTCTGTTATCCTAATAATATTTAAAAATATCTCATTTGACCTTTTTTTTTAAATCTTAGATTCTTGTGTTTGCAATTAGAATAACTATTATATACTTAATTATAGAATCTGATAAGATTTTGAGTTATTGTATTACCCAGACAGTTATGATAACTACAAATCCTGTGTTTTAAAAAAGTAATCTAATTTTTAGAAAAATTATTTGACGAATGTAAATGCATATTTTTTAAAAAGCCATGAAATATTTGGATAATGAAAAAAATTAAGATGATTTATTATAAATTTATATCGGATATTTAATTTATTTCCTGTAAAAAGTAGTAGTTTATTCATAAAAATAGTTTTAAATAGTACGAAAATTTTCTGGTCTATAGAAATAAAGTTTGCCTACTTTTTTTTCTTTCTTTTCATTAAATATTTAAACATGCAAAATTTCATAGTTAAAAAATGCAGACACATTATTTATATTTTTTGTAAATTTCATAGATTATGCATATTTTTTTTTAAATTGTTGTTGAACATTTATTGATGAACATTTTCACTGAAAAAAAAAAAAATTGGGATTTGAAATCAAATGAAAAATTCAAAAAGTAAGCACACTGCCAAAATGCTCCTGGGATACTTGCCAAAAAAAGTAATTTATCCAGTTATAAGCTATAGCATAAGCTTTAAGGGTTATTTTCTAAAGACTTTGGTTATTGCACTTTATCGCTTTTTTATATTTATCTACTGACTGTATTCTATTGATACACAAACATTCATCACATTCTGTATTTCTGACCTCAGAACCTCCCCTTGTTAGTCAGTTGTCATGCTCCATTCCATCCAAACAAGAAATTTATTTCTATTAGAAATAAAATACATAGAGGTGTCAAAGCCCATTTTGTTTCCAATCCACAAATTATAAACTAGACAAAGTACTATTTAACTACTATTAATTTTTTCAAAATAATTTGGAAACAATTAAGTAAAAATTCACTTCATTTGGACTCTGTTGAGTTTATATGATAAGTGTATTTATGTTTTTTATTATTTTTAACTCAATCATACTGATTGGTAAAGATATCATACATATTGATAATTTTCAAACTGAGTAAAAAAAGTGTTTAAACTACCAATGCTCTACTGGTTGTGCTACCTAGACAGACAACTAGACAATACAGTTCATTTAGACAACCTGGTTGACAGTAACATCTGACACAGTAATTAGTATGATTGAATTAAAAATAATAAAGTTTATTTACATATCTATTGTTTAATGGAGTTTTGTTACATGCAGTACATTGTGTTGAACTGTCTATGTGACAGATCAGATACTATTGCTAATAATGTCACCTGAAAGAATCTTGTCTGTCCAGATAGTTCAATAGGCAGAATGTTGGCCATTTTTGCTTGATATTTATTAAGGAGCTAGTGCTAGTTTTAACATATTTTTTCATCGTGTTTTTCATGTGGGGCATTGTAGTTTACAAAATTGCAGGTTGTTGCTAAATTTGAATTGAAAAACCTCCCTTCAATAATACTTCAGAGATGAGAAAATGTACAGTAAAACATCTGAATAACAGCCATATCTGAAGTGCGGCAATTGTCCGCTGTTGAGAGGTAAAAATGTGCAAATATATAGGTGTCAGAGATTGAGAAAGTGTCTCCTAAATAGAGGAGTCTGCTATAAAGGTTTTTGCTGTAGTCTTTAAAAGGCTACTATTTCTAATATCATCTGCATTTTACAAATGGTTTAGTTTTATTTTCCTGTCATTAATTTAATTCTTTATTTTCATTCACATGATCGACATTTATTTTCATTGTGTATATGATGTATGAGGAAGGGGGAGGAATCTATATTATGATTCATCTGCACGAAATTTAGTCATTTTTGTTACATTTAGTAATGCTCAACAGAAAATCTCAAAAGAGAAAATGACAGTAGTACAGTCGGCTCTCGTTAATTCGAAATCGGATAAATCGAATCTTCGCTTAATTCGAACTAAACATGAAGTCCCGAAATTTTCAATGGTAGAATAACGTTAAAACTTTTAGTTTATTCGAACTCATTTTCTCTTGACTTCGTTTAATTCGAACTAACGAGAATTCCATTTTTTCATTTTTCCTTACTTTCTCACGGACTTCAGATCCTTGAAATAACTTTCTTTCTTTCATTTTTGTCAGAATTGTTCTGAACTAGTATAATAATTCCATGCATTTGAAATCCGCTTTCTTAGTGGGCCCTGTCTGTCCATCAATGACGCATTCGCCCTTTCTTCCATTGTGCTTTTCCTAATCCCTTCTGTAGCATTTGACCCAGTGACATTCCAAGAAATTCACTGAGTGGACATCTGTTTAAGATAGGGGAAACCTGTTTTATTACTACATTCTACTTTCACTCTGGGGATCGAATATTTCAGTCAATGGTTTTACTTACTGCTAAATTGTTTTTTGAGAAAGTAAAAGATCTTGTTTCTTTTAAATATGGCTCCACGTGGAAGTTATAAATCGTTAACTCTAGAAGCCAAAGTGGAAATTATTAAAAAGGTAGATGTGGCCAATGTAAGACAGAAATTGCTGCAGAATATGGAATAAAAAAGAATACGCTGTCTACTTACTTGAAAAATAAAGAATTCATCCTGAAATCATGGGAAAAGGAAAGATTTGCTAAAGGACGAAAACGTATGAGAACAGCAGCCCATGAGGATTTAGAGGAAGCTTTACTGTTATGGACAAAAGATACATTGGCAAGAAATGTACCTTTGAGTGGACCTATATTGGCAGCTAAAGCGAAAGAACTTGCACTACTCATGGGTATTAAAAATTTCAATTGCAGCGAAGGATGGCTGACACGTTTTAAGCAGCGAAATAACATCGTACACAAAACTGTGTGGTGAAAGTGGTGCTGTAAACCTCGCTGCTTGCAATGAATTCTGCGAAAAGCTACCCGAACTTATTTCTACTTATGCAATGAAAGACGTGTTTAATGCCGATGAAACAGAGTTGTTTTATAAACTTTTTCCTAAAAAGACTTTAACATTTAAAGGTGAAACGTGCACACGTGATAAACTTAGAAAAGACAGGATAACTGTGATGGTAGGTGCATATATGGATGGAAGTGAGAAGTTAAAATTGTTAGTTATTGGTTAATCAACTAATCTACGTTGCTTCAAAGGAGTTAAAACACTGCCTGTTGATTATGTGGCAAATGCCAAAGCCTGGATGACGCGTGAGATCTGCATTACTTGGTTAAAAGAACTGGATAAAAAATTTTCTCGTGAAAACAGAAAAATTCTATTGCTGCTAGATAATGTGCAGAGTCATTGTAAACTACCAACACTGATCTCTATAAAGATTGAATATTTACCCCCTAATACTACAGCACAACTGTAACCGATGGACCAAGGAATAATTCAAAATTTAAAAACTCATTACCGTAAAAGGGTTCTAGAACAAATTTTATTTTCGATTGACCTTAAAGAAAGCTACGACGTAACATTACTCACGGCCATCAACGATTTATATGCGGCGTGGGACGCCGTACAACCTGAAACAATAGAAAAATGCTTTCGACATGCCGGATTTATCCATCCATCTAAAAAGAGTGGTTATAATGCAAATGACGAAAACGACAGACCTTTTGAAGAAATAGAATTTCCAAACTTTTCTGAAAAGTTCCAATGCGATATTACGTTCGCAGAGTATGTAGCAGCCGACAATAGTTTAGAAGTATCTGGACCCTTAACTGTGGAAGAAATTGTTGAAACAATTCACGAAAAATGCAATGAGGAGATGGAATCGGATTCTGGTGATTCTGCTACTATGTCCCAAGTGCTTTCCTTACCCACAGAAAAGTCAATTGCACAATCAATTGAGTGTTTGCGTACATTTATCCTGATGCAGCCGTCATCAGACAAAGAACTTAACTGTTTATTACAAATAAAAAAAACTGGCTAAAATGTCAAAAATGAATAGGACTAAGCAAACAACAATTGATAATTTTTTTTCATAGAGATGATAAATAAGTGTAAATAATTTCTTAAATGTTCATCTAATTTCAGGTAAGAAAATTATAGTACAATTAAAATGTAATTTTAAATGCCGTGGTTCTACAGTGTATTATTAATTTTTATGTTTTATTTATATTATTTTAATATTATTGATTATTTTATGTATTTATATCTTTTAATTTAATATTAAGTCATTCTAACGATAACATCCGAAATTGAAAAAAAAAATACTATAACATTAATTCCTTTGTAATAGTACCCCATTTAAACATGTTTTCTCTCATACTTTCCATAATTCGAACTCTGGATAATTCGAACATTTCTTGTGGTCCCGACGAGTTCGAATTAACGAGAGTCGACTGTATATTATTATATACATAAAATGTATACATACATTTTATGTATATAATAATATACTACTGCCATTTTCTCTTTTTTATCCGAATTTTAACATGTTAAAATTCAGAAAATTTAAATTTATATACTAGATAAATGCTGTTGTAAGGTTTTCAGAAGCATATCAGAACATTTTAGTTTAATATAACTTGGTCAACCAAAGTTTAAAAGTTGCTTATTTTTTTGCCATTATTTACATCGGGAAATATAGCAAATTTTTTCTCTAATATGTTTTTAGGTATTTCTTTGTAATAGCAGACCCCAAAGTTGAATTGCCAATTGATTAACCCAGTAATTCTCCGTCGACCTCAACCTCGTATTTCGAGCTTAACTCTCGATTGAATGCGAAATCTAATTCACCGTTTACCCAACCTGACGAAATTCGAGGTAAATACTAACCTGGAGTTGACTAACTCAAACAGGTCTGAAGGGTAGGTTAGTGAACCGTGCATGCCTATTAGAAAGAAAGATGGCGGTTGTTTTAAATTGTGCGTTGATGCTTCTTTTTTTAAAACAAAGCTTTTTGGGATTTATTAATTAAACGAAGCATTAATTATAAAAGATGGCATTATAAAAGAATGTGTCACTTACATTTTTCTCTTGTTTTGGATATTTTTGCTCTATGAACGCAAAATTATATTAATTCGTGTGTCGAAAACGAAGCTTCAAATTTTATTGATTTACAAAGTATTTTTTGGTGGCGCCATCTAACGAATCCAAATAGAAATATGTTGTTTCAATACTAATTTTGTAAAAATATATGATTCAAATCTCTTTCTTTCTTTCTCTCTTTTTTAATAATAATGAAAAAATAGAAAACAAATTTTCTTCCATTTGAGTACCGCGTCTTTTTGCTATCGGCATGCTATTTTATCCGAGCTATTTTAATTGAATCTGTAATTAATTACATTTGTTAAATAAAAAATCTATGCATTAGAAATAATTATATGAAAATATCTTCATATATAATATTCATTGTAAGAAATAAATAAATAAACCTATTGCACTATTTACTTTTATTCTACTTAATACTACTAGTTTAATCAGATAATTGTTTATTAAATTTATATTAAAGAAAATTATTTTTTTAATCAACTGTTCTTTATAAATTTTACTGAAAATTTTGTTCTGTAAACGAACAAAACCATGAAATCCAAATAGTAATTCCAAATTTATTCATAAGAATTTTTTATTTAAAAATTAAACATGATAAGTATGCATCTCCAATACTGCCTTTTGTTTCGTTATTTAAAAGAAACAGATAAAGATGGTGTCAAGGAAGGACAGAACTCGCAGAGACGATTACTAGGTCATGTGATTCCTTTGGCCAATCAACTACGCAGATTTCAATTGAGGTTTGACTAATCTCAGGTCGACTAATCGTGGCCTGAAAGTTATCGATGAATTCGAAATATTAACCGGCGGTTAGATTTGAACCGAAAGTTTCTCAACTGAGAGTTGAACCGCGAGTTAAAGGTTGGTGGAGAATCGACCGGTAAGATGTATCGCCAAATTATAAGAAGTACATAACAATGCACGCGTAATCGTATATGATTTTATGACATTTCATGATGCAATATGTACAAGTTATAGTCATTTATACATATCTTGTGTATAAGGCATATATGACGTATGTTTGATATGTAAGATGCAAATGTTACTCTTTTTCTTTCTAACCGATGACGAGGCCCTACCTGCCGGGAAGCCCCAGCTGAACGGGTTTGAATCCTGGTATCGGGGCCAATAAACCTAACGAGCGCCTAGAACGTATCGGCAGTACCTACGGTGTTATGTCGGTTGCTTAACATTTATATCCTGTTTTTTGGAATCTGCACATTGCTACTCATGTTCATCTCGTAATTTGGAACCTTGGTCAGGTAACGAGACCTTCACTTTTCAAGGCACCTCCAGGGGCATAATTCACAGGTAACTTGGAGGACTTTGTACCCACGATGTATTTTACACGCACCAGGCGCCATTAGCGTACATGGCGGATTATAGCCAGCAGTCGGCCTCGATCCCATGGCCTTAGCTGCGGATTCGATGCTCTGCCAACTGGGCCACCGCTGCCCGAACTACTTCTGATTGACCTGGAGTTTTTAAGCCAAATTGTTGGTGCAGACTTGCCGTAAGAAAATGGATTTTGGAGTGTGTGTGTGTGGGGGGGGGGGAAGCAAAAAAGAAAAAAAAATGGAGCGCCGCAGATAGACAAGTTGCACCGAAAGTTAATTTTGGGCCGAAATGCTAGGCAAACATAACGATGCAGGGGGATGAGACTCCGGCTATCTACCGTACCCCAACGCATTGAAACTGGCTCCGTAGACTTCCCACTGGAGAGGGTCTGGTAGCTTGTGCAGGTTATAGCTTATGTGCAACTACGAATAATAAAAAGGCGGTGCGCAGTCAAAAAAAAAAAAACCCTGAAAGGGAAAGGGGTTGGCTTGTACATGTTATTACACTTAAAACTTACGTACAGCTATTTACTTAACTATCATTTATTATATATATTGTTTTAATATTATCCTAGCACTAGGTCACATTAAACTAACTAGAGTAATTTACTATAGGTTACTTAAATATTGCGTGGCTATTTAAAATGCATTTATACTTTTAACCATTTCTAATGCTAGAATCAGGATTTTATTTATTTATTATTATTTTTTTTTATATTATCTTATGGCAAGTTAACTATGAATTGACATCCTATTACTTAGCTAGGAAGGTAATTGATAGGAGACTAACGAGCTGACCTAGTGAGATTATACTAATTTCTAATTGACCTAGCTGCTTGAGGTTGTAACTTAGACATAAGCTATGGGGTTTGGGTTTGACCTGAATTAACATTTAATTTTATAATTCATTATATTTGTCTAGTGTAATATGCTTATCTCACCCAGTGGACTTGTTCTTCTGAGATTTTCTTGTCTTGGTATTTGGTCACTGTCGTGGAGGTTGTCTTTTAATTATTTTGGCATATTCTTGTGAGTCTTTTCTTTTTCCTTGAATGGATATATGCTTGTCTCTATCGTAGGTTGTTTTTCTTTATGACTCTATTCATGGTGGATGTCTAAATTTGAGGTTTTGTCACTTTGCGAACTAGCCGCTGATGGGTTGACTTGCTGTAGTCTTTAATTTGTGATCCTTTGAATTGGCTTTGATTACTTAACACGTTCATTTTCCTTTGTATGTTATCTTGATACGTGAATGCGCACATGGCGATCAGTCTATTGGAACCTAATGGCTGTTATTACGATTTATGCAACATTGTTGCGAGCTATTTGAAAAGGTTTGTGCACTACTGGATTGGGGCTTGTTTCATGGCCGTTAGTCCATCAATTTTTTATGATGACTGTTTTCACAAGATGTATCGTTATAAATTCTCTTTTCAGGGCTTGAATTTCAGGGTGGGATGGCGGGATTTGCGTCCAAAATTTTGAAATCCCGCCCAAAAGAATACCGTGGGCGGGAGACTCCCGTCCAAAAAAATTCACCCTTTTACGAAAAATTCTGCGTTTTGAAACTACGATCAACTCCCGTGAACGCCTAGCGAATTTCGTGATATTTTCGTGCGACCGATTGATATTTTTTGCAAGTTTTTTTTACCGTGAAAGATCGTTGAAATTCACGATTTTTCCGGCGTCCAATAGGGATATTTCACAATTTTTTTTGACCGGTTGACAAGTTTCGCGTTATTTTCCATGACCGATTGGCGAATTTTCCGAAAATTTAAGGCACTTGGTTCCGAAAATTATGAAAAATCGGTCATCCATTCGGACATAAAAAAATATCACAGAAAAATTTCGTGAATTTCGACAAGTGATTACCGAAAGAATCAATTTCGTCAATTGTTCGTAGAAAAGACCGCTAATTTACGGCGCAAAGGATCGAAAAAAATGAGAATTTCGCAAAGGATCGCGAATAAAACGCAAATGTCGCCGAAAGATTGCTGAAAAACCGTGCAATTTGTTAAACGATTGTGGGAAAAATGCAAATTTTGTTAAACGATCGCGAAATTCATCAAAGAATCACGAAAAAGCACGAAATTCATCAAAAAAATTGCCCCAAAAAAACACGGTTGACAAGTTTCGCGCTATTTTCCGCGACCGATTGGCGAATTTTCCGAAAATTTAAGGCATTTGGTTCCGAAAATAATGAAAAATTGGTCATCAATTTGAACATAAAAAGTATATAACAGAAAAATTTGGCAAATTTCGACAAATGATCACCGAAAAAAATCAATTTCGTCAATTGTTCGCAGAAAAAATCGCTAATTTTGTCACAAAGGATCGCGGAAAAACGTGAAATTCGGCAAAGGATTGCGTCTAAAACGCAAATTTCGTCAAAGATCGCAGAAAAAACGTGCATTTAGTTAAACGATCGTGGAAAATTGCAAATTTCATCAAACGATCGCGAAACTCATGAATGAATCGGGAAAAGGTGCGAATTTAATCAAAAAATTGCAAAAAAACGCGAATTCCATCAAAAGATTGCGAAAAAACGCACATTCCGCCAAAAGATTGCAAAAAAAAACCCGCGAATTTCGTCAAAGAGATGCAGAAAATAGGGGAATTTCATCAAAGGATCGCAAAAAATGCAAATTTCATCAAAAGATCGCGGAAAAACCGCGAATTTCATCAAAAAATTGTGAAAAACGTGAATTCCGTCAACGGATTGCGGAAAATACGAGAATTTCGTCAAAGGGTCTCTGAAAAAACGCAACAGTCTCTTAAAAAAACAGCACACAAATATGTATATTTATTATTATTATAGGTTTAGTTTTTAATCTGAGATAATATACTGAACGAACTTTTGAAAAATTGGGCTTAACCCGAAGCCAACTTGCAAGAGTCTACAATCAGCTTGAAATCAACCAGAACCAAAAACAGAGTTTACTTGACCTGCAGCAAAAATAATTAGCACTGGGAGAGGATTTCTCAATCCCTTCTCATCCCCTGCTGTAAACTTTCAGAAATTTTTTTGTGAATTTCAGATTTTTTTTTTTTTTACTCAGAACCAGCCGCGAATTTCACAGTTACTTATGCGACAGACTGACGAAATTCACAGGACGAGTTTCGCGATTTTATCCCACAACCAATCGACAAATTTCACAATATTCTTCCCTCGACCGACCAAGGAAATTCGCGATATTTTTTCCTATACCTGATTGACATATTTCACGATATTTTTTCCCGTTACAGACAAAGGAAAATATCCATGCACCAAAAAAGGACAGTAAGTGTCGCCGAGTGCTGCGCTCTGCCAAATTGGTCTAGATTAAGAACTAAACAAAAATAAGATTAGAAGGATAGCAAAGATCTTTGGTGCACATGAAAGAAAAATTCTGAGCACCAATTAAACATATTTAGAAACACCAAACTATAGTTGATCTTGGCAATTCATAGAAATTAGGACGACAGTTTAAAGTTAACCTACATTTCTCATGCAATAGAAGAAATGAGACGACAGTTTTCATTTCAAACTTTGTTTAAAATTTGGATGCATAGAAGCTTGTTCAATCAAAGAAAATACCAGGGAGTGAGGTTTTGACTATAATTCCATTAAGGATAATATATAATAAAACAATTTCGTTCAGAAATGGATATTGATGATTCCATCACCGAATATACATTGTTCACGCAAGAAGTTTAAAATGAAGGCACGTCAGATATTGCAAAGTTTTCTGAAAATGTTGTTGCAGAGCATAACCATACGTTACCAATAATTTCCAAAGTTATAAATGTTGTGCTTGTACTGTCTATCACAAATTTACTTTGTGAAAGAGGATTGAGGCCCAAAACTGCATAAAATCTAAATTCACAATTCCATTTAACAACCCCATTGTTAAGGACCCATGACATTTGACATTTGGTTGAAAGTTGAAAAATAGACTGTATAAAATCTTGACTTTCTTCCTTTTTTAAATAAAAAAACATTTTGCATAATTAATGAGAGTTGTTGATTTAAATTGCTTCAATTGTATTTTGTCATGCCTGTATTAATGTAATTCTTTAAATAGCACGTAAAATAACAGGGGTTTTAAAGATTTTTTTCTCCCTCCCGAACAGCTCAACTCCCCTCCATTTATAAATGTCGGTAGGGAGACTCCCCTCCTAGGAAAAATTTAATTTCAAGCCTTGCTTTTGTTGTAGTTGGCTTGCTTTAGTATGTAGTTGGCTTTTCTGTTTCATTTAAAACACATCTTTTCCTTTTCCACTTAACTATCTTCCGATGATTCGTTGGGTTTGAGTGAGTGAGCCGTAGCTATCAGTTCATCATAAATGACTTCCAACTCTCAGAAGTGCGATAAATCGATTTTTTTTGCAAGTAAAAGGTTCTTTCACCTGCGGCCACTGTCAACTTAATCGTTAAACTCGGCTCTCTTTTTAGGGTTTCGTTCATCTGACGAAACCCTATTCGTCTCGCTCCTCCCTCTCTCTGTCCGTCTGTCTGTCTGTCACAGAGCTCGTTCTCAGAAATTACACATGTTGGAGCCTTGAAATTTTGCATACTTATCGATGAACACCACACATCATACGACAAATCATAAAATTTTGAAAAAGTCGTACATTTAACCCTTTGAGCTCCCACATGTGTATATTAAACAATTCTTTCTATGTGAGCCTCTAATTGGGTTGGAGGCGTGAAATTTTGCATGCTTATAGCTGAATACCTCATATCAAACGACAAACTATAAAATTTTGAAAAAGTACATTTAACCCTTTGGGCTCCCACATGTGTATTTTAAACAATTCTTTCTAAGTGAGCCCCTAATTAGGTTCGAGGCGTGAAATTTTGCATACTTATAGCTGAGCACCTCACATCAAACGGCAAATCATAAAATTTTGAAAAAGTGGTACATTTAACCTTTTGGGCTCCTACATGTGTATTTTAAACAATTCTTTCTGAGTGACACCCTATTTAGGTTGGAGGCGTGAAATTTTGCATACTTATAGCTGAACACCATCATGCGACAAATCATAAAAATTTGAAAGTCATACATTTAACACTTTGATTTAACGCTTTGGGCTCCCACATGCATATTTTAAGCAATTCTTTCTAACTGAGCCCCTTATTAAATTGGAGATTTGAAATTTTGCATACTTATAGTAGAACACCTGAGGCCAGGCGACAAATCATAAAATCTTGAAAAAGTCTTACGTTTAACCTTTTGAACTACCACATATGTCTCTTAAGCAATTCTTTCTAAGAGAGCTCCGAATTAAGTTGGAGACATGAATCTTTGCATACGTATAGATAGCTGAATACCTCAGATCACACGACAAATCAGAAAAATTTCAAAAAGTCTTGTATTATTTACTCCTACGTGCTCTAACTTGTATATTTTAAGCAATTTTTCTTGCCTCCACCCTTTTCACCCGGGGAGCACTTTTCCAACTTTTGCCGACACCCCTTTGACCATTGTTTCATATTATGCACCATAGCCTTGCATATTTTAGTTCCACTTTTTACCGCTAGGGACGCATACTTATCTCGTGTGCTATGGGTCCAATCCCCTCGATTAATATATCTATGGATAGTATTTAAAACGGAGTTTCGTTCGGATAGAGGTTTGTTTAGAATAGAGGCGCCCCTTGTTGCGAAATGTGGAACTAACAGATTTTTCAAAAGGATAAAGTGTTTTGAAAGGAATATTAAACGAAACCCTCTGTGCGATCTGTGATCACACTTACCCACTTTTTTTTTTTGTTGTTAAACTTGAAAATAAGGCAGTCAGTTAGTTTGGGGTGGCGATGTCCTCTGGAATGGTATGTGTTTAGCTTTGTTCTTTTATGTTTTATTGAGAGATTGAGCCTATGTTTTCTATTAACCATCTGATAACTGCTTTTCCCTTGTTTTGTACATGTTTATTGTTTGCTGTGATTTGAATCAGATGGTGTGGTTGTGTTAGTAGGCAGGTTGTTAGAAAGTGTTTTGGGGTTCCCAATTCCCCGCATGCACAGTATTGACGTATATGATGCATATTGAACTAAGGATGCATATACAGTGTGATTCAACGATCAAAACAACAGTCTATTTCCTTAAATATTGCCCCTAAACACATACTGCCAATTGCAAAGTTTCATAAAAAAGGTGTAAAATATGATGACATAAGTTGCTACTCTATTGGGGGTTGGGTGTATTTCAGAAAATTCAAAAACTAAATTTTTGGACGTCCCCCGTAGGGTAAAATTTTCAATTGGGAAATTTTTCCTTATCCATTCCTGAATTAAACACAAAAAAATTCATCTTGATATCTGGAAAACTCACAGAGTTATGTCCGTTTAAAAAATTCATCAGGTTTTAAGGGATTAGACAAAAATTGAAATGCATGTAATATAAGAAACAATGTTTTTAAAGAGTCTGGGAAACATTTAATAATTTTTATTTAGTTAGTTATAATTTGGATTTTTTTTTGTGAAAGTTAACCATATGATTTGTAAACAAAATCACATCCAAAAATTTCTCATACAGTTTAAAAATATATTTTTTTTTTAATTGTGGTAATTTAAAATCATTATAACTAGAAATGTTATTTGTCCAATTTCAAATTTTTTTCATTTCATTAAAGAGAAAATTTGTTTCAATTTTAGCATTTTTAAAAAATTATATTTTCAGAAGTAAATATTTTTCTCAAATTTGCCGAAATAAAATTAATGTAAAATAACCGAAAAAGACATGTTCCAAGTACAAGCCGTTTATTTTTAATGATTCTTGATGCATAACAATGTAAAGACTAGAAATGGTGAAGAAAACTCATCATGAAAAAAAATGCAGATAGAGTTCTAAACAAAGATTGTCTCCTAATATAAGGTTTTAATGCCCTTTTAAAGCTTGTAGGCGAGTAAGTAACTCCATCATGTAGCCCAAACTTCTGATTCAGTTTAACTTTTGCCGTTTCCACCTTCTTTTTGTACTGTTTAAATGTCTCAGTTGATTTAAACAAGGCTTTTTCTAACATGCCGATTTCGAGCTTTTTCATAAGTTTAGTTCTCACAACTTCAGATTTTTTTATAGGCCCGGCCCATAAAAAAAATTTGTTTATTATAACAGCTCGGCCCGTTCGATAGTTGGCCTCCATTTTACTGGCCAACCCCTGTTATAGAGCCGGGCACAGGCGCTATTCCGGAACCGAAACCTATTTTCATTTAAGACATTTGGGACGGGCTGGTCTTTGCTCGTTTCGGTATGGGCTATGATTGGGCGTTATTTTTTTTATGAAGGATCGAGACAGGACTAAAGTATTTTTTCCATAACGAGCCAGGACTGGCTTCAGTCTTCCCAGTTCTGCACAGACCGAAAATTTCAGTATTGGTCTCTACCCAGGCCATATGAAAATCCTTTTCTTGACTTGGCCTGGTCCATGCAAAAATCTGTAAAATTTGGACCGGCACAGAAAATTTCGCCAAAAATGCATACATTTTTAAATTGCCATTACTCTACAATTAAAGTTTAATATTTATTTATTTTTAAAGAATAGCAAATTTCAAGGCAATAAAATTAAAATACAGTAAATCCTATGAAAAAGAACCTGTCTATGACGGAATTCTGTAATAAACGGAAAAATGTGTTGATCCATGCAAAATGAATAGAATAATTTGTGATGAAAGATTAGAATAGATTTGCACCTTATAAGAAGGGACCTTGACTATATCGCATTTTTTTTAACATTTTGATTCCGCCTTAAAATATATTACTGTACAGCTTTTCTCAAATTCTCCAATACATGGAATATGGATTAACGATATTAATGATAACTGAAAAATGTATATGCAAATAGAGATTCATTAAAGATATATGTCACAGCCAAGGAGCTTCTTTAAAAATTAAAGATTATAAATATTTAAAAAAAAGTAAGTATTTTTGTTCTTAAATTCTCGTACGAAAATATTCTTAACCCTACATAAAAACATAAAAATCCGTGTTTTGTAGATATTCAGTCGGGCTCGGTCAGCGATTTTCACTTTTCCCCAGTTCTGGTGGCCGTTCTTGGGCCAAGCTTTTAGCTTTTATACCGGGCCGGGTCGAACTTTTTCTATGGGTCGGACCGTACCCGGGGTTGAAATTTTAGTTTATTCAGACCACCAGTTCTCTCCAGCATATTTCGAAAGCACATTTAACGTAAAATCTATATGTTGATATTTTTGTCCAAAAAGAGAGGTGCTGTCTTAAACCGACTTTTAATAACGTACAATTTGTGAAGGAATCCTATCTTTCATTTCAAATGCACCAATATCGCATCAGTCAGAGGCATAAGTCGTGTAAATCATGAATTTTTGATTTTAATATCTGTGAGTTTTGAAGATATCAGTGTGGACATTTTTGCGTTTAATTCAGGAATGGATAATGAAATATTTCCTAATTGAAATTTTAGCCTACGGGAGCCATGTAAAAGTTTAGTTTTTGTATCTTGTCAATTAGACCTCCCATGGGGTTGCAACGTATGTCATCAAATTTTGTACCCTTTTTATGAAACTTTGCAATTGGAAGTATGGGTCTAGGGGTAATATTTAAGGAAATGGGCTATTGTCTCGATCTTTATGAATAACACTGTATAAGCTTCCCGATGATTTTGGCAAAATTGTAACTACAACCATGGCATATTTGTAATTGTGCGATTTCCTACAACACTAAAGTACCTTTTTACACTTATACATCACAAAATTAAATGTCTGCATAGCGTTTTAAAATTTCTCTTAATTTTTTTTTTTTACGGATTTAACTTTCTTCTTTAATTTTATTCTTAACAAGGAAGGAAGGAAAGGAAATTTTATTATTTAAAGTAAAACTGTGCTGTAAAACAATCGTAAAATTTGTAATATCAGTCTTTTGATCTTGTAATATTATTTATTTTACTTACTCTAGTGACGTTTCATAAGTTATTTTATTCTATTTTGCAGATAGTTATTACTTTATGATGTATTCATCAAGCCATTGCTCTCAACATTTTCAGATAATGGTAATTTTGATTGTTAAAATTTTTAATTTTATTGTTGAAATTCCGCACTTAAATTACTCTGTATTTAAAAAAAATAGACCAATTTCATCTAAGGAATATTAAGGAAATTTTTTTAATCTAAACTTTTCACAAGTCAAAAGTCTGTTCAAAAACTTTCTCATGATACACCATTCATCGTTGTGTGTTTTGTATACACATAGAAAATGAGGATTTTGACAACAAAACTAACAGACATGAACTAAATTTCTTGCTCTTTTTTTTCCTTGCTTAATTCACACTCTTTAGCCAATAGTATAAAATCTGTTAATGACCCGTGAAGAACGCTAACACTAGATGATGCATTTGAAAGTTATTTGAATAGGAGATACTTAGAAGTTACATTTTGTCACAGTTGGCTCAAATCTGGTCCTTATTTAGATTTCAAAACATATCATTCTAAATTAATCATGCCTGTTGAAAATTTCACACCATTTTTTTATTTTAATTTGTTACATGTGTGTTATTTTAGGATCATTAATGATTCATGTTGAGCATGTTAACGTCAGACATCATTTTGAAATTTTAAAACTTGATAAAAGATCAAACCTAGCTTATTTATTTTCCACAAAATTTCTTTTATTTCCGTATTTAAAAATGTTTAAATACGTGCTGCATTAAAAAAAGAGGAGGTACACTCTTCTTTACAACAGTCAAAAATTCTAAAAGACACTACTCAACTAAGATTAACCTCCTCTTTCTAACAATATTAACCGGGGAATCTAAATGAAGTTTATGGTAGCAAAAAGATTCGGATAACAATGACTCCCTCACTCTTTAGTTCTGTGAGTATTGCCTTTTGATTGCTGTGTATATAATTCACAGAGTACGCTGTAACTTTTGATTTAAGAATAAACATGTTTTACAACTTCACTCTTGAAATCATGTTGATAGATGCTAATTTCACATAATTTGCTTTACTAAGTATCTGATTTAGTAATAAAGAATTTTAAAAATGTACATTTGCAATTGAAGAAAAATTTCTTTTAATAATCCCTTTAATCTAAAGTGTAATATTTTCAGATTTAAATTTTTGCAAATAAATAATTAAAATAAAATAAATAAACGCTAATGTTATTGAAAATGAAAAGAAACATAGGTATGCCAAAGAAATACATTTATATTCTAATTCTCACTCATACTATTTTACATAATTCATTATAGCGGCGGTGCACAACCTTTTTAAGAGAACGGCCGCTTACAAAAATGTGTGGGTTGTCGAGGGCCACATCAGTAACACAGAGAGAATTCTATTTTGGGGATGTTGGAGGTGAGATCTGTGGGCTATGAATAGATAGAAAACATTGTTTCAGAGAGGGGGTCAGTTTTACCGCTCTAGAACACCCTAGGCAGTCAATATATCAAATTCAGTTGGTAAGGATATATCAACAGTTTATATTTGTATATATAACAGAGAAATAGCAAAAATTATTTTCAAGGAGCGAAAATATTTCTTGATTTTATTCAGGAGTATTAATTTTGCTTTATTAAAAGCACTAAAAAGCAAAAATAGAAATGGGAGTGGCTAGTGCTGAAATAAAATGTGAACTTTATGAACAAAAGGGGGGAGGGAGGAGCAGAAGCATATATTATTTCGTGATTTTTTTCTCTGATATACGTTGATGTAATTCGCAATTTTTTTTCTCGCGATCGTGATTTCTTATCAGTGCACGATCGACGAAATTTGCGATTTTTTACTGTGACCAATGGATTTCTATTTCACGATATTTTTTGTGATCGATAGAGAAAATTTGAAATTTTTTTCCATGACCGATTCACGAAATTCATGAACTTTTGATGAAATGAACGCTTATTTTCCACGGACGAATGACGAATTTGGCGAAACTTTTTGCAATATATTGACAAAATTTTTAATTTTTTCCATCAATTGTCGATTGATTCTTTTTCCATATAGATTTTAATGTTTCATGATAAGTTCATTTTCTTATTTATTGCTTTTTCATAAATCATAAAAAGTCATTAATTTAATTTTATTGCAGATGCATAAATCTATTAATGTAGATACACATCGCATAAATCAAAACGATCTTTAAAGTGTGAAATATGCAGCAAAACCTTTTTTACAAGAGCTATTTGAAAAAGCAGCTTCTGGCTTACAGCAAGAAAAATCGTTTTTTCGTGAGTTATGCAAGAATTTCTCCCAAAAGAGTAAATCGTGCACTCATATGTCAATGCATGTGGGTGAAAAACCTTTTTTGTGTGAGTTATGCAGCAAGAAATTCTCACGTAAGAGCCATTTAATCCAGCATCTGTTAATTCATGGTGAGAAATCGTATGCGTGTGAGATATGCAACAAGAAATTCTCTCAAAAACTGATTTAAGGAACCATCTGTTAATTCATACTGGTGAGAAACATTTTGTATGTGAGATATGCAACAAGAAATTCTCTCAAAAGGCTGGTTTAAGCCGGCATCTGTTAATTCATACTGATAAGAAATCTTTTGTATGTGAGGTGTGCAACAATAAATTCGCTCATAAGAGTGTTTTAAGCAAACATCTGTTGATTCATACTGGTGAGAGACCTTATGTCTGTGAAATATGCAACAAAAACTTCTCTCATATGTGTGCTTTAAGCCGGCATCTGCTAATCCATACTGGTGAGAAATCTTTTGTATGTGAAATATGCAACAAGAAATTTTCTCGAAACAGTGATTTAACTAGGCATGTGTTAATTCATATTGGTGAGAAAACTTTTGTATGTGAGACATGCAACAAGAAATTTTCTCGAAAGAGTGATTTAATCAGGCATCTGTTAATTCATACTGGTGAGAAATCTTTTGTATGTGAGATATGCAACAAGAAATTTTCTCGAAACAGTGATTTAACTAGGCATGAGTTAATTCATATTGGTGAGAAATCTTTTGTATGTGAGATATGCAACAAGAAATTTTCTCGAAACAGTGATTTAACTAGGCATGAGTTAATTCATATTGGTGAGAAATCTTTTGTATGTGAGATATGCAACAAGAAATTTTCTCGAAACAGTGATTTAACCAGGCATCTGTTAATTCATACTGGTGAGAAATCTTTTGTGTGATAGATATGCAACTACGTATCCTCCAAAAAGGATGATTTAAGCCAGCATTTGTTAATTCACACTGGTGAGAAAGATTTTGTGTGTGAAATATGCAATAACAAATTTTCTCAAAAGGGTGATTTAGGCAAACATCTGTTAATTCATACTGGGGAGAGAAACCATTTATATGTGAAACATGCAGCAAGAAATTTTCTTTAAACAGAAATATAATTAGGCGTCTGTTAATTCATATTGGTCAGAAACCTGATGTGTCAGATAAACAACTACAAAAATTCTCAAAATTGTAATTTAAGTATTAATTTAGTGTTTGCTGTTAACGAATTTTTCTTAATAAGAGCCATGGTATATTCTGGTATTATGAAAGTGGCATTTCATGTCAAACATAAGAGTTATTTAAATGAAACACTGATCAACGAAAATATTTGAAATTTTAAGTAGTAAATAGGAGTAACTTCAGCTATGGAAACACATTTTTTTTTATCTTGCTTTCTATTTTCACAAAAGTCCTATAGCTTTTTTTTATCTTTTGCATAATATAGATTTAAAGGTTTGCAATATTCTTTCATGATTGAAGATATTTTAGTTAAAAGACTCACATTAAGCATAATTTTATACAGTGAATTCTTTGATAGCAAAACTGACTTTCTTGCAAACTGAAAAATATATTTTTAAAGGGTTACTATACCCGAATCCTCTATAATATCGAAAATAATATATAATTAAATATAAAAAAATGCTTATGTCTTTGGTACACTGACTGTTATTTCATAAAGGAATAAGAAATTAAGTTTCTAAAATGTCAATAAATGTTGGTAAAATGTGTTTGTTGTGTGTTTCTTCATCCAATTCTGTCTTTTCTTAAAAATTTCTGACATACTTTAAAAATATTTAACACTTTGATTGAATTTTATTCTTATGTTTGTTCTTTCTTGAATTACTTGGAATTCCATATAATTGGTATATGTCACTGAGGTTTACTAATGCACATTCATTATTGAAAATCAATTGTGTAGAGTTTATAGTACGTTTAGAGCAGTGGTTCCCAACGTGAGGCGTAACAAGGGGGCATTTCAAATTTGTTTTTAACCCATTCTCTTTTAGATTTTTTTTGGCATTTTTTAATAAAAGTGATGGTGTAGGGATGAAAATTTTAAAATACCTGAATAAAAATATATTTTCTAAAAGATCTCACTTAAAAGTTCAAAACATAACTACTACCAGATTATTCATATGAAAACTTTTGTTGGATATTTATGTATCATTTATATTTTTAAAAACTGTTAAAATTTTTCCTGCTTTGGTGTTATTTTAGTGTTACAAACCTATTTTTTCTTATTCATTGAAACTTGCATTTCTATTCAAAATGTAATGTATCACTTGAAGAAATTTTTGCATATAAAATTATTTAAGGGGATATCTATGTAAAATTGACTGTGTTGAACAGATTTAAACTAAAAGATTTTTTGAAATAGCTTAAAGATGTACTATTTTAATAAAATTAATAAGTCTCTAAATGAGCATCGCAGAAGGAAAGGATTAAAAAGAAAACTTCTGATGGTTCGATTGCAGACCACATACACAATATAGCGGGTAAGTCAAAATAAATATAGCGATTACAAACGGCTATAACTATTTAATGGAAAAGAATTTATCGATAAGATTAACACAGAATGTAGACGGAACTTCAAAATGCTGTATACATACGTCATAGATGTTCTATGTTACTTCCCTTGGTCACACGGACAACATCTATGCGGTAGTCCATTTCACGCCATACATTCTGAAGCATTTGTTCAATCACCGACGCAAGCGCATTACAAATGCGTACTTTGAGTTCTTCAATTTTTTGGGCATCGGTGGAATCCTGTCTTTCACATAATTGCATAGAAAGAAATCGCCCATTTTTAACTTCATAATTGGCCATTTTTACTAATGAGACAGCCGTAATGAACAGGTTTCTTGCCGTTGCAAAGTTTCAAATCGCGCATGCGTAGGCTTCCTCTTCACTGCACATGCGTCTTACGTAAAGAAATTTTGAAGTTCCGTTTACAGTCTGTGTTAATCTTATTGATAAATTATTTTCAATTAAATAGTTATAGCCGTTTGTAATCGCTATATTCATTTTGACTTACCCTGTATAAACATACAACATGACATATACATTTTAAAATTTAAAATAGGATAACACATGGTGTCAAACTAACAGTAATGGGAATAAGAAAGCCCGCTATCAGATAAGTATGTTATGAGGGTAAAGAAAAACGGCTAATTAAAATTGATAAAGTTACAAATCTAAATATTTTACCTGTGAATTATGTTGTACATGCTGTCTAGGTGTTTAAAAAACTTTACTTGTTCTTAAAGAAGTGCAAAAATCGGTAATAAAATGTATCAATTTTATCAAATGTAATGCAAAATGTGAGCGAAAATTTTCATGAAGATAAAAAATGCACTAATGTGTCTGAGGAAAGTTTCCAAAGAACAACAAATTTTTTCTGGATGTAAATTCAAAGATATACGGACTCATTGAAATTCATAGAGTTGTGTTAAAATCATATTTATAATAAAAATTTCAATCTTCAATAATTTTGAATGTGAAATGATTTATCATACGTAATTATCTATTTTGGGTTTCTTCCGTGTGAATAACAGTTAATTTTTTTAATCTAAATATTATATGTTATAGAGTAGGGGAGGGGGCATCGCGATTTTAAAGAGTCTCAGGTGGGGCGCGGCCGAAAGAAGGTTGGGAACTACTGGTTTAGAGGAACATTCAAAATAATTATATTCAATTTTTATATTCTTTCACTTTATTTCCTCTGTGACAGTCATTTGTGGTATATTTTTCACTATTAAAAGAATTTAGTGAATGAAATTAGTATGAATTTCTTAGGTGCACTAAAATGGACTTTTTGTATTATAAGCAGTGCAGACTATTTATTATTCATTTACACAGTCAACCTCCAGCCAATACACAAGAATTAATCCGTGTTAATGATATAAAAGATGTGCAAAAAAGATATTGAAGATCTTCACTATTGTTTTATATATTTTTATGGTAAGACGAGAATTGTCCTGCTATTTATACGTAATTTTAAATTATGTTTAAATATCCTAATTATCATTCACTCTGTTAAAGGATATTTTTACATGGAATCCTATTTACGTTGCAGTTGTGTGTATATTTTTAAATCAAACATTATTTAAAATTAAGCTCATTTTTATTTTATATTTTTGCTGTTTAAATTAATAATAACCGTTTTGCGACATTTCTATTTCCACGAGAGTTTTTTCTAGCGTATTTCACAGCCATTCTGATTGGTTCACCAGATTCAAATATGTAAGTGACCAGACAACCGATCATCTTTCGCAGTTTTCCAGATATTTTTTTCAACCATTTTTTTTATCATGCTGCATAAATTTGAATTGAATGAATTATTTTGCATTTTTAGGTGATGAGACAGATATTTGCTACTTAAAAGGATTCCAAAAGTATCTATAAAAATAACGTGCAGCACATTAAAACTGTTTTTTCCTCAAGCTTTTAAGATGAAGACTGTTTCATAAATTTTATATAAAATAGAAATTAAAAAAATATATATCATTATTTAGATTAAAAATGTATTGTTACTTATAAATAAACTGTTTGCTTTCAGAATATGTATATATAAATATATATATAAATTTATAGGATGATTGTATGTAAAATGTTGATTTATTGATGACTTGAATAACTAGACGTTAGAATAACAACACATACACTTTAATACAATTCTATAAAGATAATTTTACACCTCTTCGTTGATAGCTTCTTCAAATACAGTACATTTCTCACTTAAAACCTATAATATACTTTCTTTCGAACAATCTGATTAGGCCTAACAGTGCTTTCCTTGGCATTTCATAAGCCGATGCTTCATGAACAATAGAATTTTATAGACATACTCTTTTCTAATTTTGAATATCTCCAAACCTTGATCTCGTGATCGGGAATTTTCATAACTCATGCTTTCAAATCATGGATAATAAAAATACCAGAGCGTCAGTTAATTTGCTGATCATGCACATTATAAATAAAATAAAGTATGTTTAAATTCAAATCCTACAAATCGGTCATCCTGACATGACTGCGTCTCGACATCAATAGCTTGGCTTACTATTTTTTTATGCTCAAAAAGCTAAATTCTTGGGACTTTTATATACTTTTCTTTCACCTAAAATTTTGATTACATGTTGAATACATATACACATATACTTAATCTATCCGACTCGTCCAGGAGTTTAACCTAGTATTCGGGGCTTCATGTATTCGGCCCCGGTTAACGTCTTTTCTGGACCTTCATGATCTCCTACTTTTTCTACTTCATATCGATAATGATTCTTGGCTGCAGTTATCTCATATGGCCCCAAATATTTTTCTTTAAGTTTGATAGCATTTCCAAATTGCGTCCTCTTTATGGCAACGATATTTTGTTTTTTCGTGGCTGTTTTCTTTTCTTATCAAACTGTACCTTGTTTTCTTTTTGCATTTTAAGTATATTTTTCTTTACTTCTTCTCTCATGGCTTCGCGTTCTTCCATAATACATTCGGCAAATTTTTCTAAAATCTTGATGTTTTGCATGTCACTGTCCTTTAGTGTAGCTCCCGTCATTAATTCAAAGGAACTATACTTGGTGCTTCGTGTTACTGTGCTATTTATAATTCTTTGTAATTTTGGTACATACTTATACCACTTGGATTCGTCATCACTACATAATTTTGACAAAACGGATATCATTACTCTTTGTAGCCTTTCCACCTGCCATTTTCTCTTGGTATCCCGGTTGTTATCTTTAGAGGCTCAATTCCTTTTTTGTACGATATTCTTTGAACTCACTTTCAGTAAAATCTTTTCCTTTATCGGTTATAATTCTAGTTGGGTTCCCGAAAGTTTTCTGTTGTAGTTCCAATGTGTCTATTACTTCTTTGGCTGACTTTGATTTCGCTGGATAAACCATGAAAACTTCGTAAATGCATCAACTACGGTGAAAATATATTGATATTTTTTATTTGTGAGAGGTAATGGACCTATGTGATCGATGTGATAGGTTTCCAATCGTTTGTCTTCTTTTGGTATAGGGTTTAGAAAACCTTCAGCTTTTCCCTGCTTCCTATTATATAAGAATGCAGTCAACGAAGTTCGCGATTATTGTTTCTACTTTCTTCCTTAATCCAGCTATGTAAAATTATTGCTTCACTAGATCTTCTGTCTTTGATATAGCAAAGTGTCCTCTTTTATGAATTTTTCGTATAATTTCTCGTTGCATCTCTTCCGGTACCACGAACATTTCTTTTCCGTTCTCGAATTTGTATAGCACATCACCTTTACTAAGTAGTTATCGGACGATCCATTTTTAACAAGCGACTTGATGCACTATATAGATTCATCTAGCTTTTGCGCTGTTGCGATTCTTTTCGTTATTTCTCCCTGTCATCTACTTATCATTAATACTGATTGTGTTATTGGTACGTTTCTTCTTAATGCATTTATATGATTCATTTTTGTTGCTGCTCTATGTTCTATCTCGTAGTCGTACTCCTCGGTGAGTAATGCCCATCTTGCTACTTTAGGTGCTAAGTCTTTTTTATTTAATGTTTTCTGGAAAGCAGCGCAGTCCGTTACAATCTTTTTTTTGTTTCCCATCAGGTAATTTCTGAATATTTTAGAGCTTCTATTATGGCTAATACTTCAAGTTCATAACCTGAATATTTCTCCTGTTGTGGTGGCGTTTTCTTGCTCATGTATTGTAATGGATGAAATTTTCCATCATCTCCTTTCTGTAATAAAACTACGCAAAATCCTTGTCTGCTTGCGACAGTATGGAGTTCCAGTGTGGATCTTTGTTTATATAATTGAAGAATTGGTTTTGTTGATAATATTCTCTTTAACTCATTAAAAGCTTCGAGCTGATCTCTTTCAAATTTGAAACAATTTACTTTCCTTAATAAATCACTTAGAGGCTTGGCGATTTTGGTATAATTCGGTATAAACTTTCTGAAGTATCCTGTCAAACCTAAAAAGGATTGTAATTGTTTTGTTCTGGTTGGTTTGGAAAATTTTGCACAGCCTTTGTTTTCGCTTCGGAGGGTTTTATTGTCCCATTTCCGATTATATAACTCAAGAACTCTATTTTCTTTTTAAGAAATTTGCATTTTTTGAAGTTATTTCTAAACCATATGCTGCTGCTATTTCTAATACTCGTTTCAGCTTCTTTATCCAATCTTCTTCATCATCTGAGGGAATCACAAAATCATCCAAACATACAACGATAGTGCCTTCTCTCAGTAAATCTTAGACTACTGTGTTTACGTATATTTGAAATTGATTACCTGATATGCACAATCCGAACGGGCAACGTAAAAATTCGTATTCCCCTTCATGCATGCAATATTTTTCTGTAACATCTCCATCAATAATTATAGAAATTCCTCTTTTCCAATTAAACGGAGAGGCATTTACTTTCGTCTAGAAATGAATGCATCTCTGCATAAACATTGTATTTCCATCTACTTATAATAAATCTGTATGAGATTTCCAATTTTATTCAGCAACAACTCCATCAATACTTATAGAAAATCCTCTTTTCCAATTAAACAGATAGGCATTTACTTTCTCCCAGAAATAAATGCATCTCCTCATAAATATTGTATTTCCGTTTTTTTTATCATAAATCCGCATGAGATTTCCAGTTTTTTTTACGTAATTTCTCCATCAATACTTATACTAAATCCTCTTTTCCAAATAAAGGGAGAGGCATTTATTTTGTCCCAGAAATAAATGCATCATCACATAATTATTTTTTCCATCTACTTCAGCATAAATCTGCATGAGATTTCCACTATTTTTCAGCAAAATTTCCGTCAATATTTATAGAACGTCCGATTTTCCAATTAAACAGAGAGGCATTTATTTTCGTCAAGAAATAAATGCATCTCTGCATAAATATTTTATTTCCACCTACTTTAGCATCAATCTGCTTGAGATTTCCAATATTTTTAAGCAACATCTCCATCAATAATTATAGAAAGTCCTCTTTTCCAATTAAATGGAGATGCATTAACTTTTGTCCAGAAATAAATGCATTTCCGCATAAATATTTTATTTCAATCTACTTTAGCATCAGTCAACACGAGATTTCCAATTTTTTCAGTAACGTCTCTATCTGTACTTATAGATAATCCCCTTTTGTCTTTTCCAAATAAACGGAGAGGCATTTACATTCTCTCAGAAGTAAATGCATCTCCGCATAAATATTATATTTCCATCCCATTTAGCATCAGTCTGCCTGAGATTTCCAATATTTTTCAGCAACTTCTTCAATAATTTTAGAAAATAATCTTTTCTCATTAAACGGAGAGGCATTTAAATTTCTACTGTAAATATATGCATCCCCGCACAAATAAATTATTTTTATCTACTTTGGCATAAATCTGCATGAAATTTCCAATTTTATTCTGCAACTTCTCTATCAATACTTATAGAAAATGCTGTTTTCGAAATAAACGGAGAGGCATTTACTTTCTCCCAGAAATAAATGCATCTCGACATACCTATCTTATTCCCATCTACTTTAGCACCAGTTTGCATGTGATTTCCAATTTTCTTTCAGTAATATCTCTGTCAATATTCTGCGCATAAATATTTTTTTCGATCTATTTAGTGCCGATCTTCATGTTATTTCTAATTTCTTACAGTAACTTCTCCGTTGATAATTGTAGATAATCCTCGTTGTCTTTACCAATTAAACGGAGAGGCATTTACTTTCGCCCAGAAATAAATGCCTTTCCGCATAAATATTTTATTTTCATCTACTTTAGTATCAGTCTGCATACGATTTCCAATATCTTACAGTAACTTCTCCGTTATACTTGTAAATAATCCTCTTCAGTCTTTTCCAATTAAACGGAGAGGCATTCGCCCAGAAATAAATGCAGTTCCGCATAATTATTTTATTTACATCTGCTTTAGCATCAGTCTGCATGAGATTTGCAATTTTTTTAGTAACTTATCCATCAATACTTATAAATATTCCTCTTTTGTCTTTTGCAAATAAACGGAGAGGCATTTATTTTCACCCATAAATAAATGCATCTCCGTATACTATTTTATTTTCATCTACTTTAGTATCTGTCTGCTTGTGATTTCCAATTTATTTAAGTAACTTCTCCATCAATTCTTATAGAAATTCCTTTTTTCCAATTAAATGGAGAGGCGTTTACTTTCGTCCAGAAATAAATGCATCTCCACATATATATTTTATTTCGATCTACTTCAGCATCAATCAGCATGAGATTTCCAATTTTTTCAGTAACTTCTCCATCAATATTTTGAGATAATTCTCTTTTCCAATTAAACGGAGAGGCATTTACTTTCTCCCAGAAATAAATGCATTTCCGCATAAATATTTTTCCATCTATTTAGAATCAATCTTCATGTGATTTCCAATTTCTTTCATTAACTTCTCTATAAATAGTTATAGGAAATATTCTTCTTCAAATGAATGGAGAGGCATTTACTTTCATCCAGAAATAAATGCATATTAGCATAAATGTTTTATTTCCGTCTACATCAGAATCAATCTGCATGAGATTTCCGATATTTTTCAACAACTTCTCCTTCAGTAATTATGGAAAGTAATCTTTTCTTATTTCACAAAGAGGCATTTACTTTCGTCTAGAAATAAATGCATCTCCGCATAAATATCTTTTTCGATCTATTTAGTATCAATCTTTATGTTATTTTACTTTTTTTCTTTAACTTCACCATCGATACTTGTAGATCATCCTCGTTTGTCTTTTCCAATTAAACGGAGAGGCATTTGCTTTCGCCCAGAAATAAATGCCTTTCCGCATAAATATTTTATTTCTATCCACTTTAGCATCAGTCTGCTTGAGATTTCCAATTTTTTCAGTAGCTTATCCATGAATACTTATAGATAACCCTATTTTGTGCTTCAACCCTATTTTGTATTTCAGCATAAATCTGTATGAGATTTCCATTATTCCTCTGCAACATTTCCATCAATAGTTATAGAATATCCGCTTTTCCAATTAAACGGAGAGGCATTTACTTTCTCCCACAAATAAATGCATCTCCGCATAATTATTTTATTTCCATCTACTTTAGCATCAATCTGCACGAGATTTCCAACATTTTTCAGCAACTTTTTCAATAATTTTAGAAAGTAATCTTTTCTTATTAAATGGAAAGGCATTTACTTTCTACCAGAAATAAATTCATCTCTACATACATATTTTATTTCCATCTACTTTAGTATCAGTTTGCATGTGATTTCCAATTGCTTTATATAACATCTCCATCAATAATTATAGAAATTCCTCTTTTCCAATTTGACGGAGAGGTATTTACTTTCCTCTAGAAATAAATGCATCTCCGAAAAGATATTTTTTCTATCTATTTAGTATTTCCAATTTCTTTCTGTAACATGTCCATCAATACTTATAGAAATTCACCCTCTTCAAATGAACGGAGAGTCATTTACTTTCATCCTTAAAGAAATGCATCTCCGAAATATATTTTATTTCCGTTTACATCAGCATCAATCTCCATGAGATTTCCAACATTTTTCAGCAACTTCTTCAATAATTTTAGAAAGTAATCTTTTCTTATTAAACGGAGAGGCATTTAAATTTCTACTGTAAATATATGCATCCCCGCACAAATAAATTATTTTTATCAACTTTGGCATAAATCTGCATGAAATTTCCAATTTTATTCTGCAACTTCTCTATCAATACTTATAGAAAATGCTGTTTTCGAAATAAACGGAGAGGCATTTACTTTATTACCAGAAATGAATGCATCTCCACATACATATTTTATTTCCATCTACTTTAGTATCAATTTGCATGTGATTTCCAATTTCTTTCAATAACATCTCCATCAATAATTATAGAAATTCCTCTTTTCCAATTAAACAGAGACGCATTTACTTTCATCTAGAAATAAATGTATCTCCACGTAAATATTTTTTTTCGATCTATTTAGCGTCAATTTTCATGTTATTTCAAATTTCTTTCATTGATAACTTCTCCATTGATAATTGTAAATAATCCTCGTTTGTGTTTTCCTATTAAACGGAGAGGCAATTATCTTCGCCCAGAAATAAACGCCTTTCCGCATAAATATTTTATTTCCATCTATTTTAGTATCAGTCTGCATGCGATTGCCAATATCTTACAATAACTTCTCCGTTATACTTGTAAATAATCCTCTTTGGTATTTTTCATTTAAACAGATAGGCATTTACTTTCTCCCAGAAATAAATGCATTTCCGCATAATTATTTTATTTACATCTGCTTTAGCATCAGTCTGTATGAGATCTGCAATGTTTTCAGTAACTTATCCATCAATACTTATAGATATTCCTCTTTTGTCTTTTGCGAATAAACGGAGATGCATTTACTTTCTCCCAGGAATAAATGCCTCTCCGCATAAATATCTTTTCCAACTATTTAGTATCAATCTTAATCAATAGAAAATCCTCTTCTTGAAACGAACGGAGAAGCATTTACTTTCATCCAGAAATAAATGCATCTCAACATAAATATTTTATTTCCGTTTACATAAGCATCAATATGCATGAGATTTCTAATATTTTTCAGCAACTTCTCCTTCAAATATTATAGAAAGTCATCTTTTCTTATTAAACGAAGAGGCATTTACTTTCTACCAGGAATAAATGCATCTGCGCACAAATATTTTTTTATTATCCACTTTATCATAAATATCCATGAAATTTCCAATTTTAATCTGCAACTTCTCTATCAGTTCTTATAGAAAATACTCTTTTCCAAATAAACGGAGAGGCATTTACTTTCTCCCAGAAATAAATGCATCTCCGCATAAATATTTTTTTCCACGTAATTTAGCATCAGTCTGCATGAGATTTCCATTATTTCAGTAATGTTTCTGTGAATGCTTATATCCTTTTTTGTCTTTTCAGGATATAATCCTTAACTTTACTTTTATTACTTTTGTCTAGAAATAAATGCATCTCTGCATAAACACTGTATTTACATTTACTTATCATAAATCTGAATTAGGTTTTAATTTTATTCAGAAACTTCTCCATCAGTATATACAGAAAATCCTCTTTTTTGCCTTTCCAAATAAACGGAGAAGCATTTTCTTTCTCCCAGAAATAAATGAATCTCCGCATAAATATTTTTTCCATCTATTTAGTATGAAATTTCATATGTGATTTCCAATTTCTTTCAGTAACATGTCCATCAATACTTATAGAAAATCCTCTTCTTCAAACGAACGGAGAGGCATTTACATTCATCCAGAAATAAATGCATCTCCACATAAATATTTTATTTCCGTTTACATCAGCGTCTATCTGCATGAGATTTCTAATATTTTTCAGCAACTTCTCCTTCAATAATTATAGAAGGTCATCTTTTCTTATTAAACAAAGAGGCATTTATTTTCTACTTGAAATAAATGCATCTACGCACAAATAATTTATTATTATCCACTTTATCAAAAATCTCCATGAAATTTCCCATTTTATTCTGCAACTTCTCCATCAGTACTTATAGAAAATCCTCTTTTCCAAATAAACGGAGAGGCATTTACTTTCTTCCAGAAATAAATGCATCTCCGCATAAATATTTTATTTGCATCTACTTAACATCAGTCTGCATGAGAATTCCATTATTTCAGTAACGTCTCTGTCAATGCTTATAGATAATCCTTTTTTGTCGTTTCCACATAAAAGGAGAGGCATTTACTTTCTCCCTGAAATAAATGCATCTACGCATAAGTATTTTATTTCCATCTACACTAGTATCAGTCTGCATGTGATTCGCAATTTCTTCAGAAGCTTATCCATGAATACTTATAGAATACTTACAGCATTTAGAAATCTCCGCATAAATATTTTATTTCCATCTATTTTAGTATCAGTCTGCATGCGATTTCCATTTTCTTTCAGTAACATCTCCGTCAATAATTATAGAAATTCATCTTTTCCAATTAAACGGAGATGCATTTACTTTTGTCTAGAAATAAATGAATTTCCCATAAACATTGTATTTCCATTTACTTATCATAAATATGAATTAGATTTTAATTTTATTCAGCAGCTTCTCCATCAGTATATACAGAAAATCCTATTTTTTTCCTTTCCAAATAAATGGAGATGCATTTACTTTCTCCCAAAAATAAATGCATCTACGCATAAGTATTTTATTTCCATCTACTCTAGTATCAGTCTGCATGTGATTTGAAATTTCTTAAGTAGCTTATCCATGAATACTTAAAGCATTTAATGCATCTCCGCATAAATATTTTATTTCCATCTAATTTAGTATCAGTCTGCATGCGATTTCCAATTTCTTTCACTAACATCTCCGTCAATAATTATAGAAATTCATCTTTTCCAATTAAACGGAGAGGCATTTACTTTTGTCTAGAAATAAATGCATCTCCTTATAAACATTGTATTTCCATTTACTTATCATAAATCTGAATTAGATTTTAATTTTATTCAGCAATTTTTCCATCAGTATATAAAGATAATCCTCTTTTTTTCCTTTCCAAATAAACGGAGGTGCATTTACTTTCTCCCAGAAATAAATGCATCTCCGCATAAATATTTTTTCCATCTATATAGTATCAAATTTCATGTGATTTGCAATTTCTTTCAGTAACATGTCCATCAATACTTATAGAAAATCCTCTTCTTCAAACGAACGGAGAGGCATTTACTTTCATCCAGAAACAAATGCATCTCCGCTTAAATATTTTATTTCCGTTTACATCAGCATCAATCTGCAAGAGATTTCTAATATTTTTCAGCAACTTCTCCTTCAACAATTATAGAAAATCATCTTTTCTTATTAAACGAAGAGGCATTTACTTTCTACCAGAAATAAATGCATCTACGCACAAATATTTATTATTATCCACTTTATCATAAATCTCCATTAAATTTCCAATTTTATTCTGCAACGTCTCCATCAGTACTTATAGAAAATCCTCTTTTCCAAATAATCTGAGAGGCATTTACTTTCATCAGAAATAAATGCATCTCCGCATAAATATTTTTTCGATCTATTTAGTATCAATCTTCATGTTATATCTAATTTCTTTCAGCAATTTCTCCATCCTTACTTGTAGATAATCATCTTTTGACTTTTCCAAATAAACGAAGTGGCATTCACATTCTCCCAGAAATATATGCATATTCGCATAAATACTTTATTTCCAACTACTTTAGTGTTAGCCGTCATGTGATTTCCAATTTCTTTCAGTAACACCTCCATCAATAATTATAGAAATTCTTCTCTTCCGATTAAACGGAGAGGCATTTATTTTAGTCTAGAAATAAATGCATATCCGCATAAACATTGTATTTCCATCTACTTATAATAAATCTGTATGAGATTTTCAATTTTATTCAGCATCTCCTCCATCAATACTTATAGAAAATCGTCTTTTTCAATTAAACCGAGAGGCATTTACTTTCACCCAGAAATAAATGCATCTCTGCATAAGTATTTTATTTTCATCTACTTTAGCAGCAATCTGCATGAGATTTCCCATTTTTCAGTAACTTCTCTATCGATACATATGGAAATTCCTCCTTTGTACTTTAGTATCAGTCTGCCCCGAGATTCCAATTTTTTCAGTAACATCTCCATCAACACTTAAAGAAAATCCTCTTTTCTATTTTCAAAATAAACGGAGAGGCATTTACTGTCTCCCAGAAATAAATGCATCTACGCGTAAGTATTTTATTTCCATCTGCTCTAGTATCAGTCTGCATGAGATTTCCATTATTTCAGTAACGTCTCTCTCAATTCTTATAGATAATCCTTTTTTGTCTTTTCCAAATAAACGGAGAGGAATTTACTTTCTCCAAGAAATAAATTCATCTCCGCATACTTATTTTATTTCCATCTACTGTGCATGTGATTTGCAATTTCTTTCAGCTGCATCTCCGTCAATAATTATAGAAATTCCTCTTTTCCAGTTAAACGGAGATGCATTTACTTTTGTCTGGAGATTAATGCATCTCCGCATAAACATTGTATTTCCATTTACTTAACATAAATCTAAATTAGATTTTTATTTTATTCAGAAACTTCTTCATCAGTATATACAGTAAATCCTCTTAAATACAGTAATACAGTAATACTTAAATACAGTAATTACTCTATTATTACTTAGAAAAAGCTCTTCTTCAATTTAATGAAAAGGTATTTACTTTCTTCTAGAAATAAATGCATCTCCGCATAAATATTCGATTTCCGTCCTCTTTCGGTGCAATATGCTATGAGATTTATCATGTTTTTTCTACAATTTCTATATTATTATTTATAAAATTCTCTTCTTGAAATCAACAGATAGGTTTTTATTTTTCTACATAAATAACTGCACGTTCGCATTAAAATATCACTTTTTACTTTTCTGGTATTATAATACAGGGTGGTTATAATTAAACTTCTCCTATAAACAGCATCCTACAGCGCAAACGGGTGAACGGAATGCAATGAAATTTGGTATATAGATTATACACGAGATGCGCTCACGGATTTTCGAAAAAAAAAATTTAGTTCCAAAATGTCCACCAGAGGGCACCTTTTCCGGAAAAAAACATTAAATTTAACACAATAAACGACCAAAACGGAATACAGAAATAATATTAACAATCCTGAACAAGAATTATATGTAATAAAATGTAAAACCGGCTGTTTTGGCAGTTTATTGCGTTAAATTTAATGTTTTTCCGGAAAATGCGCCCTCTGGTGGACATTTTGGAGCTAATTTTATTTTTTCAAAATTCCGTGAGCGCATCTCGTGTATAGTGTATACTGTATATACCAAAATTTCGTTGCATTCCGTTCACCCGTTTGCGCTGTAGGATGCCGTTTATAGGGGAAGTTTAATTATAACCACCCTGTATATATGAATATTAAATATTTCTTCTGTGATATTTCTATAATTATTCAAAGACTTTCTTGAGATTTCTTGAGAGATTCTTGAAGTCAAAGGCGTGGCTATCATTTTACTTCAGAAATAAAATCGTATCTTCCTTAAAAATTTTTTCAAATGCAATGTAACCACTACTACAAAACAAACTGGATTTAACTATTCTGCTAACGAATTTCTAAAAATCATAACGTAAAAAATCAAGGTAAATGAAACGTTTGACAATTTCTTTCATCTTTAAATTCCTTTTTATAGTAGTAGAGAAAGTATAACTCAAATTGTTTAATCACAATTTTCCTTAAAATATTAGAATCTCAAAATAACTGAATATAGCTAAAATGATAAATCTATAAGACTTAAATGTTTTATTTTTCGATGAAAATGTTTACCTATACCTATTTATGCATTCTATTTATTTGACATTTATTGTATGTAAAAATTTACGATTGTGGCAGTAATCACTATTATCAACAATGAAGCAATACAATATTTATTACAGCGAAATTTCATCTTTTAAAAGACCCTAACACAACCTTCTGTTTACTTATACTTTAGTACTTATAGAAGGAAAATTCTAAAGGTAATACATTTACATTCTGAAAGATTACGTGTATATGAATTCTAAGTAATGGTAATTAACAGTGGCAAAGCGTGATGTACCATAATGGAAAATCTCGCATTATATAGAATTTCACTCCGTATTTTGAAGAAAAGTATATGCTAGTGTGCGCGTTCCATTTCATTTCGTTCACATATCGCCACGTAGACACACAAACACTCACATACATGTAGATAAATAATGTCAATGGATTACAGAATTACAGAAAAAAAAACATAATGGTAAAAATGTGAACGACAAGTAGAACATTAATCCTTATTTAACCCTCTGTCTACCAGAAGGGTCCAATGGACCCGACATGTACATTCAAAATATTTATTCAAACCAGAAATTTCTTCAAAACAAACTAAATGTATAAATCAGACAATAATAAGTTAAATAAACAAATTAAATAGTTTTAAGTAAAAATTCTGGTGTAGAATGTTTTTATAAAACTTGAGTAAAATTTCCGGTAGTTCTAGGGTTAAGTAACTTTTATTTCATAAAAAATGAATTTGCAGCAATTTTCAATCTCTATCTACAATTTTGTTCATTCATAGTTTTGGTAAATTTATATTTTTAAATTCCGTTTGAGTTCTTGTAATTTTTTTTTCTTTACTCAGAAATAAGTCCATTTATTTTGACTCCACATTTTGTCGGTCACACGAAAAAATTTCATTTACGCTCTACAATTGCTGTTGTTGCCGATTTTGTCAAAATAACTGGCAATAACATGTGCATCAATCATTACTAATATTATCCTTTTTAACTCGTAATTTTCAGCACAAATTGAAGTAGTTGATCACAAATTTCAATACGTAGAGCTGAATACAAATCAAGGTATCATAAGCCAACCTCAAGGGTCTCTCAAATAACAAATTCTCATATTTTGAAAGGTTTTCATTTAATTGCAAATAGGGATTATCGCTCGAGAGTTTTTAATCACCAGTTTCCGAAATTCGTATCAGGAATTTTTGCGTTTCTCTTTTAACAGATATCTCCTATCACCAAGTCCGAAATTCATGCTCCGGGGCAGTATTCTGTGGAAACCCGGAACGCCCGATGCATGCATACTTAGGACCGGGATGTGGTTCTCCATGACCTATCATGTGTTACTTTTACAGAAACATATTGCATTTTACAAAATATTTTTACAGTATTATTTCTAAAAAATGTTCTCTGCTAGAACAACATGCTTTCACCCGAAATAGAGATCATCATAAAGAAAAGCCCCCGTACAAATGTTTCAAAAAAGATATAGAAACAGTAATAGATCGGGAGACCGCAGCACAGACCTCATCGAATTCACAGCTAAAATTTCAGAATTATTTAAAACTCGATTCTCATATTAAAACGCAATCGGTCTGCCGAGTCACATTTTGGGGAAAACTCTTGAAAACCCGATTTAACGGTTGACTGGTAGGTTTACCATTGTGTTTTCCTGCACCCAAAGGTATCAAAACATGGAGGACTGGGAGCAGGAAAACACAATTGTAAACCTACGAATCAACCTTTTTAATCGGGTTTTTAGGCATTTTCCACCAAGATAGGACTTGGCAGACCAATTGCGTTTTAATATGCGAATCGAGTTTTAACTAATTCTGGAATTTCAGCCTTGAACTCGATGAGATGATTATCACTGCTGCCGCCGCCCGGTCTATAAGCAAACTGGCTCAAAATCACGGAATACTCGTTTTCAGCCTATGCCTATGTTACACTGTATTATACAAGTAATTTTTCAATTAGAACATTAAAATATGTTTCTCTAGCGAAATTTATATTGTTCCTATTATATTATCTAAAGATTTTTTTGATAGTTTATCAATGATAATTTAAATACAATATTTTGTTTAATAGCGTTTCTTATTATATATATCTATGTATATTAAAGTAGGAAAATATAGTCAAATTTACAAGGAATTATGCTTTCCATTCTTTTATGCGTTTTCACAGTATTTACGTCTCATACATTATTCAATTAAAAAAAATTCAACATTTCATAGAACCTTGTCAATTTTAAAATAAAAAGAATTAACTTAATTCTGTAGTATACAATGTTACTGAAATTTCTGAATTAAAAAGGCCATTCGATTAAAATACGAATGTGATTACATCTATAGTGAGTGGTGAACAAGTTATAATTTTCTAAGAAAAAAGGATACTACTACATACTTGGAAAATGGAACAGCACAATTTGAAAACCGCAAGGGTCTTTAGGAAAAATGGCATAAACGACCTAGACTCATTTCAAGAAATAAGTTACAAAAATAATAAGCTATGGTAACGTATTACCAAGATACTGATGGAACAATGGCACCCTATTATATAAAACTATTTTTTTTTCATCTCTACTTGAAATACTTGGAAACAGACTCGTGACTGTGATTTATCGTGAGTGGAGGAGAATACATTACTAGACTCGTGAACTTTGCTCTTCCAGGAACATTCTGAGATGTTATAACTGAAAGCTGTAAAAACTCTTTTCTTTCTTCTATTTTTGGAAAAAAAATTTTCATTTTCGTATATAAAACTGTGATTTGGAGCATAAAATTTTTCAACAAGACATTAGGAACTAATTTTTAGAAAAATTTAAGAAAAGTGATACATCTGAAGTTAGATATATGCACTTAAATATTCGCAACTGGTCTTTATATAATCATAGGCACTTTCTTCATATAGGCGCCTTCGCGTTTTTAGAAAAGCTTGGTTGAAATCACACTTAAGCGATTCATATTTCTTACTAAATGATATCAGCAGCTTTGACAAAAAAAAAAAAAAAAAAAAAAAAAAAAAAAAAAAAAAAGTCGATTAACTGTAAGGCTTTTTTATGTACGTATCTAACAAAAATTGCTTCTGATTATACACATTGTGTAAATTTCTTTTGAATGTATTTAAAACGGATAAATAGTTTCTTTAACTTAAATACAATGTGGAAATATTGGAAAAGTTACTTTTGGGAACTAAACAGTGTATACTTTGTCAGAAATTACGGATGAATTTCTTCGTTTTGTACAAATACAGTTTTCTCTATCAAGGCCCCTATCACAGAGAAGTACTTAATCCTGTAGGATGGTCTGAATACACTTTAATTTATAGTCTGAAACATGAATCCTAATACACATTAAGCAAAGCAGATGGGACTTACCCCGGTACACAGCAACATTGCTCGCCTAACGGGAGTGATCGAATCATCGTATAGTCCAGTCACCCGGAGAGTAAAATTCAAAGGCATGATGCGGATTCATAAAGATGGGCTAAGCTCTTGATAATTTGCAGAAACCTTATACATATACATTGGTATAGATGGAGAATAGTGGCGATGAGAAACATATTCCGGGCTCTAAATCTCCTTCTGAAAACTAAAATTAATTGTCCCTCAAGATCTTACTTATCTCATTTACACTTTACTACTGATACGCGAAGAACATTCATTGTTATAAATTACTTGTCTGATTGTTGACCGATTGTTGTCCCATTGTTGAATTGAATTGAATTGTTGTTTTACTGTGTTTTGAAAAACAAAAATGCATTCATTCGAAAAATCATCTGGCGTTATCGCTGACACGTGCAAATAAAATCCATTGTTAAAAGATATTTCCGATGTTTATCCAATTGTTGAATTGAAAACAATTGTTTTTAGAATTTTTTATTAACTCGCTTTGTAGGTGTGTATTGTTTAAATCTTTCGACGTTAGATTCACCCACTTCCAAATAAGTTATTTACCTAAAATTTGGCACACTTATAAAACTTGCATGGCAATACAATTAAAAACAGAAAAAATTGGATCATTTTCGAGCGATAAAGCACCACAAAACATCGGCCCAAAACTTGCATATTCCCTATAGAAGTAACATTACAGTTATTTAATTTTAATTCAGAAAGATTCATTGTTTCAATTCTAATACTTTATAACCATACTGTTGTCCTCTGCATTATGATGTCAGCATTGCACGACGCTCAGATGTGTGCTTTATAATATAGGTTAACTTTTAGAAATTCACCTCTAAAGTAATTGTTTTGTAAACATTTACCCAATTCTCGTACGTTTCAACATTTTTTGAATATTCGCTAGCGTTAACTTCTCGCCATGTTTTGCGACAAATAAATAAATACAACAAAATTTAGTGCCAAAATACTGCCAGTAAGGAAGCCCACTTGGCTAAAACTAGCTAACATGGTGAAAATCTCATTGAACAACCCGTGAATTCAATATTCACGAAATCTGGCAATGAAACTTCTACAATCGGTTAGCATATAAACAACCTTTACATGGATACGGACATGGGAAAAAATCCTATGCTGTGATTGGCTAATGTTATGGAGCAACGTCAGGCGTCCCGAGTCTGTGGTCACGGACGACAACGTTTTTCGCCGTAGTGCAGGAGAGAGAGAACAACAATCCAGCATGTCTTTATGATGTCCGATACACAAGAGTATTTAAAATAACAAATGTGGAATCTCAAAGAAAAAAATATCAATATTTGAACGATTATCCATTTCCGTTTCGTTCATCGTAATATCGTATGATTAAAGCGACTCAAAATCGAATGATCTCCAAAAATCCAACGTTAGTTGGATGAATATTTAAAATACTTTATCTGCATTTTTACAACGTAGCTACAACAGTATGGAATTATTGCTTTATGAGATTAAATTTATTCGATATAATACTAAACTATATAAAAAAATCCAGCAGGAATGTGCTTGGAGATTTCTTCGATATTATTAACATTGCTTCTAATAATAACAATGCTATTTTTCTGAATTATTTCATTATTAAACTGTTTCGGCAAATCAGTTTCATCAAAATTTAATACAGATAAATCCATTTTAGAAATTCAAAGTAGGTTTATCTATAACACCGATCCGGAAAACGACTTTCCTACATGTGTCAACAAAACATGAGACGCAAACGCCTTTTTATTTCCGGTAAAAGGGGCGAAAGACAACGCCCTTTAATAAATTCCCGTTAAAGGGACGATAGAACAGATCAGCCAATCACAGCACAGGATGTTTTCCCATGTCCGTATCCATGTAAAGGTTGCTTATATGCTCTCTTGTAAAATCATTTGTTTGTGAAATATGTTCCAAAGGGTTTTTTCAGAAAACTAAACTAAGACAACATCTTTTGGTACATACAGGTGAATAACCTTTTATTTGGAAATATGTTCCAAGGGGTTTACTCAGAATACTAAACTAAGAAGTCATCTTGTCACTCATACAAGGCAGAAACCCTTTGTTTGCAAAATATGCTCCAAAAGATTTTCTAGACATTGTTATCTAAGAAAACATCTTTTGACTCATACAGATGAAAAATCCTTTGTTTGTGAAATATGTTCCAAGGAGTTTTTTCAGAACAGTGATCTATGAAAGAGTTTTTATCTCATACGAAACAGACACCCCTCAAAATTCTCTTTATATTTTTTTGTCGAAATTGAGTATGAACTCTATATATATTGTTGCATTTACTATTATTACATCTCTTGTGCTTTAGCATTTAATAAAAAATGTGAAATTCTTCTATAATTGTCACAGTTTTCATTTTGATAAGAAGCAAATAACTTCGGACCTATTCATTAGATTTCAGTTAACCTTTATGTAAAGCCTTTTTGGTAGTTACTTTTCATTTTTGTTATTTTACTATAAAATAATGTCACCCTAAAATAAGAAATTAATCTGACCTGATCTTACCTCACTATCTTATGTGATAAGAAAGGCTTCATTGAAGTAACACTTTTTAAAAAATATGAGAAATGTGCTGAATATATATTTTTGTGTAAAAAAAAATCCTACTTATTCGTTATATTTTCTTAAAATAATTCCCAAGAATTTAAATGAAGCATATCTCATTATCATGTGTTCTTTTCGCCCATCATGAGCTAAGTATTTTTCTAAAACTATATAAATAATTAATTCAATATTTGGTATGTTTACTCAATTCATAAATAGTGGTTGTATAGGCTAATCAGCCGTGCACTCTCTTTCTAAGACCTTTTATTTTTGCTTCTTGTTTGTGTCTTGTATCATCGAATTCAGAAATTTTTGCAGCATGGCAGTATTGTCTCCTATCATCATATATTATAATACGAGCAAATCTTGTGTGTTTGGAAATTTTATCTAAAAAACAACTCTGATGATCTTGACTAAATTTTGTATCCTACCATTTTGAGGTACGAGAAGACTTTTGGGATAGGTCACATGGAGTAGAAAATTCGATGAGTGAGTCATTTTTGTGTCACTATGAGTCATTGTATTTTAATGGGAATGAAGATTCAAACAGTTATTAAGTTATAAAAAATAGCAAATAAAGCCTTTGTGCAAAAATATTAAAAAGCAGAAAAACCAACGTTTAAAATGCACAAATAATACATGAAAAGCAGCAAACAGCTGTTCATTCCTCTAATATTATTGATAATTTTTTAATATAATAATATATAATAATTATCTAATATAATAATAACATTCCTCTAATATTATTGATTTTATTTGTAAGAAATTGACAAAATCCGTCCATTCTGAAAAGCATTCTAATTCCAACTCTAATACTTCAGTTGTGTTACCATTTTTTCCTAAAATCAGCCAGCAAGTTGCTAAAATCCTAAGAAGGTTTGATTTTAATGTTATTTTTTCTCCTGTTAATAAAATCACTTTTTCAAATCTGAAACACCCCGTTGATCACTTAGATAACTGGGGTATTTACCAAATATCTTGCCAGTGTTGCCTTTCTCACATTGGCCAGACTAAACGTGCTCTTAGATTTCGTTTAAAAGAGCATGAAGGTTATGTTAAAAATCAGGAGCTCAAACGTTCTTCTATTGCTCAACATTCTTGGTTTTCTCAACATAGGTTCGATTTTTCCTCAGCCATCATTATCCAAAAATGTTCTTCTAACCTTGATCTTGATTTTTGGGAAGCTTACCTCATCATTAAAAATTCTCACTCTTTAGTCAATGACTTATCTAGTACCCCTGATTTTCCAAGTATTTGGAAAGCATTCATTTAATTTACCCTTTTTTGGTTTCTTTTTCTCTCCTTCTCCGATATATGTCGCTACTTGTCCACCCAGTCTTTTCCACTGCTTCTTTCTCATTGGTTGTTTTTAGCGCCTTCGCTACCCGCATAGGGTAAGCCAGCGCGTCTCTGTCTATGATTTTACTCAGCCTTTCTTTTTCTAGCACGCTGTTCCTTTTTCCCTACCTTGCACTGAAGAAGAATCTCGCTAGTAGATTCGAAACAGCTGTTTGCTGCTTTTCATGTATTATTTGTGCATTTTAAACGTTGGTTTTTCTGCTTTTTAATAGTTATTAAGTTGTTGAAGTGGTGGCAGAAAATGACATCACAAAGCTGGCAACATTTTACCAGATTTGGCAGGAAAATCAGTTTTCATGATTACCAATACCTATACGTGTGCTTGGCATCAAATAAAGCAATATCACCAAATTTGTCACCGATATATAATTGTTAATCTGCCGAGAATGTATTGTTTTATCGAGTTGAACTCAAGGCTAATTTTGACCGAGCTACGCCCAGTTTTTCCTGCTGTTATGTTATAATGTGAACAAGTGTTTGTGTGTGTGTGTATGCGAATATTATCTAAAAAATTATTAATCATTTTGACTAAATTTTGTATCCTACCATTTTGGAATACTAAAAGACCCAAATGTTCGAGAAATTTTTATGAGTAGGATATTTAGACGCACTATGGATCAATGGGAATGAAGGTTAATATAGTTATTAAGTTGTTGAACATTTTTTTAAAAGCTGCTTCTTACAAAATTGTAATGAACAGTCGTAAGTATATTGTGATTAAAAAGGGGGGGGGAGGTGGAGAATGATTGTTTGCTTTTATGCTTTCATGATCTGAAAGTAGGATTTGCAGGAAGGAATTGTAACTTATCAATTTCTTCATCCTCACCAAATGTAATTTTTTTTCTCTTGTTACGTATCTCTGTACATAATGTATTGTAAATTTTTAGGCTGTTTTTCTTTTTATAATGTTAAAGCTTTTTGAAAATGAATGGAGTTTTATACAAATGTTAAGATTCATAAGTTGGTTAGCATTTATCTTTTTCTTTTGCAAAGTGGCTTTGTTGTTGAACCTATTGCAGCACTGTTTCTGCAGAACTGAATGATTAATATTAGAGGCGAGCAGGGGGCGGACCCAAAAAGATAGCTTTTAAGCATTATTTTTTAAAAGCGTACATACTATATAAGTCTTGTCAGTGTTAGTATAATCCTTTATACCTCCATGGTACTTCAAAGTACTATTAAAAGAACTTGTATAAAATTAATTTAATACATCGATTAATAGCAATACAGTTTAGAATGAGTTATAGATACATTACTTTGTCTCGTTCCAAAGCATTATTGGTTGCACAAAACAAAAATGCTTTTAGAAGAATGATTTCTTTCTCCTTTGCATCTTTTCAACTTTCTTAATGTTGAAATATTGGGGAAGAAAAGTTTCAGTTTGGAAATATTTCTATTGTATTTCTGCATTTTCTATTTCTACAAAATACAAAAAAAAAAAAAATGTTTTAAATAAAAGGTTTAAGTTGAGTTATAAATATGGCACAAAATCCCTATCAATTCAAACTGAATTTTAGTTGGCAAAATCCTTCTAAAATTTATTAAATGATTCTGTAAATTTTCTAATGTAATTTCAAAAATTCCGAAAAATGTTTTAGTAGATGAAATTTTCAAGATTTCACAGTTTGGGACATAAAAAGTTAACAAAAAGGGCATTGATTAATTAAAAAAAATTAATTTACGCAAAATTCAATGCACAATGTTGTTAACTATATAATGATTATATCTCAATCGATTCAAAAAATTTATTTGTGTTTGATTCTGAATGCTTTGAGGGCAGTCTGTTGCCATTCTGCCTTTGTCTATAATCATCAGAAAATCAATGTCTGAGTGGGGTTTTCATTTACATCCATTAAGTATTTAAAGACAGAAATTTATTTAGAGTGGAGAAATCTTGACAAGCATATACAGAAAAACTTATTTTGAAGAAAAGAAATGCTCTTAGTTTTCTTGTAAAATCCATACTAATGGAAAATGCAGTCTTTGTAATTTGTTTAAACTTCAGCATATTCTTTTAGGAAAATATTCTTCAAAGTAAACAAGGTAAAATTTTGTAAAGAAAGAATAATTGATTTTTTCTAATTCTCCACCCTGTTGTTCCTCATTGTAGGTGTTACTAGGCTACAAAATTTGTTTTTAAATTTCAAAAGAATGATATCACATGTTAAATGAAAGCCCCATGTATTATGAAATGTTTGAACTGTACTCTCCTGTTAAAAATGGCTCTTTTTTTAATTTTGCCAGTATTCGAAAAAGAAAAGTGTTTCAAATCCTAACAACTGATGTTTGTTCTTAATTGGTGCATGAATTCTTTTAAAAATGTGTTATTAATGTTGTATTTCCTTTTCTTTTAAAAATTTCTGAGATTGTTTGTACATATGATAATCTTTTTTAACAAAATTTAAATATATTCGAATTAAAATATAAAAGTTGTTGTTGATCAAATGAAAATGTGTATGTCTTTTTTTTTCTATTTGTTTTAATCGAAGACAATGAGTTTAAGTGATTTTATACGTGTTTTTATGACAATGAGTTTATTACGAGCTACTTTTTCTTTTATATCCCAAGGATTATTTTTTTCACTGAATAGCTGATTTGATCTCTACACAGGTCATTTTTTACATTTTCAATTTTGTTAAAAGGGTTTTTTATGAAGATACTTTTACTTTCTAAACCTAGTTCTGAATGTGAAAGTATCCTCATAAAAAACAACCTTCAAACAAAATTGAAAAAGTTAAAAAAGGACATTGTAGAGATCGACCGCATCTTATACGGTGCAAAAAAAAAAAAAAAAAAAAAAAAAAAAAAAAAAAAAAAATCATTTAGAACTATTAAAATGCAAAAGAGATATTTTAAAAGATTTCTTTCATAGAATTAATATTAGTGAGCTGGTAGCATGAGTAAAGTAGCCTCTTTATCATAATCTTCCGTGATGTCTCAAGATGCATAAGAAAATCTACATAATAATGCAGTATAACATCTTTAATCTGGTCATCTTTAATAGTTAGGAAATTTCTGTAAGCCGGACATTTCTGTAGGTTTATTCGTTTTTATTTTCAATTACGTATCGTAGATGAAAGGAATTTCAGAAGAAGATTAAGGAAAATAAAAATACATTATCAAATTTATTACTTGTTTTTATTTTTATTTTAAAATTGTAAAAACTTTCTGAATACACAGTAATTAATATAGATGTCTTTTTTTTTAATATTAAGTTGTAAAAATTCAGAATGAAGTTAATTTTGCTATTTTTCTTTCTACAATGAGAAGAAGATGGCACCAAAACATCTCGAAATCGGATTTTATAATTGTTATCTTAATACTATTTAATTTGTGACTTACGTCGGTATTTCTAGGTGCTATATACTTAGTTTTTTATATAGTTACCCTTATGTATCACTATTTGAAATATGTTAATGTAATTATAAAGTTTTTTAATTTCCTATAATCCGAAATCGCCATAATACTGCTGATTCTGGATTTAAAAAGTTATACAGTAATAATAATAAGACTTTGTGTTAAGTTTTTATTAAAATCCAAACTTATTTAAGCTGTTTTTGTAAAAAATTTTAGAAAATTAATCAGATTAATTAACAAAAATAAAGTCAGCCTAACAGTTGGCTATTGGTTGCGGCAACGGCAGGAATTGCGTCTGAGCCAATGGTTGGCTGATCATTGGACTAAAGATCTGAAATGATAATTGACCAGTGTGTCTGCTGGCACATGTAATAATAATTAAGGATCGACCGTAACCGAAACAGAATTTCGGTAATCTTCCTATTTTCGACAGAAAATGAAAACGAAAATGTCGAAAAATTTTTTAAAGAAATTAATACATACATAAAAACAGATAATTATTAATTAATTATACGAGTTTATTAAACAAACATAATTATTAATCAATCGTACGTGTGGCTAAAGTGTGCTCTTTGTGCCTTTGACCAAAAGTTTTTATTTTCATATAGTATAAAGTGTCATTCATTCATCAATTATTTAGAATAATTTTGTAATTATAACGTATTTCATCTCATTAAAAAATATCTTATGTATACATATCTCGATTTAACTTTTATAATGATTTTCGTAAATGATTCATCTGTTATACTAGAACTTTCTGAAAAAATGTATTTCGAAACTTTTTAGCAGTTTCAAAATAAAAAAAAATTATTACTGTTAAATCTGCAGCTTTAATCAGCACGTGAAAAGCTTCTTCAAAGTTGAGTCATATATGGATTACTTCCATTAAAATTTGCACTCGCGTCATTATAATTTACACTACAGTAAGTGATAACTGATAATTATAAACACTGAAGTTCACAGCAATAAATAAAAAGGGTGTCTCATTTGAGCTGATGCAGTTCAAATCAATGAGTCATGTTGAAAATTTCAAAAGAAGAAACGAGATTTTTGGAATACAGATAGTTTCGATCTGGCCGAATTTTCAACAGCATTTTCGCTGAAACTCTGATTTTGGGCCAAAAATGAAACGAAACAGAGTTTGCGGTCGATCTCTAAAAATAATAAGACGTAATAATAATGTATTTTGCTTATAAACTTCAACTGAATTCTTCACTTTCTAGCAAACATTTTAGAATTTTGTTTGATTCTTGAACTTTTGATTCAAATTGCTCATAATATGGTTGATGCAGTTTTTGAAAAAAAATAGTCACCATTTTGTATTTTAACAAATGTCTCTAACCTTATCCTCTCTAAAAGTTTTACACCTATGAATATTAAGATGCAAGTGTAGGAGTGCTAAGTGTTATAATCTCCTTTAAAATATACGTTTCTTTAACTTAATTGGAATATACGGATTGAGTTTTCCCGACTGAGTGAAAATTCCCTAGCCGGGATTTACATCCAGAAACTTTTGACTTGCATTGCCAATAATCAGTGCATTGAGCTACGTAGGCTGATAACCGACGGGTATATCTCGTTCAGATAACCTTATTGGTAACAGCATCTGACCTGCCATGCCGACAGCTTAACTGAATAGACCGCATTCGGAACGACATTAAACGATGGCACCACTGTTCTTGTATTTTTTAAGTTACTAAATTTTCGAGGTTACATTGAATACCTATATTATAAAAAGAAACAGGGTGTCCCTTAACTCATGGTACATACGTTAAGGGGTGATAGAACACAACCAGACAAGCACAAATCACCATACAATCCATGGCCGGAAACGCTTTCCTGCGTGGTAGTGACGACACAAAACTCAAGAAAGACAGGGCACGAATAAGAGGAATATTAATAATTTAAAATATTAATAATAAAATAATAAAATAATAAAATATTAATTAATAATATAAAACACGAATATTAATAATTTAAAAAATATATACAAGGTAATTACGAGAGAAATGGACCACGATTTTTCTTCGCCCTTTGAAAGTCATATATTTACATATATTTTGCTTTTTACAGAGTATATGTATAGTGTATGATGTTCTTTAGAAGAACTTTCTTTCTTTATTTTTTTACTATGTGGTCTATCTCACCCGGACTACTCAGGGTGAGGTGGACCACAATGAAATATTGAAATAATTGCAGATACATTATATTTATAAAGTTCATCTTCATTACATGAAAATTAAATGAACTTCCTCACTATTAAGTTACTGAACATTAAGATTATATGAATTATTATTTGACCTTTAAATATACCTATGAAAATTCAGTTATTTTCTTGAAATCTTAATATCTCACCAGATTTAAACATCACGTATGAAAATGTTTTATATACTATGAGATAAGATAGTTTTGCCGTAACTTCTTTCTCGCTATTTAATTTCTGCCCACAATGATCACATATTACATCAGACTGTGAGCATCCTTCATGAAGCCAGCGCAAACAAGAAACGCACTGTATGCAATCTACTTTTTGTTTCGTCTCATTGTAATTTTCGAAAAAATCCAAAATGGCGGCCGCGGGAATATATAACATCTGTTCCTTCGTTTTCGTTCCAATGTTCTAAATAGTCATGAAACATTTCTTGAATGTTTATATCCATGTCAGAGATAAAAATTTTCCAATATAGGTAGTCGGCATTTTCCGAAAACTGAAAAATACAATCCCTAGTTAATTTTACTTGGAAAACTTGGAGGTAAAATATGAGGGTAACAGATTATAGAAGTTTCATTGCCTGATTTCGTGAATATTGAATTTCAATGAGAATTTCAACATGTTAGCCAGTTTTAGCCAAGCCAGCTTCCTCATTAGCAGTATTTTGGCGCCAAATTTAGTTATATTTCTTCATTTGTCGCAAACTTAGCGAGAAGTTAACGCTAGCTGATATTAAAAGAAAATGTTGAAACGTACGAGGATTGGGAAAATGTTTAGAAAAAAATTACTTTATAGGTGATATTTCTACATGTTAACCTATATTATAAAGCACAAATCTGAGCATCGTGCAATGCTGACATCATAATGAAGCTGACAACAGTATGGTTATAATGTATTAGAATGGAAACAATAGCTATTTATGTATTCAAATTAAACAAATGTAATGTTATTTCGATGGGGAATATGTCAGTTTTGGGCCGATGTTTTGTGGTGCTTTATTGCTCAGAAATGATCCAATTTTTCTGTTTTTAACTGTATTGCCATGCATGTTCTATAAGTGTGACACATTTTAGGTAAATAACATATTTGGAAGTGGGTGAATCTAACGTCGCAAGATTTAAACAATACACACACACAAAACGAGTTAATAAAAGATTCTAGTGACAATCGCCTTCAATTCAACAATTTGATAAACATCGGAACTTTTAACAATGGATTTTATTTGTACGTGTCAGCGATAAAGCCATATGAATTTTCGAACGAATGCATTTTTGTTTTTCAAAACACTGTAAGACAACAATTCAATTCAATTCAATAATGGGACAATAATCGGTCAACAATCAGACAAATAATTTCTAACAATGAATTTTCAGTGCGCATTAGTAGTAAAGAGTAGTAAAGAGAAATTCAAATAAATAAGATCTTGAGGAACTGTTAATTTTAGTTTGCAGAAGGGGTTTTAGAACCCGGAATTTGTTTCTCATCGCCACTAGTCTCCATCGATCCCAACGTATATGGGTTAGGTTTCTGCAAATTATCAAGAGTTTAGCCCGTCTTTGTGAATCCGCATCATACCTTTGAATTTTACTCTCCGAGTGACTGGACTATACGATGATTTGATCACTCCCGTTAGGCGAACAATGTTGCTGTGTACCGGGGTAAGTCCCATCTGCTTTGCTTAATGTGTATCAGGCTTCAAGTTTCAAATTATAAATTAAAGTGTGTTCAGACCATCCTACAGGATTGAGTACTACTCTGTGATAGGGGCCTTGATAGAGAAAATGCTATTTGTACAAAACGAAGATATTCACCCGTAATTTCTTACAAAGTATTCACTGTTTAATTCCCAAAAGTAACTTTTTCAATATTTACACATTGCATTTAATTTAAAGAAACTATTTATCCGTTTTATATACAGTCAAAAGAAATTTCACCAATGTGTATAATCAGAAGCAATTTTTGTTAGATACGTACATAAACAAGCCTTATATTTAATTCATGAAGGTTTTTTTTTTTTTTTTTTTTTTTTTTTTTTTTTTTTTTTTTTTCTTGTAAAAGCTGCTAATATCATTTAGTAAGAAATATGAATTGTATTCTTAATTGTAACTTCAACCAAGATTTTCGAAAGATGCGAAGGCGCCTATATCAAGGAAGTACCTATAATTATACAAAGAATTTCGAATATTTAAGTGCATATATCTAATTTCAGATGGACCACTTTTCTTAAATTTTTCTTAAAATTATTCCGTAACGTCTTGTTAGAAAATTTTATAAACCAAGTCACAGTTTTATATCTGACATTAAAACAAAGTTTTATTAAAAAAGAAGAAAAAAAAAGTTTTTACAGCTTTCAATTATAACACCTCAGAATGTTCCTGGAAGAGCAAAGTTTATGTGTCCAGTAGATTCTCTTCCAGTCATGATAAATCACAATCACGAGTCCGTTTCCAAGGATTTCAAGTAGAGATGAAAAAAAATAGTTTTATGTAATAGGGTGTCGCTGTTACATCAGTATCTTGATAATACGTTACCATAACCTATTATTTTTGCAACTTATTTCTTGAAATGTGTTTAGGCGGTTTATGCTATTTTCCCTAATGACCCTTACGGTTTACAAATTGTGCAGTTAATAACGTCTTAAGTAAATAACTCTCCGTTCAAAGAAAGAAGAGGATTATCTAAATAATAAAGGAGGAATTGTATAAGAAATATAGGAAATAGCTCGCTCATTGAATATAAAGAAGACTGAAATAAAATATTTATGCGGCGACTCATTTATTTCTGGAAAAAAGTAAATGCCTCTCCGTTCAATTTAAGAAAAGGATTTTCTAAATAATAAAAAAGAAAATGGATAAGAGTTATGTTTAAATGTCATGCAGATTGATTCTTAAGAGTAAAGAAATAAAACATACGCGGAGGTGCATTTATTTCTACAAGAATGTAAATGCCTCTCCGTTCACTTGAAGAATTGGATTTCCTAAATAATAACAGAGAAATGAAATAAGAAATGTAGGGAAAATTCAAGTATAATGATACTAAAGAAGATGGAAATAAATATTTATCTGGAGATGCATTTATTTCTGCAAGAAAGTAAATGCCACTCCGCTGAAATGAAGAAGAATATTTCCTAAATAATAATGTAGAGTTTTGATAAGAAATATAGGAAAATCTTAGGCAGATTGCTTCTTAAGAAGACGGAATTAAAACATGTATGAAGAGATTCATTTATTTCTGGATGAAAGTAAATGCCTCTACGTTCAATTGAATAGAAGATTTCCTAATTATTAATGGAGAAGTTGTATAAGAAATATAGGAAAATCTCATGCATATTGAATCTAAAGAAGACGGAAATAAAGATTAACCCAGTTTTCTTCCATATTGAATTTGAATGAGAATTTCGCCAAATTAACAATCGCAGCCAAGTTGACTGTTATTTCAGCAAAAGATTTTCTTATATTCCACCAAACCTGACGAGAATTTTAAATTAGCTGAAAGAAATATATATTTTAAAACGTATGAGTATTGGAAAAAGGGCTACAGCCAATGTACGAATAGAAAATTCTAAAAGTAAACCTATATTATAAAACAAAAATCTTCTCTCCCTACATTGCTGACGTCATAATGAGACGGGCAACAACACCATTAAAATATACAAGAATTTCAACAATGCAGTTTTTTCAATTAATACGAAACAATCATCATCGTTCCAAGATTTAGACAATACAAATATAAAAGGTGAGTTCAATAAAACATTCTAACAACAATCGCGTTTTGTTCAACAATGGGATAAACATAGGAAAGTTCTTTCTAACAATGAATTTTACTTGCAAAAGCAACTGCACATCAGATGAGTAGCTCATTTTCGAATGAATGCATTGTTGTTTTTTATAACACTGCAAAAATAACAATCGCATGTAATTCAAAAATCGAACTAGTTATATCTAACAAATTATGCGAAGGTGTATTTATTTCTGGGAAAAAGTAAATACCTCTCCGTTGAAAAACAGCAGAGTGTTATTTATATAAAATTGGAGAAATTGCAGTAATAATAGGGGAATGACCAATCCAGATTGATTCTATAAGGACGCAAATTAAATACTTCAGGGGAGATGCATTTATTTCTGGACGAAATTAAATGTCTCACCGTCAAAATGGAAAAGATGGTTTTATAAGTGCTAATGGAGATGTTACTGAAAATCATTGGAAATCTCATTAAGATTGATCCCAAGGAAGACGGAAATTAAATATTTATTCGGAGATGCATTTATTTCTGGGCGAAAGTAAATGCCTCTCCGTTAAATTGAGAAAGAGGATTTTGAAAATCTTAAAGCAGAAGTTACAGATTGGAAATCTGATGCAGATTGTTCCTAAAGTAGACAGGAAAAAATATTTATGCAGAGATGTATTTACTTTAGGGAAAAAGTAAATACCTCCCCGTTGAAAGATAGAAGAGGATTATTTATATAAAATTGGAGAAAATGCAGTAAAAATAGGGGAATGTCCAATGCAGATGGATTCTATAATGATGAAAATTAAATATTCATGCGGAAATGCATTTATTTCTGGACGAAAGTAAATGCCTCTCCGTTAGATTGAAAAAGAGTATTTTGTATGTCTTAAAGAAGTTACAGAAACAATATTGGAAATCTCATGCAGATTAATCCTTAAGTAGATGGAAATAAATGATTTATGCGCTGATACATTTGTTTCTGGTTAAAAGTAAATACCTCCGCTTTGAAAGATAGAAAAAGATTATCTATGTAAAATTGGAGAAATTGCTGCAAAAATAGGGGAATGTCCAATGTAGATTGATTCTATAAGGGCGAAAATTAAATATTCATGAGGAGATGCATTTATTTCTGGACGAACGTAAATGTATCTCCGTTAAATGGAAAAAGATGATTTTAACAGTGTTCATAGAGAAGTTACTGAAAATCATTGGACATATCATGGAGAATGATCCCAAGGAAGACGGAAATTAAATATTTATGCGGATATTCATTTTTTTTGTAGGCGAAAGTAAATGATTCTCTGTTAAACTGAAAAAGATGATTTTATAAGTGTTAATGGAGAGGTTACTGAATATCATTGGAAATCTCATGCAGATTGATCCTAAGGAAGAAGGAAATTTAATATTTATGCGGAGACGCATTTATTTCTGTGCAAATGCAAATGCCTCTCCGTTAAATTGGGAAAGTGAATTTTGCAAGTCTTAAAGGAGAAGTTACAGAAAAATATTGGAAATCTCAAGCAGATTGAAACTAAAGAAGACAAAAATTAATTATTCATGCTGAGATGCATTTATTTCTGTGCGAAAGTAAATGCCACTCCGTTAAATTGAGAAAGAGGATTTTGTGAGTCTTAATGGAGAAGTTACAGAAAAAATATTAGAAATCTCATGCAGATTGATCCTAAAGCAGATTGAAATAAAATATTTATGCGGATATTCATTTTTTTTGTAGGCGAAAGTAAATGATTCTCTGTTAAACTGAAAAAGATGATTTTATAAGTGTTAATGGAGAGGTTACTGAATATCATTGGAAATCTCATGCAGATTGATCCTAAGGAAGAAGGAAATTTAATATTTATGCGGAGACGCATTTATTTCTGTGCAAATGCAAATGCCTCTCCGTTAAATTGGGAAAGTGAATTTTGCAAGTCTTAAAGGAGAAGTTACAGAAAAATATTGGAAATCTCAAGCAGATTGAAACTAAAGAAGACAAAAATTAATTATTCATGCTGAGATGCATTTATTTCTGTGCGAAAGTAAATGCCACTCCGTTAAATTGAGAAAGAGGATTTTGTGAGTCTTAATGGAGAAGTTACAGAAAAAATATTAGAAATCTCATGCAGATTGATCCTAAAGCACATTGAAATAAAACATTTATGCGGAAATGTATTTATTTCTGGGGAAAAGTAAATACCTCTCCGATGAAATATAGAAGAGGATTATTTATATAAAACTGGAGAAATTGCAGTAATAATAGGGGAATGTCCAATGCAGAATGATTCTATAATGACTAAAATTAAATATTCTTGCAAAGATGCATTTATTTCTAGGCGAAAGTAAATGCCTCTCCGTTAAATTGAAAAGATTTCATAAGTGTTAATGGAGAAGTTACTGAAAATCATTGAAAATCTCATGCAGATTGATACTTAGGAAAACGGAAATTAAATATTTATGCAGAGATGCATTTATTTCTGGGCGAAAGTAAATGCCTCTCCGTTAAATTGGAAAAGAGGATTTTTTATGGTTTAAAGAAGTTAAAGAGAAAATATTGGAAATCTCATGCAGATTGAGCCTAAATTAAATGGAAATAAATGATTTATGCGCATTTGCATGTATTTCTGGTTAAAAGTAAATACCTCTCGGTTGAAAGATAGAAGAGGATTATCTATATAAAAATGGTGAAATTGTAGGAAAAATAGGGGAATATCCATTGCAAAATGATCCAAAGCGGACGAAAATTATATATTTATGCGGAGTTGCATTTATTTCTAGACGAAAGTAAATGACTCTCCGTAAAATGAAAAAGAGGATGTTCTAAGTGTTAACGCAGAAGCTACTGAAACAGTACTGGAAATCTCATACATCCCAAGGAACACGGATATTAAATATTTATGCGGATATGCATTTATTTCTGGATGAAAGTAAATGCTTCTCCGTTCAATTGAATAGAAGATTTCCTAAAAAATTAATGGAGAAGTTGTATAAGAAATATAGGAATATCTCACGCACATTGAATCTAAAGAAAACGGAAATAAAGATTCACCCAGGTTTCGTCCATATTGAATTTGAATGAGAATTTCGTCAAATTAACAATCGCAGCCACGTTGTTTTCAAGCCAAGTTGACTGTTATTTCAGCACAACATTTTTTTATATTCCGCAAAGTCTGACGAGAATTTTAAATTAGCTGTAAAGAATATATATTTTAAAGCGTATGAGTGTTGGAAAAAGGGATACAACCAATGTACGAATAGAAAATTCTAAAAGTGAACCTATATAATAAAACAAAAATCCTCTCTCCCCCCATTTCTGACGTCATATAGAGACGGGCAACAACACCATTAAAATATACAAAAATAGCAACAATGGAGTTATTTAAATTAATACGAAACACTAATCAACGTTCCAAGATTTAGACAATACACATATAAAAATTGTGTTCAATAAAACATTCTAACAACAATCGTTTTTTGTTCAACAATGGGATAAACATAGGAAAGTTCTTTCTAACAATGAATTTTACTTGCAAAAGCAACTGCACATCAGATGAGTAGCTCATTTTCGAATGAATGCATTGTTGTTTTTTATAACAATGCAAAAATAACAATGGCATGTAATTCAACAATAGCAGAACAATCGGACTAGTTATATCTAACAAATAATTTTCCTTGCGCATCAGTAGTCAAATGTATCTTTTATCAGTTTTAACTTGAGAGACAATAAATTTCAGTTTGCAGAAGAGATTTTAGGGCCCGGGAATTTTTGCTGTTTATTCTTAATCGTTCCCGATGTATATGGAAATGGTTTCCACAAAATTGAAAGAATTTTGGATGTTTTGTGAATCCGAATCATGTCTTTGAATTTGACTCTCCGGCTGAGTGAACTATGCGAAGATTCGCTTCTCCTGTTAGAGGAAGAATGGCACTGTGTACCGGGGTAAGCCCTATCTGCTTTGATTTATTGTGTATCATGTTTCAAGTTTCAGTCTATGAGTTAAAGTGTATTCAGACCACCCTATAGTGTTAGGTACTTCTCTGTGGCAGGGGCCTGGATATAGAAAATGGCCTTTATAAAGAAACTGATACAATTACCCGCTAAGAAGATAAGTATTCCCGCGGCCACTATCTCGGATTTCTCGGCGATGTTTTGTTGGCGTTTATCGATAAGGCAACTCCGAAGAGTGACGTGTTCAGGCAACCCCGTTAAGCAAGACATGCGCATAAATCTGCTTGATGACATTTACTTGGCGGAAAAGGGGGGTTTCACGCCAAGAAAAAATCAAAGTTGCCGGCCGCGGGAATATATAACATCTGTTCCCAATTACTTGTAATTTCTGGCAAAAGTAGTCGCTGTTTAATTCACAAAGGTAGCATTCTCAGTATTTACAGATTGTATTTAATAGAAATTATTTAACCGTATTATATACTGTCAAAAGAAATGTACCCAATGTGTATAATTAGAAGCGATTCCTGCCTGATACGTACATAAACAAGCCTTATAATTCATCGAGTTTTTTTGTTCTTGTTGTTGTTAAAGCTGCTGATATTATTCGGTAAGAAATCTGAGTTTCTTAAGTGTGACTTCGTCCAAGCTTTACTAAAAAAACGCCAAGTCGCCTATATCAGGAAATACAGAGAATTCCATTAATAGCAATTGAGGATATTTAAATGCATCTAGGTAATTTCATGGACCACTTTTCTTAAAATTTTCTTAAAACTATTTCCTAACATCTTGTTTGAAAATTTTATGCTCCAAATCGCAATTTTATATCTGAAAATAAACAAAATTTTACAAAAGAAAGAAGAAAACAGTTTTGACAGCTTTTAGTTATAACACCTCAGAATGTTCCTGGAAGAGCAAAGTTCATGAGTCTAGTAGATTCTCTTCCAGTTAGAAAACTCGACAAATCCCAGTCACGAGTCCGTTTTCAAGGATATCAAGCACAGAAGGCTAGTATATTGGTAATATTTTACCATATCCTATTATTTTTGTAACTTATTTCTTGAAATGAGTCTAGGCGGCTTATGCAATTTTTCTTAACTAACTAAAGCCAGTTGGCAAGAAAACTTGCCATGTAAGGCGAACTAAACGTTTTAATTTATATACCAGTATTTTAGTTTGGAAATTTTCACATTATCTAATCTCAGATTTTTAGCGATAAACTAATCAAAATGATAATGTGGAAAAAACCAGTGTCGAATAATTAAAAGAAATGTAAAACAGGGTCTTCCTTAATGGGTTAATGGCCCTTGCGATTTTCAAATTGTATAGTTCCATTTTCCAAGTAATGTAGTACTGTCCTTTTTTCCTAGAAAAACATTGCTTGTTGTCCACTCACTATAGATGTAATCACATGCGTATTTTAATCGAATGGCCTTTTTATTTTAGAAATTCCAGTAACATTTTATACTACAAAATTAAGTTAATTCTTTTTATTTTAAAATTGATAAGGTTCTATCAAATGTTGAAAATTTTAAAATTGAATAATGTATAAGACGTAAATACTATGAAAATGTATAAAAGAATGGAAAGTATAATTCTTTGTAATATTTACAAACTTTCCTACTTTTATATATATATATAATGTTAATAATAATAATAAACGCTATTAAAAATATATTATATTTTAATTATTATTGACAACCGATCAAAAAGAAAATCTTTGAAAAATATAATAGGAACAATATACATTTCGTACGAAAAATATATCTTAATGTTTTAATTAAAAAATACTTCTAGTATATTACTTATACCGTACAGTTTAGCATACACATGGGTTTGAAACCGAGTGTTCTGTTATTCGGAACCTGTTTGTGTACTGTTTCTTTATCTTTTTCGAAAGATTTGTATGAGGGCTCTTTTCTTTATAAGGATCTTTATGGCGGGTGGATGTGAGATGTTCTAGGAGAAATTTTTTTTGAAGAAATAATATTGTAAATATATTTTGTAGCATGCAATGTGTTTCTGTAAAAGGAACATGTGATAGGGCATGGAGACTCCCGGTCCTAGGTTCGCATGCATTGGGAGCGCCGGGATTCCCCAACACACCGTTCCTGAGCATGAATTTCGGACCTGGTGATAGGATATATCTGGTACAAGGAAAGCGCAAAAATTTCTGATACGAATTTCGGAAAATTATGATTAAAACTCTCGAGCGATGGTCTCTTTTTGCAATTAAATGAAGACTTAAATATGAACATTTGTTATTTAAAAGACCTTTGAGATTAACTGTAAATCTTAGAAAGGAGCAGTTTGAGATGGATGCAGCTCCATATATTGAAATATGTGATCAACTACTTAATCGTACGCTGAATAAAATGCGTTAAAAAAGATAATTTTTGTAATATTAATAGAATTGTTAATGCCAGTTTTTTTACACTATCGGCAATAATAACAATCGTAGAGCGTGATTGAAGCTTTTATCATGTGATTGACAAAAAGTCAAGCCAAAATAAATGGACATATTTCGGAGTAAAAAAACTAATATTTTAAAGACCTCAGCTATAATTCAAAATATATATATACCTATATATAAATACATACATATATATATATACATATACACACATATATATGTATACATATACGCACACACATACATATATATAGTCACAGTGTGACTTCAAAAGTCCGTCACTCAGAAATCTGGAAACTTCAAGAATTCGGCATCAAAAACATCTTTTACCTTTTTCAAGTTATGGGAGAAAGTTATGGGTTATGGGAGAAACATATGGTACAAAACATATAGAAATATGTGGGAGAAACATAAGTTATGGGAGAAAAATAGCTGTTCTTTATGAATTAAAAACTTCAAGATTGAAAGTAAAAATACAAATGAAGAATATTCTACCTTTTTCCCATTTGTCAAAGATGATTATTTCCTGAACAAATTTTCTGGGAGCTGCACTGTGCTGAGCAACAGGAATAACTTTGGGGAACAACTTTGGTGAAAGCATGGCACAATATATAGCCAGAACGAATTTTCGGCAACGGCAATGATGAGGAAGAATTTTCAGGCTTTCACATTTCCTGTGAAAAGGCCGCAATTTATGAGCTGATTGATCACGCAAAATCTGAAGATACATTAAGTGTAAAAAAAAAAGGAATATAGATGACTGGCTAAGCATTGCTGAAAATGCATCAATAACAATAAATTGCAGAAAAATAGGGGAATGTCCAATGCAGATTTATTCTGTAAGGACGAAAATGAAATATTCATGCAAAGATGCATTTATTTCTGTGCGAAAATAAATGCCTCTCAGTTAAATTGAAAAAGATGATTTTATAAGTGTTAATGGAGAAGTTACTAAAAAGCATTAGAAATCTCATGCAGATTGATCGTAAGGAAGACAAAAGTTAAATATTGATGCGGAGATGCATTTATTTCTGGGCGAAAGTAGATGCCTCTACGTTAAATTGAGAAAGAGGATTTTGTAGGTCTTAACGGTGAATTTACAGATTGGAAATCTCATGCAGATTGGTACTAAAGTGAACGGGCGAAAATTTTTAAGCGGAGATGTATTTACTTCTGGGAAAAAGTAAATACCTCTCCGTTGAATGGTAGAAGAGGATTATTTATATGAAATTGGAGAAATTGCCGTAAAAATAGGGTAATGTCCAATGAAGATTAGGGCGAAAATTAAATATTCATGCCGCGATCGATTTATTTCTGGGAGAAAGTAAATGTCTCTCCGCTAAATTAAAAAAGATGATTTTATAAGTCTTAATGGAGAATTTACAGAAACAATAATGGAAATCTCATGCAGAATGATTCTCCAGTAGATGGAAATAAAATATTTATGCGGAGATGTATTTTTTTCTGGAAAAAATTAAATACCTCTCCGTTGAAAGATAGAAAAGGATTATTTATAAAAAAATGGAGAAATCGCAGTAAAAATAGGGGAATGTCTATGTCTAAAGCAGATTGATTCTATAAGGATGAAAATTAATTATTTATGAGGAGATGCACTTATTTCTAAGCGAAAGTAAATGCCTCTCCGTTAAATCGAAAAAGATGATTTTGTAAGTCTTAATGGAGAATTTACAGAAGCAATATTGGAAATATCATGCAGATTGATCCTAAGGTAGATGGTAATAAATTATTTTTGCTGAGATGTATTTATTTCTGGGAAAAAGTAAATACATTTCCGTTGATAGAAAGAAGAGGATTATCTATATGAAATTGGAGAATTTGTAGTAAAAATAGGGGAATGTCCAATGCAGATTGATTCTATAATGACGAAAATTAGATTTTCAGGCGGAAAGACATTTATTTCTGGGCGAAAGTAAATGCCTATCTGTTAAATTCCAAAAGATGATTTTATAAGTGCTAATGGAGAAGTTACTGAAAATCATTGGAAATTTCATGCAGATTGTTCCTAAGGAAGACTGAAATTAAATATTTATGCTGAGATGCATTAGATTCTGGGCGAAAGTAAATGCCTCTCCGTTAAATTGAAAAAGATGATTTTATAAGTGTTAATGGAGAAGTTACTGAAAATCTTTGGAAATCTCATGCAGATTGTTCCTAATGAAGACGGAAATTAAATATTTATGCTGAGATGCATTAGATTCTGGAAGAAAGTAAATGCCACTCTGTTAAATTGAGAAAGAGGAATTGTCCTAATTGAGTAGTTACAGAAAAAATATTGGAAATCTCATGCAGATTGATCCTCAAGTAGATAGAAATAAAATATTTATGCGGAGATGTATTGATTTCTGGAAAAAGTAAATACCTCTCCGTTGAAAGATAGAAGAGGATTATTTATATAAAATTGGATAAATCGCCGTAAAAATAGGAGAATGTATAAAGCAGATAGAATCTAGGAGGACGAAAATTAATTATTCATTCGGCGATGCATTTATTTTTGGGCGAAAGTAAGTGCCTGTCCGTTAAATCTAAAATGACGATTTTGTAAGTCTTAATGGCGAATTTACAGAAACAACATTGGAAATCTCATGCAGACTTGTCCTAAAGAAGACAGAAATAAAAATATTATGCAGAGATGTATGTATTTCTTTGAAAAAGTAAATACCTCTCCGTTGATAGATAGTAGAGGATTATCTATACGAAATTAGAGAAATTACAGAAAATAGGGGAATGTACAATGCAGAATGAATCTATACGGCCGAAATTTAAGTATTCATTCGGAGATGCATTTATTTCTGGGCCAAAGTAAATGCCTCTCCGTTAAATTGGAAAAGATGATTTTATATGTGTTAATGGAGAAGTTACTGAAAAGCATTAGTAATCTCATGTAGATTGACCCTAAGGAAGACAAAAAATAAATATTTATGAGGAGATTCATTTATTTCTTGGCAAAAGTAAATGCCTCTCCGTTAAATTTAGAAACAGGATTTTGTAAGTCTTAATGGAGAAGTAACAGATTGGAAATCTCATGCAGATTGGTCCTAAAGTAAACGGGGGAAAATATTTATGCAGAGATGTATTTACTTCTAGGAAAAAGTAAATGCCTCCGTTAAAAGGTAGAAGAGGATTATTTATATGAAATTGGAGAAATTGTAGTAAAAATAGTGGAATGTCCAATTAAGATTATGGCGAAAATTAAATATTCATGCGGCGATGCATTTATTTCTGGGCGAAATTAAATGCCTCTCCCTTAAATTAAAAAAGATGATTTTATAAGTATTAATGGAGAATTTACAGAAACAATATTGGAAATCTGATGCAGATTGATTCTCCAGTATATGGAAATAAAATATTTATGCGGAGATATATTTTTTTCTAGGAAAAAATTAAATACCTCTCCGTTGAAAGATAGAAGAGGATTATTTATATAAAATTGGGGAAATCGAATGAAAAATAGGGTAATGACAAATGCAGAATGATTCTATAAGGATGAAAAATAATTATTCATGCGACGATGCATTTATTTATGGTCAAAAGTAAATGCCTCTCCGCTAAATTGAAAAAGATGATTTTATGAGTGTTAATGGAGAATTTACTAAAAATCATTGGGAATCTCATACAGATTGATACTAAGGAAGACGGAAATTAAATATATATGCGGAGATGCATTTATTTTTTTGCGAAAGTAAATGCCTCTCCGTTAAATTGAGAAAGAGGATTTTGTAAGTCTTAATGGAGAAATTACAGATTGGAAATCTCATGCAGATTGGTCCTAAAGTAGACGGTGAAACATTTTTATGCGGAGATGTCTTTACTTCGTGGAAAAAGTAAATACCTCTTTGTTGAATGGTAGAAGAGGATTATTTATATGAAATTGGAGTCATTGCAGAAAAAATAGGGGTATGTCCAACGAAGATTAGGGCAAAAATTAAATATTCATGCAGCGATGCATTTATTTCTCGGCGAAAGTAAATGACTCTCCGTTAAATTAAGAAAGATGATTTTATAAGCCTTAATGGAGAATTTACAGAAACAATATTGGAAATCTCATACAGATTGATTCTTCAGAAGTTGGAAATAAAATATTTACGCGGAGATGTATTTTTCTCTGGGAAAAATTCAATACCTCTCCGTTGAAAGATTGAAAACGATAATTTATATAAAATTGGAGAAATCGCAGTAAAAAAGGGGTGTCTAATGCAGATTGATTCTATAAGGATGAAAATTAATTATTCATGCGGCGATGCATTTATTTCTGGGCGAAAGTAATTGCCTCTCCGTTAAATCCAAAAAGACGATTATGTAAGTCTTCATGGAGGACTTACAGAAACAACAGTGAATATCTCATGCATGCTTATCCTAAAGAAGACGGAAATAAAAATATTTTTGCGGAGATGTATTTATTTCTGGGAAAAAGTAAATACCTTTCCGTTGACAGATAGAAGAGGGTTATCTATATGAAATTGGAGAATCTGCAGTAAAGTAGGGGAATGTCCAAAGCAGATCGATTCAATAATGACGAAAATTAGATATTCATCCGGAGATGCATTTATTTCTGGGTGAAAGTAAATGCCTCTCCATTAAATTGAAAAAGATGATTTTATAAGTGTTAATGGAGAAGTTACTGAAAATCATTGGAGATCTCATGCAGATTGATCCCAAGGACCACGGAAATTAAATATTTATGAGGAGATGCATTTATTTCTGGGCGAAAGTAAATGCCTCTAGGTTAAATTGAGAAAGAGGATTTTGTAAGTCTTAATGGAGAATTTATAGAAACAATATTGGATATATCTTGCAGATTGATCCTAAAGTATATGGAAATAAAATATTTTTGCGGAGATGTATTTATTTCTGGGAAAAACTAAATACCTTTCCGTTGATAGAAAGAAAAGGATTATCTATATGAAATTGGAGAATTTTCAGTACAAATAGGGGAATATCTACTGCAGATTTATTCTATAATGACGAAAATTACCTATTCATGCGAAGATGCATTTATTTCTGGGCGAAAGTAAATGCCTCTTCGTTAAATTTAAAAAGTTGATTTTATAAGTGTTAATGGAGACTTTACTGAAAATCATTGAAAATCTCATGCAGATATATCCCAAGGAACACGGAAATTAAATATTTAAGCGGAGATGCATTTACTTCTTGGCGAATGTAAATGCTTCTCCGTTAAATTGATAAAAAGGATTTTGTAAGTCTTAATGGAGAAGTTACTGATTGGAAATCTCATGCAGATTGGTCCTGAAGTAGATGGAAATAATATATTTATGCGGAGATGTATTTATTTCTGGGAAAAAGTAAAATAGCTCCACGTTGAAAGATAGAAGAGGATTAATTATATAAAATTGGAGATATTTTTGTAAAAATAGGGGAATGTCCAATGCAGATTGATTCTGTAAGGATGAAAACTAATTATTCATGCGGTGATGCATTTATTTCTGGGCGAAAGTAAATGCCTCTCCGTTAAATCGAAAAAGATGATTTTGTAAGTCTTAATGGGGAATTTACAGAAGCAATATTGGAAATATCATGCAGATTGATCCTAAAGTAGATGTAATAAATTATTTTTGAGGAGATGTATTTATTTCTGGGAAAAAGTAAATACCTGTCCGTCGAAAGATAGCAGAATATTATCCATATAAAATTGGAGAAATAGCAGTAAAAATAGGGGAATGTCCAATGCAGATTGATACTATAAGGACGAAAATTAAATATGCATGCGGAGATTTATTTATTTCTCGGCGAAAGTAAATGCCTCTCCATTAAATTGAAAAAGATGATTTTATAAGTGTTATGGATACGATACTGAAAATCATTGGAAATCTCATGTAGATTGATCCCAAGGAACACGGAAATTAAATATTTATGCGGATATGCATTTATTTCTGGATGAAAGTAAATGCCTCTCCGTTCAATTGAATCGAAGATTTCCTAAAACATTTTTGGCGATGTTGTATAAGAAATATAGGAAAATCTCAAGGAAACTGAATCTAAAGAAAACGGAAATAAAGATTCTCCCAGTTTTCGTCCATATTGAATTTGAATGAGAATTTCGCCAAATTCATAAGCAAATTCAAAAAGATTTCATAAGTGTTAATGGAGTAGTTACTGAAAATATTTGGAAAACATATGCAGACTGATCCTAAGGAAGACAGAAATTAAATATTTATGCGGAGAATAGTTTATTTCTGGGCGAAAGTATATACCTCTCCGTTAAATGGAAAAAGAGGATTTTGTAGGTCATAAAGAAGCTACTGAAACAATTTTGGAAATCTCATGCAGATTGATCCTAAAGTAGATGGAGGTAAATCATTTCTGCGAAGGTGTATGTATTTCTGGGAAAAAGTAAATACCTCTCTGTTGAAAGATAGCAGAGTTTTATCTATATGAAATTGGAGAAATCGCAGTAATAATAAGGGAATGTCCAATGCAGATTGATTCTATAAGGACGAAAATTAAATACTTCAGGTGAGGTGCATTTAATTCTGGACGAAAGTAAATGCTCACCGTCAAATTGAAATAGATGATTTTATAAGTGTTAATGGAGAAGTTATTGAAAATCATTGGAAATCCCATGCAGAGTGATCCCAAGGAACACGGAAATTAAATATTTATTCGGAGATTCATTTATTTTTCGGCGAAAGTAAATGCCTCTCCGTTAAATTGAGAAAGAGTATTTTGAAATTTTAATGGAGAAGTTACCGATTGGAAATCTAATGCAGATTGGTCCTATAGCAGATAGAAAAAAAATTCATGCAGAGACGTATTTTCTCTAGGGAAAAAGTAAATAACTCCCCGTAGAAAGATAGAAGAGGATTATTTAAATAAAATTGGAGAAATCGCAGTAAAAATAGGGGATTGTCCAATGAAGATTAATTCAATAAGGGCGAAAAGTAAATATTCAGGCGTACATGCATTTATTTCTGGGCGAAACTAAATGCCTCTCAGTTAAATCGAAAAAGATGATTTCGTAAGTCTTAATGGAGAATTTACAGAAACAATATTGGAAATATACGGATTGATCCTAAAGTAGATGGTAGTGAATATTTTTGCGGAGATATATTTATTTCTGGTAAAAAGTAAATAACATTCCGTTTACAGAAAGAAGATGATTATCATTATGAAATTGGAGAATTTGCAGTTAAAATAGGGGAATGTCCAATACAGATTGCTTCTATAATGACGAAAATTAGATATTCAGGCGGAGATGAATTTATTTCTGGGTGAAAGTAAATGCCTCTCCGTTAAATAGAGAAAGATGATTTTATAAGAGTTAATAGAGGCGTTACTAAAAATCATTGGAAATTTCATGTAGATTGATACCAAGGAAAACGGAAATTAAATATTTATGCGGAGATGCATTTATTTCAAGGCGAAAGTAAATGCCTTTCCGTTAAATTGAGAAAGAGGATTTTGTATGTCTTAATGGAGAAGTTAGAGATTGGAAATCTCATGCAGATTGGTCCTAAAGTAGACGGAAATAAAATATTTATGCGGAGATGTATTTATTTCTGGGAAAAAGTAAATACTTATCCGTTGACAGATAGCAGGGTATTATCTGTGTAAAATTGGAGAAATTGCAGTAAAAATAGGGGAATGTCGAATGCAGATTGATTCTATAAGGACGAAAATTAAATATACATGAGGAGGTGCATTTATTTCTGCGCGAAAGTAAATGCCTCTCCGCTAAATTGAAAGATTTCATAAGTGTTAATGGAGAAGTTACTGAAAATTTTGGAAATCTTATGCAGGCGGAAATTAAATATTTATGCGGAGATTCATTTATTACTGGTCGAAAGTAAATGCCTCTACGTTAAATTGAAAAAGAGGATTTAGTATGTCCTAAAGAAACTACTGAAACAATATTGGAAATCTCATGCAGATTGATCAAAAAGTAGATGAAGTAAATGATTTATCCGAAGGTGTATTTATTTCTGGGAAAAAGTCATTACCTCTCCGTTGAAAGATAGCAGATTGTTAAATATATAAAATTGGAAAATTGCAGTAATAATAGGGGAATGTGCAATACAGATTGATTCTTTAAGGGCGCAAATTCAATACTTCAGGGGAGATGCATTTATTTTTGGACGAAATTAAATGCCTCACCGTCAAATTGAAAAAGATGATTTTATAAGTGTTAATGGTGATGTTACTGAAAATCATTTTAGATCTTATGCAGATTGATCCTAAGGAAAACGGAAATTAAATATTTATGCGGATATGCATTTATTTCTGGGCGAAAGTAAATGACTCTCCGTAAAATTGAAAAAGTGAATGTTCTAAGTGTCAACGGAGAAGCTACTGAAACAGTATTGGAAATCTCATGCAGATTGATCCCAAGGAACACAGAAATTAAATATTTATGCGGATATGCATTTATTTCTGGATGAAAGTAAATGCCTCTCCGTTCAATTGAATAGAAGATTTCCTAAAACATTAATGGAGAAGTTGTATAAGAAATATAGAAAATCTCACGCATATTGAATCTAAAGAAAACGGAAATAAAGATTCACCCAGTTTTCGTCCATATTGAATTTGAATGAGAATTTTGCCAACTTAACAATCGCAGCCAAGTTGTCTTCAAGATAAGTTGACTGTTATTTCAGCACAAGATTTTTTCATATTCCGCCAAGCCTAAGGAGAATTTTAACTTAGCTGAAAGGAATATATATTTTAAAGCGTATGAGTGTTGGAAAAAGGGCTACAACCAATGTTCGAATAGAAAATTCTAAGAGTAAACCTATATAATAAAACAAAAATCTTCTTTCCCCACATTGCTGATGTCATATAGAGACGGGCAACAACACCATTAAAATATACAAAAATTGCAACAATGGAGTTATTTAAATTAATACGAAACAATAATCAATGTTCCAAGATTTCGACAATACACATATAAAAATTGAGTTCAATAAAACATTCTAACGACAATCGTGTTTTGTTCAACAATGGGATAAACATATGAAAGTTCTTTCTAACAATGAATTTTACTTGCAAAAGCAACTGCACATCAGATGAGTAGCTCATTTTCAAATGAATGCATTGTTGATTTTATAACAATGCCAAAATAACAATCGCATGTAATTCAACAATAGCACAACAATCGGACTAGTTATATCTAACAAATAATTTTCCTTTCGCGTCAGTAGTCAAATGTATCTTTTATGAGTTTTAACTTGAGGGACAATGAATTTTAGTTTACAGAAGGTATTTTAGGGCCCGGGAATCGTTGCTCTTTATTCTTCATCGTTCTCGATGTATATGGACAAGGTTTCCGCAAAATTGCAAGAATTTTGGGTGTTTATGTGAATCCAAATCATGTCTTTAAATTTGACTCTCCGGTTGAGTGGGCTATGCGAAGATTCGCTTCTCCTGTTAGACGAAGAATGTCACTGTATACCAGGGTAAGTCCTATCTGCTTTGATTTATTGTGTATCATGTTGCAAGTTTCAGTTTATGAGTTAACCCTATCACTATGTCCTATCGAAACATGCCCTGTTGTGACCTGGGGTCCTCACGGACCCCATACTATACTACACATGTTTAATATGGTTTAAATATCTTATAAAGTATTTTTTTCATTTATTTAGTTAAATTTAAAAAAATTAACGCTTATTCTGATGTTTTCATTATAAACTTTATTTTTTATACCCAAAAATATTAAATTTACATTAATTTTAACATATTCTAAATATTGGCTGAGCATACCTCACAAACTGTCTTCTGGTGTTCCGGGCAACAAGGGATATGGCAACTAGAACAGTGGGTCTTCACTTTTCTATCCATAGAACATGGACATAGCTGGCACCTAGCCTTTTTATTAGGTTCTTGAATTCCAGATCCCGTAGTTTCAGTATGTAGTTTCGGAATTTCGATCCCTAATGATTTGAGTGAAAGGCGAACTCCAGGTTGCAGCGTTTGAAAATTCTGCAGTCTTCTCTGAATTTGATCCTTTACTAATTCTCTCCCGAGATCTTTCAGGTATAAGCGTCTTTGATGGCGCTTTCCAAATTCCCAATCTGAGTACTTTGAAATCCAAATAATGAACCCAGCAACAGCTGCACTGTCGATCATATTAAACCAGAAGACCATAGGCCAACGGCGTATCTTTCGCTTGCAAGTATAGAATCTGCATAAATGATCAAAGTTGTCAACTCCAGATTTTGTTGCATTGTAATGAGTAATAATTTCTGGCTTATTCTCTTCCTCTTCAATTATCATCTTGTCATGATGCATGCATGATAGTAAAATGACTGCCTTCCCTTTCTTTGGAGTATAGCTAACTAGAGTGAATTCTTTATCAAAACAAAAGATAGAAGATTTCTCATCACGCTGACGATTTGGCAGTAATTCTTTAGGAACTTCCTTTCGATTTTTTCGAATTGTTCCAACTACTGTAGTTTTTGCAACTAGCAAATCCTCTGCTAACTGCGTGTTGGTGAAGTAATTGTCCATGGTAACGTTGTGACCTTTGTTCTTCCAAGGGTCAACTAGTCGTTTGACGGTTTCCGAAATATTATTTGCTCCACATGCAACACCAGGTTGTCGTCCGACATACACTTCTCCTTTCAAAGGAAACGAGGTAGTTGAATCACATCACCAAAATATTTTTATCCCATACCGGCTTACTCGGTATGTATTGTCGAAAACTGTATCGACCACGTGTTGCCACTAATTGTTCATCAACTGTTAGATCTGTTCCAGGTTTGTAATATTTTGCCAGATTTTCGAGCAGCATTTGCCAAACGTCACGAATGGCAGCTAACTTGTCTACCTGCAATCTTTGATATCTCGTTGCATCATTGTCAAATCTACAAAATCGAAGCAGATTTTGAAAACGCTGCATTGACATAGTAGCACGAAATATTGGCCTTCCACTGTCCGTGGACCACATTTCCTCCAAACTTTCATTCTCAGATTTGTAGACACCACTGAGTAAGAGTAAGCCAATAAAAGCATAGAGTTCTGTTTCATCGGTTTCTTTCCAAATCTTCTTTTTTGTCCGATGTTCTTGATTCCAACATTTTATCACCTTTTTTGCCCTTCTGTTACTTTCTCGGGCAATAACATTGATTATTTCAGGCATTATAAACAGTTTTAGGGAATCAAATTTATTAGTTACATTCTTAGCATTCCCTGCTAATCCACTTGTCTCTCGTAAAATATTAGCTGACAATGTTTGGGCTGAATTAGGGTTATTTGTCGTCCACTTACGTCCTGATTGTGATTCAAAAATTTGTGATTGATTTAGCAAATTGGTTTAACGAACTCGTTTACAAGGAAAATGTTGAGAGTCACTAGAATCATCACTTTCTGATTCACTATCGGTTTCAAAGTTCGGATCTTGAATACTATCTTCGTCACTCTTTTCAAACTCAGATGACTCACCGAAGCTACCTATATCTACATCGTCATCACTATCACTTTCTTGTATCATACGCAAAGCGTCATATACCGAAATCCGTTTTCGTGACATTTTGATGCATCAAAGCATAAGTCTCAATTGAAAAGCGCAGTCAAGTGACAATTTCCTTCATACAGGAGAACAATAAAGAAAGAAACGAACGCATTTGCGGACAACTAGCGCCATCTATTGGATTCTGGAAGTAACAATCTGTGAAACAAAATTTTCAGAACCATGTTATAAGTATTGGCTGTTCTAAAAGATTTTTTTTTCATTTTTTGTAATATTCTATGAATTTTTTAGCTTGGGGTCCACGCAGACCCCAGGACACAGAAATATGCTATCTATTTTTCAAATTAAAAAAATACCAAGTACCATTTAGATTTGTACAGTTTAATTTTTACCGTGTGTTAGAAACATTATGTTATGAGATGTCACCGACTGAAACTACTCAGTGAGGGATAGATATTTTTTGACAACTTGTTGAAAGTGCTTGGGGTCCGCGTGGACCCCAGGACATAGCGATAGGGTTAAAGTGTATTCAGACCACCCTATAGTGTTAGGTACATCTCTGTGGCAGGTGCCTGGATATAGAAAATGGCCTTTATAAAGAAATTGATACAATTACCCGCTAGATGTTATGTATTCCCGCGGCCGCCATCTCGGATTTCTCGGCGGTGTTTGTTTAGCGTTTATCGATAAGGCAACTCCGACGAGTGACGTGTTCAGGCAATCCGTTAAGCCTTACACGCGCTTAAATCTGCTTGGCGACATTTACTTGGCGGAAAAGGGGGGTTTCACGCCAAGAAAAAATCCAAGTGGGTGGCCGCGGGAATATGTAACATCTGTTCCCAATAACTTGTAATTTCTGGCAAAAGTAGTCGCTGGTTAATTCACAAAGGTAGATTTCTCAATATTTACAGATTGTATTTAATAGAAATTATTTAACCGTATTATATACAGTCAAAAGAAATTTACCCAATGTGTATAATTAGAATCAATACTTGCCTGATACGTACATAAACAAGCCTTATAGTTCTTCGAGTTTTTTTTTTTTTTTTTTTTTTTGTTAAAGCTGCTGATATTATTCGGTAAGAAATCTGAATTTCTTAAGTGTGACTTCCACCAAGCTTTATTAAAAAAACGCCAAGTCGCCTATATCAGGAAATACCGAGAATTCCATTAAGAGCAGTTGAGGATATTTAAATGCATCTAGGTAATTTCATGGACCACTTTTCTTAAAATTTTCTTAAAAATTTTTTCTAACATCTTGTTGGAAAATTCTATGCACCAAATCACAATTTTATATCTGAAAATAAAACAAAATTTTACAAAAGAAGGAAGAAAAAAAAAGTTTTGACAGCTTTTAGTTATAACACCTCAGAATGTTCCTAGAAGAGCAAAGTTTCATGAGTCTAGTAGATTCTCTTCCAGTTAGAAAACTCGACAAATCCCAATCACGAGTCGGTTTTCAAGGATATTAAGCACAGAAGGCGTCAGTATATTGGAAATATTTTACCATATCCTATTATTTTTGTAACTTATTTCTTGAAATGAGTCTAGGCGACTTATGCCATTTTTCTTAACTCATTAAAGCCGGTTGGCAAGAAAACTTGCCATGTAAGGCGAACAAAATGGTTTAATTTATATACCATTATTTTAGTTTGGAAATTTTCACATTATCTAATCTCAGATGTTGAGCGATTAAATGAATCAAAATGACAATGTGAAAAAAACCAGTGTCGAATAATTAAAAGAAATGTAAAACAGGGTCTTCCTTAATGGGTTAATGCACCTTACGATTTTCAAATTGTACAGTTCCATTTTCCAAGTAATGTAGTACTCTCCTTTTTTCCTAGAAAAACATCGCTTGTTGACCACTCACTATAGATCTAATCACATGCGTATTTTAATCGAATGGCCTTTTTATTTCAGAAATTCCAGTAACATTGTATTCTACGAAATTAAGTTAATTCTTTTTATATTAAAATTGCCAAGGTTCTATCAAATGATGAAAATTTTTAAATTGAATAATGTACAAGACATAAATACTGGGAAAACGTATAAAAGAATGGAAAGTATAATTCTTTGTAATATTTACAAGCTTTTCCTATTATATATATATATATATATATATATAATAAAAATAGTAATAAACGCTATTAAAAATACATTATATTTTAATTATTGGGTCATTCCATGTCAGTTCAGGCAGTCATGTAACCCACCATCACAGATTTTGATGAAACTGCGTGTGTTTGTTCCTTTTATTAAGATATGATTCCCAGTATTTTTTTTTTACTCCTTGGTCAAATAGTTTCTGAGAAAAAAATTGTCAAAATTTTGAAAACTTCCATCAGTTGGCATTCTTGACTGCTCGATTTTCAAATGTAGCATGACATAAATATGATCATATTTCAATTTCTATTCCACAAATCATCTTCAAATAATTTATGCATAATATATAGGGTACGTATTTTATGAAAAAAAATACTGTTACGCTTAAATAACATTTTAAGTGTGTCTAAAAAATGTTTAATCTTTGAAGTCGTGATTTTTTTATGAAAAATAATGCATTACCTAAAATAGCATTATTAACAAAAGGCGGTATTTTAATTAAATTTATTTTTTGTGGGGGATATACTTAAAGGTGTCCTTTACCTGATTCTGAAATAAAAGTAGTGGGATTTTGGGTGTTTTTAGTAGTATTTCATATTTAAAAATATTTTGAGGCGTATTTCAAATCAAATCAAGCAGAGTCATTCCATGTCAGTTCGCCTAAGATATTTAATTCACTGTCACAAATTTCAATGAAACTGGGTATGTTTATAGCTCATTTTAAGACAGGATCAAGGAAATTAAAGGTGATTACAAGTTAAATATTTTTTAAGATAAAAAAAATATCTAAATTTTGAAATTTTTTTAAAAATGTTTTTAATGGCAGATCTATATTCAAAGACTGCATAAAAAAAAAAGTCATTTCAATATAAAATCACTAAATAAGTTTCAAATATTGTATATGTGACAAATAATGTAGGCAGATTATTATTTATTGTTGTTTGTCATGTTTAAATGCTAAGAGTGTGTTTAATCTTGTGAATTTTTAAAATCAAGAATTTTGTGAAAAATAATGTGTTAATCAAAAATTTATTATTAACCGAAGGCAGGCTGTTATTACTTTTTTTAATTGTATGTAAAAATATCTTTTCAATAGTTATAAAATAAAAATAGTGAAAATATGAGCAATTTTAACAAAATTTTCATAAAATGTGAATGTTTAATGATAAATATTGAAGCTTTCCATGCTAAGTTGTACTAAAATGACTACGATATCGTGTATTTCTACTCTTGCTTAAATATAATACATACAATAATAAAATAACAAATATTATTGACAGCAATAAAAATTAAATTAAATAGTACTAGTTCCTTTACCAACACTACATTGCTCAACAGCCGACTTAAAATCAACAGCCCGCACTCTTATTGAAAAATACTTTCAACTGTTCAAATAATAAATAAACTGCATTTAAAAATTTTAATATCAACTTATTATCTTAAGACGATAATAATAACTAAACAACATGATGAATTTATAAATCAGCTTTTAATTGAAAAGTCATGAAATGGTCCCTTTAAATATTGTTGTTCATCGAGTCAATCAAAACAAATTATATAAAAAAAATAGTGAGCCTAATATGCTGACTGCAATGACACTTCTAACAAAACTAATTAATTCATTACCATCTGAAATCAAACCCGAAAGATCAAAAGAAAAAAAAATCATCTGTAGTGTGAATGCAACATACTCAGTGGTTGTTGAGGTATGTCTTTGTGACATTTTCACCTGTACTTCAATAAAATATAAACATGTAAGCTTTTTTTCATTCATCCAAATTAAAAAAATTATACAATTTTGTTGTCATTACACCAGATGTTAAATTTTTCGTTACATACTATTAGATAAGTTCTTTACTTTTAGACATTATTGACATAATATCATAAAATTTGCTATATGTATTTTCTGTAAGTGTATAAACAATATATATATGCTTTATTAAACATAAATGAATAATTTTTAAATAATTTGTTTGAGAACAGGGATATATATACACACATATATATGTTGAAAATCCATCTTTCAGCAATATTGTGATGAAATAAATCAAATTACCGTAATTTCCGGTGTATAGCCCGCGGATCATACAATCGTGTTTCGACCCAGAAATTTTTAAAAATAAAATGTAACATTTTAGATCACAGTAAATATTGGTCTTCAAATACTGAATAAAATTTCTGGGTCCAAACTGAATTGTTTGATCTGCGGGCTATACACCCGAAATTACGGTACATATCATTAGAAACTGAATAAAGTTACAAAAGTGCAACTCATTAAGTTTTAAACATTTTTTTAGATATAGTTATTTGAAAGATATAAATATAATGGATTATGCATTTTTTGCATATATTTAAAGCACAATACGTCAAAATTTTCTCCAACAGAGTGAAATTTCGTTTTTTTTATTCAATATTAGCAGCTCAATGCTTAATTTTCAATATTAACAGCCAAATATGAGTTAAAGATTAGGACTGTCATTTTGAAAATTTCTATTGGGCGGTGAGGAGCTAGTGATTTTTCTCTTTTTTGGAAAGGGATAATTGCTCTTCGCCCTAGAAGTTTTACTAAAAAACAATATTGTTTATTTTTTTCCTTAAGAAACGAACATAAAAGATAATTTGAAAAATAAAATAAATGTATAAATAAAAATATTTCCAGGGATGATACATTGGATAGGTTTTACATTTGAAAATATTGATAATTTTAAATATGTTTTAAATACTACTAAAACCAACCAAAATCCCACTATTTTTATTTCAGATCCAGTTATAATGTAGTATTATGTACAATTTAAAATTAAAAAATTAGTCATAGAAACTCCGCCTCTGATTGATAAAGATTTTTTAATAATTTCATTATTTTTTGTAAAATATTTTTGATTTCAAAGATTATACAATTTTTTAGACACATTTAAATATTTTTTTAACATTACAGCAATATTTTTTTCATAATCTACATACTTTATTTACCTTGCTTAAATTATTCGAAGAAGTTTTCTTTATTAGTTATTGAAATATGATTTTATATATAAAATGAGGCCTTTGAAAATTGAACAATCATTAATGGCAACTCGTGGCATTTTCCCAAAATTTTGATAATTTTTTCTCATATGTTCACTATTTTTATTTTATAACCATTTAAAAGATATTTTTACGTACAATTAAAAAAAAAGCAATAACACCCTGCCTTCGGTTAATAATAAATTTTTGATTAACACATTATTTTTGACAAAATTCTTGATTTTAAAAATTCACAAGATAAAAGACACTCTTAGTGTTTAAACATGATAAAAAACAAGAAATAATAATCAGCCTACATTATTTGTCACATATACATTATTTGAAACCTATTTAGTGATTTTATATTGAAATGACTTTTTTTTTTTAAATGTAGTCTTTAAATATCGAACTGTCATTAAAAAAATGTAAAACAATTTTTCAAAATTTTGATATTTTTTATCTTAAAAAATATTTTACTTAGGATCAAGAAAATTAAAGGTGATTACGTCTTAAAATAAGCTATAAACAAACCCAATTTCATTGAAATTTGTGACAGTGATTAAATGGCTTAGGGGAACTGACATGGAATGACTCTGCTTGATTTGATATGAAATGCACCTCAAAATATTTTTAAATAGGAAATACTACCAAAAACACCCAAAATCTCACTATTTTTATTTCAGAATCAGGTAAAGGACACCTTTAAGTATATCTCCCATAAAAAATAAATTTAATAAAAATACCGCCTTTTGTTGATAATGCTTTTTTTGTTAATGCATTATTTTTCATAAAAAATTCACGACTTCAAAGTTTAAATATTTTTTTAGACACACTTAAAATGTTATAAGAGTAACAATATATTTTTTTCATAAGCTGCGTACCCTAAATATTGTGCATAAATTATTTGAAGATGATTTGTAGAGTAGATGTTGAAATATGATTATATATATGGCATGCTACATTTGAAAACCGAGCTATCAAGAATGCCGACTGACGGCAGTTTTTCAAAATTTTGACAATTTTTTTCTCAGAAACTATTTCACCAAGGAGCAAAAAAAAATTACTGGTGATCATATCTTAATAGTAAGAACAAACACACGCAGTTTCATTAAAATCTGTGATGGTGGGTTACATATTGATATTTTACTGCCTGATTTGACGTGGAATGCCCCTGCCATCAGTTGGCATTCTTGACTGCTCGATTTTCAAATGTAGCATGACATAAATATGATCATATTTCAATATCTATTCCACAAATCATCTTCAAATAATTTATGCATAATATATAGGGTACGTATTTTATGAAAAAAATACTGTTACGCTTATATAACATTTTAAGTGTGTCTAAAAAAATGTTTAATCTTTGAAGTCGTGATTTTTTTATGAAAAATAATGCATTACCTAAAATAGCATTATTAACAAAAGGCGGTATTTTTATTAAATTTATTTTTTGTGGGGGATATACTTAAAGGTGTCCTTTACCTGATTCTGAAATAAAAGTAGTGGGATTTTGGGTGTTTTTAGTAGTATTTCATATTTAAAAATATTTTGAGGCGTATTTCAAACCAAATCAAGCAGAGACATTCCATGTCAGTTCGCCTAAGATATTTAATTCACTGTCACAAATTTCAATGAAACTGGGTATGTTTATAGCTCATTTTAAGACAGGATCAAGGAAATTAAAGGTGATTACAAGTAAAATATTTTTTAAGATAAAAAAAAATATCTAAATTTTGAAATTTTTTTAAAAATGTTTTTAATAGCAGATCTATATTCAAAGACTGCATAAAAAAAAAGTCATTTCAATATAAAATCACAAAATAAGTTTCAAATAATGTATATGTGACAAATAATGTAGGCAGATTATTATTTATTGTTGTTTGTCATGTTTAAATGCTAAGAGTGTGTTTAATCTTGTGAATTCTTAAAATCAAGAGTTTTGTGAAAAATAATGTGTTAATCAAAAATTTATTATTAACCGAAGGCAGGCTGTTATTACTTTTTTTAATTGTACGTAAAAATATCTTTTCAATAGTTATAAAATAAAAATAGTGAAAAGATGAGCAATTTTATCAAAATTTTCATAAAATGTGAATGTTTAATGATAAATATTGAAGCTTTTCATGCTAAGATGTACTAAAATGACTACGATATCGTGTATTTCTACTCTTGCTTAAATATAATACATACAATAATAAAATAACAAATATTATTTACAGCAATAAAAATTAAATTAAATAGTACCAGTTCCTTTACCAACACTACATTGCTCAACAGCCGACTTAAAATCAACAGCCCGCACTCTTATTGAAAAATACTTTCAACTGTTCAAATAATAAATAAACTGCATTTAAAAATTTTAATATCAACTTATTATCTTAAGACGATAATAATAACTAAACAACATGATGAATTTATAAATCAGCTTTTAATTGAAAAGTCATGAAATGGTCCCTTTAAATATTGTTGTTCATCGAGTCAATCAAAACAAATTATATAAAAAAAATAGTGAGCCTAATATGCTGACTGCAATGACACTTCTAACAAAACTAATTAATTCATTACCATCTGAAATCAAACCCGAAAGATCAAAAGAAATAAAAAAATCATCTGTAGTGTGAATGTGACATACTCAGTGGTTGTTGAGGTATGTCTTTGTGACATTTTCACCTGTACTTCAATAAAATGTAAACATGTAAGCTTTTTTCATTCATCCAAATTAAGTAAAGCAATTATAAAATTTTGTTGTCATTACACCAGATGTTAAATTTTTCGTTACATGCTATTAGATAAGTTCTTTACTTTTAGACATTATTGACATAATATCATAAAATTTGCTATATGTATTTTCTGTAAGTGTATAAACAATATATATATGCTTTATTAAACATAAATGAATAATTTTTAAATAATTTGTTTGAGAACAGGGATATATATACACACATATATATGTTGAAAATCCATCTTTCAGCAATATTGTGATGAAATAAATAAAATTACCGTAATTTCCGGTGTATAGCCCGCGGATCATACAGTCGTGTTTCGACCCAGAAATTTTTAAAAATAAAATGTAACTTTTTAGATTACAGTAAATATTGGTCTTCAAATACTGAATAAAATTTCTGGGTCCAAACTGAATTGTTTGATCTGCGGGCTATACACCCGAAATTACGGTACATATCATTAGAAACTGAATAAAGTTACAAAAATGCAACTCATTAAGTTTTAAATATTTTTTTAGATATAGTTATTTGAAAGATATAAATATAATGGATTATGCATTTTTTGCATATATTTAAAGCACAATACGTCAAAATTTTCTTCAACAGAGTGAAATTTGGTTTTTTTTTCAATATTAGCAGCTCAATGCTAAATTTTCAATATTAACACCCAAATATGAGTTTAAAGATTAGGATTGTCATTTTGGAAATTTCTGTTGGGCGGTGAGGAGCTAGTGATTTTTCTCTTTTTTGGAAAGGGATAATTGCTCTTCGCCCTAGAAGTTTTATTAAAAAAAAATATTGTTTATTTTTTTCCTTAAGAAACGAACATAAAAGATAATTTTAAAAATAAAATAAATGTATAAATAAAAATATTTCCAGGGATGATACATTGGATAGGTTTTACATTTGAAAATATTGATAATTTTAAATATGATTTAAATACTACTAAAACCAACCAAAATCCAACTATTTTTATTTCAGATCCAGTTATAATGTAGTATTATGTACAATTTAAAATTAAAAAATTAGTCATAGAAACTCCGCCTCTGATTGATAAAGATTTTTTAATAATTTCATTATTTTTTGTAAAATATTTTTGATTTCAAAGATTATACAATTTTTTAGACACATTTAAATATTTTTTAACATTACAGCAATATTCTTTTCATAATCTACATACTTTATTTACCTTGCTTAAATTATTCGAAGAAGATTTCTTTATTAGTTATTGAAATATGATTTTATATATAAAATGAGGCCTTTGAAAATTGAACAATCATTAAAGGCAACTCGTGGCATTTTTCCAAAATTTTGATAATTTTTTCTCATATGGTCACTATTTTTATTTTATAACCATTTAAAAGATATTTTTACGTACAATTAAAAAAAAGCAATAACACACTGCCTTCGGTATAATAAATTTTTGATTAACACATTATTTTTGACAAAATTCTTGATTTTAAAAATTCATAAGATAAAAGACACTCTTAGTGTTTAAACATGATAAAAAACAAGAAATAATAATCAGCCTACATTATTTGTCCCATATACATTATTTGAAACCTATTTAGTGATTTTATATTGAAATGACTTTTTTTTTAAGGTAGTCTTTGAATATCGAACTGTCATTAAAAAAATTTAAAACAATTTTTCAAAATTTTGATATTTTTTATCTTAAAAAATATTTTACTTATGATCAAGAAAATTAAAGGTGATTACGTCTTAAAGTAAGCTATAAACAAACCCAATTTCATTGAAATTTGTGACAGTGATTAAATGGCTTAGGGGAACTGACATGGAATGACTCTGCTTGATTTGATATGAAATGCACCTCAAAATATTTTTAAATAGGAAATACTACCAAAAACACCCAAAATCCCATTATTTTTATTTTAGAATCAGGTAAAGGACACCTTTAAGTATATCTCCCATAAAAAATAAATTTAATAAAAATACCGCCTTTTGCTGATAATGCTTTTTTTTGTTAATGCATTATTTTTCAAAAAAAAATTCACGACTTCGAAGTTTAAATATTTTTTTAGACACACTTAAAATGTTATAAGCGTAACAATATATTTTTTTCATAAGCTGCGTACCCTAAATATTGTGCATAAATTATTTGAAGATGATTTGTAGAGTAGATATTGAAATATGATTATATATATGACATGCTACATTTGAAAACCGAGCTATCAAGCAGTTTTTGACTGGCAGTTTTTGAAAATTTTGACAATTTTTTTCTCAGAAACTATTTCACCAAGGAGCAAAAAAAATTACTGGTGATCATATCTTAATAGTAAGAACAAACACACGCAGTTTCATTAAAATCTGTGATGGTGGAATACATATTGATATTTTACTGCCTGATTTGACGTGTAATGCCCCTATTATTGACTACTGATCAAAAAGAAAATCTTTGAAAAATATAATAGGAACAATATACATTTCGTACGAAAAATATATCTCAATGTTTCAATAAAAAAAAATACTTTTAGTATATTACTTATAGACATAGTATAGCATAGACATGGGCTGAAACCGAGTGTTCTGTGATTCTGAACCTGTTTGCATACCGTTTCTTTATCTTTTTCGAAAGATTTGTACTACGACTCTTTTCTTCATAAGGATCTTTATGGCGGGTGGATGTGAGATGTTCTAGCAGATTTTTTTTTTTTTTTTTTTTGAAGAAATAACATTGTAAAAATATTTTGTAGCATGCAATGTGTTTCTGTAAAAGGAACATGTGACAGGGCATGGAGACTCCCGGTCCTAGGTTCGCATGCATCGGGAGCGCCGGTTTGCCACAGGACACCGTTTCTGAGCGTGAATTTCGGACCTGGTTATAGGATATATCTGGTACAAGGAAAGCGCAGAAATTTCTGATATGAATTTCGGAAAATTATGATTAAGAACTCTCGAGCGATGGTCTCTTTTTGCAATTAAATGACGACTTAAATATGATAATTTTTTATTTAAAAGACCTTTGACGTTGGCTGTAAAGATTAGAAAGGAATAGTTTGAGTTGGATTCAGCTCCATATATTGAAATATGTAATCAACTACTTAATCGTTGGCTGAATATAATGCGTTAAAAAGGATAATTTTTATAATTATTAATAGAATTGTTAATGCCAGTTTTTTTTTACACTATAGGCAATAATAACAATCGTAGAGCGTGACTGAAGCTTTTTTCATGTGATTGACAAAACGTCAAGCCAAAATAAATGCACCTACTTCGGAGCAAAAAAATAATTTTTTAAAGACCTCAGCTATTATTCAAAATATAACTTTGTCAAAACTATGAATGAAGAATACTGTTTATAAAGACTGAAAATTTTGTAAATTGGTTTTTGTTATTGAAATGAAATTTACTTAAATAAATATTGAACTGTCGATAAACTCATCACATATTTACCATTATGCTTTTTTCTTCTATAAGTCTACGACCAATTTAAATTATTTGTCGACTCATATGAGTGTGTGCAAAAATTTCTGTTTAGAATATCGGAAAATCATAATTAAAAACTCGAGCAATAATCTCTTTTTGCAACTAAATGAAGATTTTGCAAAATGTGAGATTTTGTTATTTAAAAGCTGCAACGCTTAAATATGAACATTTTGATTTGCATTCAGCCCAATACTATTTTAAAATGTGCAATCAAGTGCCTCATTTTATGCTAAAATAATGAGTTAAAAAGGATAATATTAGTAATGATTGATGCATATGTTATTCCCAGATATTTTGACACAATCGGCAATAATCAATTGTAGATCGTGAATGCAATTTGTTCATGTGATCGAAAGAAATTGGAGCCAAAATAAATGGACTTATTTCTGAATAAAAAAAATAATTTTTACAAGAACTGAAATGGTATTCAAAATATAAATTTACAAAAACTATGAATGTAGAATATTGTTGATAGAGATTGAAAATTTTTGCAAACTAATATTTTTTACTGAAATAAATGTTACTTAAATAAGGATTGAACATATAATTGTCATTATATTCATCACATTTTTACCATTATGATTTCTCTCTTTTTTTCTACAATTGTATGATCCATTGAAATTATTTATCTACATATACATGTATATTGTTTGTGTGTCTACTTGGGGATATGTGAACGATATGAAATGAAACACGCGCACTAGCATATACTTTTCTTAAAAACGCGGAGTGAAAACCTTAAATAATGCGAAAATTTACATTATGGTATATCACGCTTCGCCACTAATAATTACCATAATTTAGCATTTTAGGGTGGAAATAAGAATGGGAGAGAGACTTCATTTCAGAGTTTCGCCAATTAATGTATAAATATTTCCTATTCCACAATTCAATCCTACAAAATGTAAATGTATTACTCCTAGAAATTCACTGAGAAGAAATCACATGAAGAATGATACTAATCTGAAGGAAAAGAATATTTGTGCGGAGAGGCATTTATTTCTGGGAGAAAGTAAATGCCTATCTGTTCAATTGGAAAAGAGGACTTTCTATAAGTATTGATGGAGAAATTGCTGAAAAAAATTGGAAATCACATGCAGACAGATACGAAAGTATATGGAAATAAAATATTTATGCGGAGATGAATTTATTTCTGGAGGAAAGTAAATGCCTCTCCGTTTATTTAGAAAATACAAAAGAGGATATTCTATAAGCATTGATGTAGAAGTTACTGCAAAAATTGGAAATCTCATGCAAACTGAAGTGATTGTAGATGGAAATAAAATATTTATGCGGAGATGCATTTACTTCTTGGTGAAAGTAAATGCCTCTCCGTTTATTTGGGAAATACAAAAGAGAATATTCTATAAGCATTGAAGGAGAAATTACTAAAAAAATGGAAATCTCATGCACACTGAAAATAATGTAGATGGAAATAAAATATTTATGCGGAGATGTATTTATTTCTCGGAGAAAGTAAATGACTCTCCGTTTATTTGGAAAATACAAAAGAGGATATTCTATAAGCATTGAGGGAGAAATTACTGAAAAAACTGGAAATATCATGCAGACTGAAGCTAATGTAGATAGAAATAAAATATATATGCGGAGATGAATTTATTTCTGGGAGAAATTAAATGCCTCTCCGTTTATTTGGGAAATACAAAAGAGGATATTCTATAAGCATTGGTGTAGAAGTTACTGCAAAAATTGGAAATCTCATGCAGACTGAAGTGATTGTAGATGGAAATAAAATATTTATGCGGAGATGCATTTATTTCTCGGAGAAAGTAAATGACTCTCCGTTTATTTGGAAAACACAAAACAGGATATTCTATAAGCATTGATAGAGAAATTACTGAAAAAACTGGAAATATCACGCAGACTGAAGCTAATGTAGATGGAAATAAAATATTTATGCGGAGATGAATTTATTTCTGGAATAAAGTAAATGCCTCTCCGTTTATTTGGGAAATACAAAAGAGGATATTCTATAAGCATTGGTGTAGAAATTACTGCAAAAATTGGAAATCTCATACAGACTGAAGATATTGTAGATTGAAATAAAATATTTATGCGAAGATGCATGTATTTCTGGGAGAAAGTATATGCATCTCCATTTAATTGGAAAAGAGGATTTTCTGTAAGTACTCATGGAAAAGTTAGTGAATAAAATTGGAAATCTCATAAATATTTATGCTAAAGTAGATAAGAATAAATCATTTATCCGGAGAGGCATTTATTTCTGGTACAAAAAAAATGCCTCTAGGTTTAATTGGAAAAGAGGACTATTTATAAGTATTGACGGAGAAATTACTGAAAGAAATTGGATAACTTATGCAGACGGATACTAAAGTAGATGGAAGTAAAATATTTATTCATAGATGCATTTATTTTTTGACAAAAAAAAATAAATCTCCGTTTATTTGGAAAACACTAAAGAGGATATTCTATAAGCATTGATGGAGAAATTACTGAAAAAACTGGATATATCATGCAGACTGAAGATAATGTAGATGGAAAAAAATATTTATGCGGAGATGCATTTATTTCTGGGAGAAAGTAAATGCTTCTTCGTTTATTTGGGAAAAACAAAAGAGTATATTCTACAAGCATTGATAGAGAAGTTACTGCAAAAATTGGAAATCTCATGCACACTGAAGTGATTGTAGATGGAAATAAAATATTTATGCGGAGATGCATTTATTTCTGGGAGAAAGTAAATGCTTCTCCGTTTATTTGGGAAATACAAAAGAGGATATTCTATAATCATTGATGGAGAAATTACTGTAAAAACTGGAAATATCATGCAGACTGAAGCTAAAGTAGATGAAATAAAATATTTATGCGGAGATGCATTTATTTCTGGGAGAAAGTAAATGCTTCTCCGTTTATTTGGGAAATACAAAAGAGGATATTCTGTAATCATTGATGGAGAATTTACTGAAAAATTTGAAATCTCATGCACAATGAAGTGATTGTAGATGGAAATAAAATGTTTATGCGGAGATTCATGTATTTCTGGGAGAAAGTAAATGTCTCTCACTTTATTTGGGAAAAACGAAAGAGGATATTCTGTAAGCATTGATGGAGAAGTTACTACAAAAATTGGAAATATCATGCAGACTGAAGTGATTGTAGATGGAAATAAAATGTTTATGCGGAGATGCATTTATTTCTGGGAGAAAGTAAATGAATCTCCGTTTATTTGGAAAATACAAAAGATGATATTCTATAAGCATTGATGGAGATGTTACTGCAAAAATTGGAAATCTCATGCAAAATGAAGTGATTGTAGATGGAAATAAAATATTTATGCGGAGATGCATTTATTTCTGGGAGAACATAAATGCCTCTCCGTTTATTTGAAAAATACAAATGAGGATATTCTAAAAGCATTGAAGGAGAAATTACTGAAAAAACTGGATATATGCAGACGGCTAATATAGAGGGAAATAAAATATTTATTCGGAGATGCATCTATTTCTGGGAGAATGTAAATGCCTCTCCGTTTACTTGGGAAATACTAAAGAGGATATTCTATAAGCATTGATTGAGAAGTTACTGCAAAAAATGGAGATCTCATGCAGACTGAAGCTATTTTAGATGGAAATAAAATATTTATGCGGAGATGCATTTATTTCTGGAAGAAAGTAAATGCCTCTCCGTTTATTACGGAAATACAAAACAGTATATTCTATAAGCATTGATGGAGAAATTACTGATTAAACTGGAAATATCATGCAGACTGAAGCTAATGTAGATGAAATAAAATATTTTTGCGGAGATACATTTATTTCTGGGAGAAAGCAAATGCCTCTCCGTTTATTTGGGAAATATAAAAGAGGATATTCTGTAATCATTGATGGAGAATTTACTGCAAAAATGTGAAATCTCATGCAAACTGAAGTGATTCTAGATGGAAATAAAATATTTATGCGGAGATGCGTTTATTTCTTGGAGAACATAACTCCTCTCCATTTATTTGGGAATTACAAAAGAGGATATTCTATAAGCATTAATGGAGAAATTAGTGAAAAACCATGAAATCTCATGCAGACTGAAGCTAATGTATATTGAAATAAAGTATTTATGCGGAGATGCATTTATTTCTGGGAGAAAGTAAATGCCTCTTCGTTTATTTGGGAAATACAAAAGATGATATTCTGTAATCATTGATGGAGAATTTACTGCAAAAATTTGAAATCTCATGCACAATGAAGTGATTGTAGATGGAAATAAAATATTTATGCGGAGATGCATGTATTTCTGGGAGAAAGTAAATGTCTCTCCCTTTATTTGGGAAATACAAAAGAGGATATTCTGTAAGCGTTGATGGAGTAGTCACTACAAAAATTGGAAACATCATGCAGACTGAAGTGATTGTAGATGGAACTAAAATATTCATGCGGAGATGCATTTATTTCTAGGAGAAAGTAAATGCCTCTCCGTTTATTTGAAAAGTACAAAAGAGGATATTCTAAAAGCATTGAAGGAGAAATTACTGAAAAAACTGGAAATATGGGCTGCTAATATAGAGGGAAATAAAATATTTATTCGGAGATGAATCGATTTCTGGGAGAATGTAAATGCCTCTCCGTTTACTTGGGAAATACAAAAGAGGATATTCTATAAGCATTGGTGTAGAAGTTACTGCAAATACTGGAAATCTCATGCAAACTGAAGTGATTGTAAATGGAAATAAAATATTTATGCGAAGATGCATATATTTCTGGGAGAAAGTAATTGCCTCTCCGTTTATTTGGAAAATACAAAAGAGGAAATTCTATAAACATTGATGGAGAAATTACTGTAAAATCCATGAAATCTCAAGCAGACTGAAGCTAATGTAGATTGAAATAAAGTATTTATGCGGAGATGCATTTATTTCTGGGAGAAAGTAAATGCCTCTCCGTTTATTTAGGAAATACAAAAGAGGATATTCTGTAAGCATTGATGGAGAAGTTACTGCAAAAACTGGAAATCTCATGCACACTGAAGAGATTGTTGATTGAAATAAAATATTTATGCGAAAATGCATTTATTTCTGGGAGAAAATAAATGCCTTTCCGTTTATTTGGGAAATACAAAAGAGGATATTCTGTAAGCATTGATGGAGAAGTTACTGCAAAAACTGGAAATGTCATGCAAACTGAAGTGATTGTAGATGGAAATAAAATATTTATGCGGAGATGCATTTATTTCTGGGAGAAGGTAAATGCCTCTCCGTTTAATTGGAAAATACAAAAGAGGATATTCTATAAACATTGATGGAGAAATTACGGATTAAACTGGAAATATCATGCAGACTGAAGTGATTGTAAATGGAAATCAAATATTTATGCGGAGATGCATTTACTTCTTTGAGAATGTAAATGCCTTTCCGTTTATTTGGGAAATACAAAAGAGGATATTCTGTAAGCATTGATAGAGAAGTTACTGCAAAAACTGGAAATATCATGCAGACTGAAGTGATTGTAGATGGAACAAAAATATTTATGCGGAGATGCATTTATTTCTGGGAGAAAGTAAATGCTTCTCCGTTTATTTGGGAAATACAAAAGAGGATATTCTGTAAGCATTGATGGAGAAGTTACTGCAAAAACTGGAAATCTCATGCAAACTGAAGTGATTGTAGATGGAAATAGGATATTTAAACGGAGATGCATTTATTTCTGGGAGAAAGTAAATGCCTCTCCGTTTATTGCGGAAATACAAAAGAGTATATTCTATAAACACTGATGGAGACGTTACTGTACAAATTGGAACTCTTATGCACACTGAAGTGATTGTAGATGGAGCTAAAATATTTATGCGGAGATACATTTATTTCTGGGAGAAAGTAAATGCCTCTCCGTTTATTTGAAAAATACAAAAGAGGATATTCTATAAGCATTGATGGAAAAATTACTGAAAAAAACTTGAAAAATGCAGGCTGAAGCTAATATAGAGGGAAATAAAATATTTATTCGGAGATGCATCGATTTCTGAGAGAATGTAAATGCCTCTCCGTTTACTTGGGAAACACAAAAGAGGATATTCTATAAGCATTGGTGTAGAAGTTACTGCAAAAACTGGAAATCTCATGCAAACTGAAGTGATTGTAAATGGAAATAAAATATTTATGCGAAGATGCATATATTTCTGGGAGAAAGTAAATGCCTCTCCGTTTATATGGAAAATACAAAAGAGGATATTCTATAAACATTGATGGAGAAATTACTGTAAAAACCATGAAATCTCAAGCAGACTGAAGCTAATGTAGATTGAAATAAAGTATTTATGCGGAGATGCATTTATTTCTAGGAGAAAGTAAATGCCTCTCCGTTTATTTGGAAAATACAAAAGAGGATATTCTATAAACATTGATGGAGAAATTACTGATTAAACTGGAAATATCATGCAGACTGAAGTGATTGTAGATGGAAATAAAATATTTATGCGGAGATGCATTTATTTCTGGGAGAAGGTAAATGCCTCTCCGTTTATTTGGAAAATACAAAAGAGGATATTCTGTAAGCATTGATGGAGAAGTTACTGATTAAACTGGAAATATCATGCAGACTGAAGTGATTGTAGATGGAAATAAAATATTTATGCGAAGATGCATGTATTTCTGGGAGAAAGTAAATGCCTCTCCGTTTATTTGGAAAATACAAAAGAGGATATTCTATAAACATTGATGGAGAAATTACTGTAAAAACCATGAAATCTTAAGCAGACTGAAGCTAATGTAGATTGAAATAAAGTATTTATGCGGAGATGCATTTATTTCTGGGTGAAAGTAAATGCCTCTCCGTTTATTTGGAAAATACAAAAGGGGATATTCTGTAAGCATTGATGGAGAAGTTACAAGAAAAATTGGAAATATCATGCAGACTGAATTGATTGTAGATGGAACTAAAATATTTATGCGGAGATGCATTTATTTCTGGGAGAAAGTAAATGCATTTCCGTTTATTTGTGAAATACAAAAGAGGATATTCTAAAAACATTGATGGAGAATTTACTGATTAAACTGGAAATATCATGCAGTCTGAAGTGATTGTAGATGGAAATAAAATATTTATGCGAAGATGCATGTATTTCTGGGAGAAAGTAAATGCCTCTCCGTTTATTTGGAAAATACAAAAGAGGATATTCTATAAACATTGATGGAGAAATTACTGTAAAAACCATGAAATCTTAAGCAGACTGAAGCTAATGTAGATTGAAATAAAGTATTTATGCGGAGATGCATGTATTTCTGGGAGAAAGTAAATGTCTCTCCCTTTATTTGGGAAATACAAAAGAGGATATTCTGTAAGCGTTGATGGAGTAGTCACTACAAAAATTGGAAACATCATGCAGACTGAAGTGATTGTAGATGGAACTAAAATATTCATGCGGAGATGCATTTATTTCTAGGAGAAAGTAAATGCCTCTCCGTTTATTTGAAAAGTACAAAAGAGGATATTCTAAAAGCATTGAAGGAGAAATTACTGAAAAAACTGGAAATATGGGCTGCTAATATAGAGGGAAATAAAATATTTATTCGGAGATGCATCTATTTCAGGGAGAATGTAAATGCCTCTCCGTTTACTTGGGAAATACAAAAGAGGATATTCTATAAGCATTGATTGAGAAGTTACTGCAAAAATTGGAGATCTCATTAAACTGAAGCTATTTGAGATGGAATAAAATATTTATGCGGAGATGCATTTATTTCTGGGAGAAAGTAAATGCCTCTCCGTTTATTGCGGAAATACAAAAGAGTATATTCTATAAGCACTGATGGGGACGTTACTGTACAAATTGGAACTCTCATGCACACTGAAGTGATTGTAGATGGAGCTAAAATATTTAGGCGGAGATGCATTTATTTCTGGGAGAAAGTAAATGCCTCTCTGTTTATTCGAAAAATACAAAAGAGGATATTCTATAAGCATTGTGGGAAAAATTACTGAAAAAAACTTGAAAAATGCAGACTGAAGCTAATATAGAGGGAAATAAAATATTTATTCGGAGATGAATCGATTTCTGGGAGAATGTAAATGCCTCTCCGTTTACTTGGGAAATACAAAAGAGGATATTCTATAAGCATTGGTGTAGAAGTTACTGCAAATACTGGAAATCTCATGCAAACTGAAGTGATTGTAAATGGAAATAAAATATTTATGCGAAGATGCATATATTTCTGGGAGAAAGTAATTGCCTCTCCGTTTATTTGGAAAATACAAAAGAGGAAATTCTATAAACATTGATGGAGAAATTACTGTAAAATCCATGAAATCTCAAGCAGACTGAAGCTAATGTAGATTGAAATAAAGTATTTATGCGGAGATGCATTTATTTCTGGGAGAAAGTAAATGCCTCTCCGTTTATTTAGGAAATACAAAAGAGGATATTCTGTAAGCATTGATGGAGAAGTTACTGCAAAAACTGGAAATCTCATGCACACTGAAGAGATTGTTGATTGAAATAAAATATTTATGCGAAAATGCATTTATTTCTGGGAGAAAATAAATGCCTTTCCGTTTATTTGGGAAATACAAAAGAGGATATTCTGTAAGCATTGATGGAGAAGTTACTGCAAAAACTGGAAATGTCATGCAAACTGAAGTGATTGTAGATGGAAATAAAATATTTATGCGGAGATGCATTTATTTCTGGGAGAAGGTAAATGCCTCTCCGTTTAATTGGAAAATACAAAAGAGGATATTCTATAAACATTGATGGAGAAATTACGGATTAAACTGGAAATATCATGCAGACTGAAGTGATTGTAAATGGAAATCAAATATTTATGCGGAGATGCATTTACTTCTTTGAGAATGTAAATGCCTTTCCGTTTATTTGGGAAATACAAAAGAGGATATTCTGTAAGCATTGATAGAGAAGTTACTGCAAAAACTGGAAATATCATGCAGACTGAAGTGATTGTAGATGGAACAAAAATATTTATGCGGAGATGCATTTATTTCTGGGAGAAAGTAAATGCTTCTCCGTTTATTTGGGAAATACAAAAGAGGATATTCTGTAAGCATTGATGGAGAAGTTACTGCAAAAACTGGAAATCTCATGCAAACTGAAGTGATTGTAGATGGAAATAGGATATTTAAACGGAGATGCATTTATTTCTGGGAGAAAGTAAATGCCTCTCCGTTTATTGCGGAAATACAAAAGAGTATATTCTATAAACACTGATGGAGACGTTACTGTACAAATTGGAACTCTTATGCACACTGAAGTGATTGTAGATGGAGCTAAAATATTTATGCGGAGATACATTTATTTCTGGGAGAAAGTAAATGCCTCTCCGTTTATTTGAAAAATACAAAAGAGGATATTCTATAAGCATTGATGGAAAAATTACTGAAAAAAACTTGAAAAATGCAGGCTGAAGCTAATATAGAGGGAAATAAAATATTTATTCGGAGATGCATCGATTTCTGAGAGAATGTAAATGCCTCTCCGTTTACTTGGGAAATACAAAAGAGGATATTCTATAAGCATTGATTGAGAAGTTACTGCAAAAATTGGAGATCTCATTAAACTGAAGCTATTTGAGATGGAATAAAATATTTATGCGGAGATGCATTTATTTCTGGGAGAAAGTAAATGCCTCTCCGTTTATTGCGGAAATACAAAAGAGTATATTATATAAGCACTGATGGGGACGTTACTGTACAAATTGGAACTCTCATGCACACTGAAGTGATTGTAGATGGAGCTAAAATATTTAGGCGGAGATGCATTTATTTCTGGGAGAAAGTAAATGCCTCTCTGTTTATTCGAAAAATACAAAAGAGGATATTCTATAAGCATTGTGGGAAAAATTACTGAAAAAAACTTGAAAAATGCAGACTGAAGCTAATATAGAGGGAAATAAAATATTTATTCGGAGATGAATCGATTTCTGGGAGAATGTAAATGCCTCTCCGTTTACTTGGGAAATACAAAAGAGGATATTCTATAAGCATTGGTGTAGAAGTTACTGCAAATACTGGAAATCTCATGCAAACTGAAGTGATTGTAAATGGAAATAAAATATTTATGCGAAGATGCATATATTTCTGGGAGAAAGTAATTGCCTCTCCGTTTATTTGGAAAATACAAAAGAGGAAATTCTATAAACATTGATGGAGAAATTACTGTAAAATCCATGAAATCTCAAGCAGACTGAAGCTAATGTAGATTGAAATAAAGTATTTATGCGGAGATGCATTTATTTCTGGGAGAAAGTAAATGCCTCTCCGTTTATTTAGGAAATACAAAAGAGGATATTCTGTAAGCATTGATGGAGAAGTTACTGCAAAAACTGGAAATCTCATGCACACTGAAGAGATTGTTGATTGAAATAAAATATTTATGCGAAAATGCATTTATTTCTGGGAGAAAATAAATGCCTTTCCGTTTATTTGGGAAATACAAAAGAGGATATTCTGTAAGCATTGATGGAGAAGTTACTGCAAAAACTGGAAATGTCATGCAAACTGAAGTGATTGTAGATGGAAATAAAATATTTATGCGGAGATGCATTTATTTCTGGGAGAAGGTAAATGCCTCTCCGTTTAATTGGAAAATACAAAAGAGGATATTCTATAAACATTGATGGAGAAATTACGGATTAAACTGGAAATATCATGCAGACTGAAGTGATTGTAAATGGAAATCAAATATTTATGCGGAGATGCATTTACTTCTTTGAGAATGTAAATGCCTTTCCGTTTATTTGGGAAATACAAAAGAGGATATTCTGTAAGCATTGATAGAGAAGTTACTGCAAAAACTGGAAATATCATGCAGACTGAAGTGATTGTAGATGGAACAAAAATATTTATGCGGAGATGCATTTATTTCTGGGAGAAAGTAAATGCTTCTCCTTTTATTTGGGAAATACAAAAGAGGATATTCTGTAAGCATTGATGGAGAAGTTACTGCAAAAACTGGAAATCTCATGCAAACTGAAGTGATTGTAGATGGAAATAGGATATTTAAACGGAGATGCATTTATTTCTGGGAGAAAGTAAATGCCTCTCCGTTTATTGCGGAAATACAAAAGAGTATATTCTATAAACACTGATGGAGACGTTACTGTACAAATTGGAACTCTTATGCACACTGAAGTGATTGTAGATGGAGCTAAAATATTTATGCGGAGATACATTTATTTCTGGGAGAAAGTAAATGCCTCTCCGTTTATTTGAAAAATACAAAAGAGGATATTCTATAAGCATTGATGGAAAAATTACTGAAAAAAACTTGAAAAATGCAGGCTGAAGCTAATATAGAGGGAAATAAAATATTTATTCGGAGATGCATCGATTTCTGAGAGAATGTAAATGCCTCTCCGTTTACTTGGGAAACACAAAAGAGGATATTCTATAAGCATTGGTGTAGAAGTTACTGCAAAAACTGGAAATCTCATGCAAACTGAAGTGATTGTAAATGGAAATAAAATATTTATGCGAAGATGCATATATTTCTGGGAGAAAGTAAATGCCTCTCCGTTTATATGGAAAATACAAAAGAGGATATTCTATAAACATTGATGGAGAAATTACTGTAAAAACCATGAAATCTCAAGCAGACTGAAGCTAATGTAGATTGAAATAAAGTATTTATGCGGAGATGCATTTATTTCTAGGAGAAAGTAAATGCCTCTCCGTTTATTTGGAAAATACAAAAGAGGATATTCTATAAACATTGATGGAGAAATTACTGATTAAACTGGAAATATCATGCAGACTGAAGTGATTGTAGATGGAAATAAAATATTTATGCGGAGATGCATTTATTTCTGGGAGAAGGTAAATGCCTCTCCGTTTATTTGGAAAATACAAAAGAGGATATTCTGTAAGCATTGATGGAGAAGTTACTGATTAAACTGGAAATATCATGCAGACTGAAGTGATTGTAGATGGAAATAAAATATTTATGCGAAGATGCATGTATTTCTGGGAGAAAGTAAATGCCTCTCCGTTTATTTGGAAAATACAAAAGAGGATATTCTATAAACATTGATGGAGAAATTACTGTAAAAACCATGAAATCTTAAGCAGACTGAAGCTAATGTAGATTGAAATAAAGTATTTATGCGGAGATGCATTTATTTCTGGGTGAAAGTAAATGCCTCTCCGTTTATTTGGAAAATACAAAAGGGGATATTCTGTAAGCATTGATGGAGAAGTTACAAGAAAAATTGGAAATATCATGCAGACTGAATTGATTGTAGATGGAACTAAAATATTTATGCGGAGATGCATTTATTTCTGGGAGAAAGTAAATGCATTTCCGTTTATTTGGGAAATACAAAAGAGGATATTCTAAAAACATTGATGGAGAATTTACTGATTAAACTGGAAATATCATGCAGTCTGAAGTGATTGTAGATGGAAATAAAATATTTATGCGGAGATGCATTTATTTCTGGGAGAAAGTAAATGCATTTCCGTTTATTTGGGAAATACAAAAGAGGATATTCTGTATGCATTGATGGAGAAGTTACTGCAAAAACTGGAAATCTCATGCAAACTGAAGTGATTGTAGATGGAAATAAAATATTTATGCGAAGATGCATATATTTCTGGGAGAAAGTAAATGCCTCTCCGTTTATTCGGAAAATACAAAAGAGGATATTCTATAAACATTGATGGAGAAATTACTGTAAAAACAGGAAATATCATGCAGACTGAAGCTAATGTAGATGAAATAAAATATTTATGCGGAGATGCATTTATTTCTGGGAGAAAGTAAATACCTCTTTGTTTACTTGGGAAATACAAAAGAGGATATTCTGTAATCATTGATGGAGAATTTACTGCAAAAATTTGAAATCTCATGCACAATGAAGTGAATGTAGATGGAACTAAAATATTCATGCCGAGATGCATTTATTTCTGGGAGAAAGTAAATGCCTCTCCGTTTATTTGAAAAATACAAAAGAGGATATTCTATAAGCATTGAGGGAAAAATTACTGAAAAAAACTTGAAAAATGCAGACTGAAGCTAATATAGAGGGAAATAAAATATTTATTCGGAGATGCATCGATTTCTGGGAGAATGTAAATGCCTCTCCGTTTACTTGGGAAATACAAAAGAGGATATTCTATAAGCATTGATTGAGAAGTTACTGCAAAAATTGGAGATCTCATTAAACTGAAGCTATTTGAGATGTAATAAAATATTTATGCGGAGATGCATTTATTTCTGGGAGAAAGTAAATGCCTCTCCGTTTACTTGGGAAATACAAAAGAGGATATTCTGTAAGCATTGATGGAGACGTTACTGTACAAATTGGAACTCTCATACACACTGAAGTGATTGTAGATGGAGCTAAAATATTCATGCGGAGATGCATTTATTTCTAGGAGAAAGTAAATGCCTCTCCGTTTATTTGGGAAATACAAAAGAGGATATTCTGTAAGCATTGATGGAGAAGTTACTGCAAAAACTGGAAATATCCTGCAGACTGAAGTGATTGTAGATGGAACAAAAATATTTATGCGGAGAAGCATTTATTTCTGGGAGAAAGTAAATGCTTCTCCGTTTATTTGGGAAATACAAAAGAGGATATTCTGTAAGCATTGATGGATAAGTTACTGCAAAAACCGGAAATCTCATGCAAACCGAAGTGATTGTAGATGGAAATAAAATATTTATGCGGAGATGCATTTATTTCTGGGAGAAGGTAAATGTCTCTCCGTTTATTTGGAAAATACAAAAGAGGATATTCTATAAACATTGATGGAGAAATTACTGATTAAACTGGAAATATCATGCAGACTGAAGTGATTGTAGATGGAAATAAAATATTTATGCGGTGATACATTTATTTCTGGGAGAAAGTAAATGCCTCTCCGTTTATTTGGAAAATACAAAAGAGGATATTCTATAAACATTGATGGAGAAATTACTGATTAAACTGGAAATATCATGCAGACTGGAGCTAATCTAGATGAAGTAAAATATTTATGCGGAGATGCATTTATTTCTGGGAGAAAGTAAATGCCTCTTCGTTTATTTGGGAAATACAAAAGAGGATTTTCTGTAATCATTGATGGAGAATTTACGGCAAATATTTGAAATCTCATGCACAATGAAGTGATTGTAGATGGAAATAAAATATTTATGCGGAGATGCATGTATTTCTGGGAGAAAGTAAATGTCTCTCCCTTTATTTGGGAAATACAAGAGAGGATATTCTGTAAGCGTTGATGGAGACGTTACTGTACAAATAGGAACTCTCATGCACACTGAAGTAATTGTAGATGGAGCTAAAATATTTATTCGGAGATGCATTTATTTCTGGGAGAAAGTAAATGCCTCTCCGTTTATTTGAAAAATACAAAAGAGGATATTCTATAAGCATTGAGGGAAAAATTACTGAATAAAACTTGAAAAATGCAGAATGAAGCTAATATAGAGGGAAATAAAATATTTATTCGGAGATGAATCGATTTCTGGGAGAATGTAAATGCCTCTCCGTTTACTTGGGAAATACAAAAGAGGATATTCTATAAGCATTGATGGAGAAATTACTGATTAAACTGGAAATATCATGCAGACTGAAGTGATTGTAGATGGAAATAAAATATTTATGCGGTGATGCATTTATTTCTGGGAGAAAGTAAATGCCTCTCCGTTTATTTGGAAAATACAAAAGAGGATATTCTATAAACATTGATGGAGAAATTACTGATTAAACTGGAAATATCATGCAGACTGGAGCTAATCTAGATGAAGTAAAATATTTATGCGGAGATGCATTTATTTCTGGGAGAAAGTAAATGCCTCTTCGTTTATTTGGGAAATACAAAAGAGGATTTTCTGTAATCATTGATGGAGAATTTACGGCAAATATTTGAAATCTCATGCACAATGATGTGATTGTAGATGGAAATAAAATATTTATGCGGAGATGCATGTATTTCTGGGAGAAAGTAAATGTCTCTCCCTTTATTTGGGAAATACAAGAGAGGATATTCTGTAAGCGTTGATGGAGACGTTACTGTACAAATAGGAACTCTCATGCACACTGAAGTAATTGTAGATGGAGCTAAAATATTTATTCGGAGATGCATTTATTTCTGGGAGAAAGTAAATGCCTCTCCGTTTATTTGAAAAATACAAAAGAGGATATTCTATAAGCATTGAGGGAAAAATTACTGAATAAAACTTGAAAAATGCAGACTGAAGCTAATATAGAGGGAAATAAAATATTTATTCGGAGATGAATCGATTTCTGGGAGAATGTAAATGCCTCTCCGTTTACTTGGGAAATACAAAAGAGGATATTCTATAAGCATTGGTGTAGAAGTTACTGCAAAAACTGGAAATCTCATGCAAACTGAAGTGATTGTAAATGGAAATAAAATATTTATGCGAAGATGCATATATTTCTGGGAGAAAGTAAATGCCTCTCCGTTTATTTGGAAAATACAAAAGAGGAAATTCTATAAACATTGATGGAGAAATTACTGCAAAAACCATGAAATCTCAAGCAGACTGAAGCTAATGTAGATTGAAATAAAGTATTTATGCGGAGATGCATTTATTTCTGGGAGAAAGTAAATGCCTCTCCGTTTATTTAGGAAATACAAAAGAGGATATTCTGTAAGCATTGATGGAGAAGTTACTGCAAAAACTGGAAATCTCATGCAAACTGAAGTGATTGTAGATGGAAATAAAATATTTATGCGGAGATGCATTTATTTCTGGGAGAAGGTAAATGCCTCTCCGTTTATTTGGAAAATACAAAAGAGGATATTCTATAAACATTGATGGAGAAATTAACGATTAAACTGGAAATATCCTGCAGACTGAAGTGATTGTAGATGGAAATAAAATATTTATGCGGAGATGCATTTACTTCTGGGAGAAAGTAAATGCCTTTCCGTTTATTTGGGAAATACAAAAGAGGATATTCTGTAAGCATTGATAGAGAAGTTACTGCAAAAACTGGAAATATCAACCAGACTGAGGTGATTGTAGATGGAACAAAAATATTTATGCGGAGATGCATTTATTTCTGGGAGAAAGTAAATGCTTCTCCATTTATTTGGGAAATACAAAAGATGATATTCTGTAAGCATTGATGGAGAAGTTACTGCAAAAACTGGAAATCTCATGCAAACTGAAGTGATTGTAGATGGAAATAAAATATTTATGCGGAGATGCATTTATTTCTGGGAGAAGGTAAATGTCTCTCCGTTTATTTGGAAAATACAAAAGAGGATATTCTATAAACATTGATGGAGAAATTACTGATTAAACTGGAAATATCATGCAGACTGAAGTGATTGTAGATGGAAATAAAATATTTATGCGGTGATGCATTTATTTCTGGGAGAAAGTAAATGCCTCTCCGTTTATTTGAAAAATACAAAAGAGGATATTCTATAAGCATTGATGGAGACGTTACTGTACAAATTGGAACTCTCATGCACACTGAAGTGATTGTAGATGGAGCTAAAATATTTATGCGGAGATGCATTTATTTCTGGGAGAAAGTAAATGCCTCTCCGTTTATTTGAACAATACAAAAGAGAATATTCTATAAGCATTGAGGGAAAAATTACTGAAAAAAACTTGAAAAATGCAGACTGAAGTTAATATAGAGGGAAATAAAATATTTATTCGGAGATGCATGGGTTTCTGGGAGAATGTAAATGCCTCTCCGTTTACTTGGGAAATACAAAAGAGGATATTCTATAAGCATTGATTGAGAAGTTACTGCAAAAATTGGAGATCTCATTAAACTGAAGCTATTTGAGATGGAATAAAATATTTATGCGGAGATGCATTTATTTCTGGGAGAAAGTAAATGCCTCTCCGTTTATTGCGGAAATACAAAAGAGTATATTCTATAAGCACTGATGGAGACGTTACTGTACAAATTGGAACTCTCATGCACACTGAAGTGATAGTAGATGGAGCTAAAATATTTATGCGGAGATGCATTTATTTCTGGGAGAAAGTAAATGCCTCTCCGTTTATTTGAAAAATACAAAAGAGGATATTCTATAAGCATTGAGGGAAAAATTACTGCAAAAACTGGAAATCTCATGAAAACTGAAGTGATTGTAGATGGAAATAAAGTATTTATGCGGAGATGCATTTATTTCTGGGAGAAGGTAAATGCCTCTCCGTTTATTTGGAAAATACAAAAGAGGATATTCTATAAACATTGATGGAGAAATTACTGATTAAACTGGAAATATCATGCAGTCTGAAGTGATTGTAGATGGAAATAAAATATTTATGCGGAGATGCATTTATTTCTGGGAGATAGTAAATGCCTTTCCGTTTATTTTGGAAATACAAAGGAGGATATTCTGTAAGCATTGATGGAGAAGTTACTGCAAAAACTGGAAATCTCATGCAAACTGAAGTGATTGTAGATGGAAATAAAATATTTATGCGGAGATGCATTTATTTCTGGGAGAAGGTAAATGTCTCTCCGTTTATTTGGAAAATACAAAAGAGGATATTCTATAAACATTGATGGAGAAATTACTGATTAAACTGTAAATATCATGCAGACTGAAGTGATTGTAGATGTAAATAAAATATTTATGCGGAGATGCATTTATTTCTGGGAGAAAGTAAATGCCTTTCCGTTTATTCGGGAAATACAAAAGAGGATATTCTGTAAGCATTGATGAAGAAGTTACTGCAAAAACTGAAAATCTCATGCAAACTGAAGTGATTGTAGATGGAAATAAAATATTTATGCGGAGATGCTTTTACTTCTGGGAGAAGGTAAATGTCACTCCGTTTATTTGGAAAATACAAAAGAGGATATTCTATAAACATTGATGGAGACGTTACTGCAAAAAATTGGAAATCTCATGCACACTAAAGTGATTGTAGATGGAAATAGGATATTTAAACGGAGATGCATTTATTTCTGGGAGAAAGTAAATGTCTCTTTGTTTATTTGGGAAATACAAAAGAGGATATTCTGTAAGCATTTATGGAGAAGTTACTGTAAAAACTGGAAATCTCAAGCACACTGAAGTGATTGTAGATAGAAATAAAATATTTATGCGGAGATGCATATATTTCCGGGAGAATGTAAATGCCTCTCCGTTTATTTGGAAAATACAAAAGAGGATGTTCTGTAAGCATTGATGGAGAAGTTACAACAAAAATTGGAAATATCATGCAGACTGAAGTGATTGTAGATGGAACTAAAATATTTATGCGTAGATGCATTTATTTCTGGAAGAAAGTAAATGCCTCTCCGTTTATTGCGGAAATAGAAAAGAGGATATTCTGTAAGCATTGATGGAGACGTTACTGTAAAAATTGGAACTCTCATGCACACAGATGTGATTGTAGATGGAACTTAAATATTTATGCCGAGATGCATTTATTTCTGGGAGAAAGTAAATGCCTCTCCGTTTATTTGAAAAATACAAAAGAGGATATTCTGTAAGCATTGATGGAGAAGTTACAACAAAAATTGGAAATATCATGCAGACTGAAGTGATTGTAGATGGAACTAGAATATTTATGCGGAGATGCATTTATTTCTGGAAGAAAGTAAATGCCTCTCCGTTTATTGCGAAAATAGAAAAGAGGATATTCTGTAAGCATTGATGGAGACGTTACTGCAAAAACTGGAAATCTCATGCAAACTGAAGTGATTGTAAATGGAAATAAAATATTTATGCGAAGATGCATATATTTCTGGGAGAAAGTAAATGCCTCTCCGTTTATTTGGAAAATACAAAAGAGGATATTCTATAAACATTGATGGAGAAATTACTGTAAAAACCATGAAATCTCAAGCAGACTGAAGCTAATGTAGATTGAAATAAAATATTTATGCGGAGATGCATTTATTTCTGGGAGAAAGTAAATGCCTCTCCGTTTATTAAGAAATTACAAAAGAGGATATTCTATAAGCATGAATGGAGAAATTAGTGAAAACATGGAAATCGCATGCAGACTGAAGCTAAGCTAGATTGAAATAAAGTATTTATGCAGAGATGCATTTACTTCTGGGGGAAAGTAAATGCCAATCCGTTTAATTGTAAAAGAGGATTTTCTGTAAGTACTCATGGAAATGTTTGATAGAGAAGTTACTGAAAGAAATTAGAAATCACATGAAGATTGATACTAAATAGATGGAAAGAATATTTATGCGGAGATTCATGTATTTCTGGGAGAAAGTAAATGCAGTCCATTTAATTGTAGAAGAGGATTTTCTGTAAGTACTCATGGAAATGTTGCTGAATAAAATATGAAATCTCATGCATATTTATGCTAAAGTAGATAAGAATAAATCATTTATGCGGAGATGCATTAATTTCTGGTAAAAAGTAAATGCCCGTCCGTTTAATTGGAAAAGAGGACTTTCTATAAGTATTGACGGAGGAATTACTGAAAGAAATTGGATAACTTATGCAGACGGATGCTAAAGTAGATGGAAGGAAAATATTTATTCATAGATGCATTTATTTCTGGACTAAAGAAAATTAAACTCCATTTATTTTGAAAATACAATAGAGGATTTCCTACAAGTATTGATGGAAAAGATGCGGTAGAATTTGCAAATCTATGATGATACAGATGCTAAAATAGATGGAAATAAAATATTTATGAGGAAATGCATTTATTTCTGGACCAAAGTAAATACCTCTCGATTTAATTCGAAAAGATGATTTTCTATAAGTATTCATGGAGAAGTTGCTGAAAGAAATTAAAAATCACAACCAGACTGATGCTATAATAGATGGAAATAAAATATTTCGCGCAGATGCATTTATTTCTGACAAAAGTAAATACCTATCCGTTTAATTGGAAAAGAAGAATTTCTATAACTAGTCATAGAGATGTTGAAGGAAAAAATCATCAATCTCATACAGATTTATGCTACAGTAGACGGAAATAAAATATTCATGCAGAGAAGCATTTATTTCTTGTGGAAAATAAATTCCACTCCGTTTAATTGGAAAATACAACAGAGGATATTCTATAAGTATTGATGGAGAAGTTACGGCAAAAATTTGAAATCTCATGCACACTGAAGTGATTGTAGATGGAAATAAAATATACATGCGGAGATGCATTTATTTCTGGGAGAAAGTAAACCTTTCCCTTTTATTTGGAAAATACAAAAGAGGGTATTCTATAAGCATTGATGGAGAACTTACTGAAAAAACTGGAAATATTATGCAGACGGAAGCTAATGTAGATGGAAATAAAATATTTATGCGGAGATGCATTTATTTCTGGGAGAAAGTAAATGCTTCTCCGTTCATTTGGGAAATACAAAAGAGGATATTCTATACGCATTGATGGAGAAGTTACTGCAAAAATTAGAAATCTCATGCAGACTGAAGCTATTGTAGATGGAAATAAAATTTTTGTGCGGAGAAGCATTTATTTTTGGGAGAAAGTAAATGCCTCTCCGTTTATTTGGGAAATACAAAAGAGGACTTGCTATAAGTATTGATTGAGACATTACTGTAAGAAATTTTAAATCACATGCAGACTGATACTAAAATATATGGAAATAAAATATTTATTCGGAGATGCATCTATTTCAGGGAGAAAGTAAATGCCTCTCCGTTTATTTGGAAATTACAAAAGTGGATATTCTATAAGCATTAATGGAGAAATTAGTGAAAAAACTTGAAATCTCATGCAGACTGAAGCTAATGTAGAGATAAAAATAGTATTTATGCAGAGATTCATTTATTTCTGGGGGGAAGTAAATGCCACTCCGTTTAATTGGAAAATACAAAAGAGGATATTCTGGGATTCTCATGGAAAATCTTCTGAATAAAATTGGAAACTTCATGCAGATTTATTGTAAAGTGTATGGAAATAAAATATTTATGCGAAGGAGCACTTATTATTGCACGAAAGTATATGACTCTCCGTTTAATAGGAAAAGAGGATTTTCTATAAATATTGATGGATAAGTTACTGAAAGACATTGCAAAACACATGCAGACTTATAGTGAAATAGATGGAAATAAAAGATTTATGCGGAGAATCATTTATTTCTGGACGAAAGTAAATGGCTCACCATTTAAATGGAAACAGAATTTTCTGATATAGAAGATTGATATAGAAGTTGCTGAATAAAATTGGAAATCTCATACAGATTTATGGTGAAGTAGATAGAAATAAAATATTTAAGTGGAGATGCATTTATTTCTGGACGAAAGTAAATGCCTCTCCGTTTGATTTGAAAAGAGGATTTTCTGTCAGTACTCATGGACAATTTGCTGAATAAAATTAGAAATCTCAAGCAAATTTATAGTAAAGAGTATGGAAATAATATTTTTATGCGAAGGTGCATTTATTTTTGGACGAAAGTAAATGCCTCTCCGTTTAATTTGAAAAGAGGATTTTCTATAAGTACTGGTGGAGAAGTTTCTGAAAGACATTTCAAAACACATGCAGACTGACACTAAAGTAGATGGAAATAAAATATTCTTGCGGAGATGCATTTATTTCTGGAGAAAGTGAATGCCTCTCCGTTTTTATGGAAAATGCAAAAGAGGATATTATATAAGTATTGATGGAGAAGTTACTGAAAGAAATTAGAAATCACGTTATGATTTATACTAAATAGATAGAAGGAATATTTATGTGGAGAAGCATTTATTTCTGGGAGAAAGTAAATGCATCTCCGTTTAATTGGAAAAGAGGATTTTCTGTAAGTACTCATGGACAATTTGCTGAATAAAATTGGAAATCTCAAGCAAATTTATAGTAAAGATTATGGAAATAAAATTTTTATGCGAAGGAGCATTTATTTTTGGACGAAAGTAAATACCTCTCCGTTTAATTGGAAAAGAGGATTTTCTATAAGTACGGATAGAGAAGTTGCCGAATAAAATTGGTACTCTCATGCAGATTTATGCTACAGTGGATGGAAATAAAAGATTTATGCGTTTTATTTCTGGATGAAAGTAAATGGATCACCGTTTAATTGGAAAGAGAATTATCTATATGCATTGATGTAGAAGTTGCTGAATAAAATTGGAAATCTGTTGCAGATTTATGGTGAAGTAGTTGGAAATAAATTATTTATGCGGAGATGCATTTAATTTTGGACGAAAGTAAATGCCTCTACGTTTACTTGGAAAAGAGGACTTTCTATAAGTGTTGATGGAGAAATTACTGAAAGAAATTTGAAATCATATGCAGACATTTACTAAAGTAGATGGATAAAAAATATTTATGCGGAGATGCATTTATTTCTGGAAGAAAGTAAATACCTCTCCGTTTATTTGGAAAATACAAAAGAGGACATTCTATAAGCATTTATGTAGAAATTACTGAAAAACCTGGAATTTTCTTGCAGACTGAAGCTAACGTAGATGGAAATAAAATATTTATACGGAGATGCATTTATTTTTGGGACAAAGTAAATGCCTCTCCGTTCAATTGGAAAAGAGGATTTTCTATAAGTACTAATGGAGAAGTTACTGAAAGAAATGGCAAAACACATGCTAACTGTTACTAAAGTAGATGGAAATAAAATATTTCTGCGGAGATGCATTTATTTCTGGGGGAAAGTAAATGCCTCTCCGTTTATTTGGAATATACAAAAGAGGTTTTACTCTAAGTATTGATGGAGAAGTTACTGAAAAAATTGGACATGTCATGCAGACCGATGCTAAAGTAGATGGAAGTAAAATATTTATTCGTAGATAATTTTATTTCTGAACGAAAGCAAATAAATTTCCCTTTATTCTGAAAATACAAAAGAGGACTTTCTATAAGTATTGATGGAGAAGATACGGAAAAAATTGGAAATATCATGCAGAAAGATGCTAAAGTAGATGGAAAAAAACATTTTTGAGGAGATACATTTATTTCTGGACGAAAGTAAATGCTTATCCGTTTATTTGGGAAATATAAAAGAGGATATTCTATAAGCATTGATGGAGAAGTTACAGCAACAATGGGAAATCTCATGCACACTGAATTGATTGTGGTTGGAAATAAAATATTTATGCTGAGATGCATTTATTTCTCGGAGAAAGTATATGCCTCTCCGTTTATATGGAAAATTTAAAAGTGGATATTCTATAAGCATTGATTTAGAAATTACTGAAAAACCTAGAAATACCATGCAGACAGAAGCTTATGTAGATGGAAATAAAATATTTATGCGGAGATGCATTTATTTCTGGAAGAAAGTAAATACCTCTCCGTGTAATTGGAAAAGAGGATTTACTATAACTACTCATAGAGAAGTTGCCGAATAAAATTGGTAATCTCATGCAGATTTATGCTACAGTAGACGGAAATAAAACATACATGCGAAAATGCATTTATTTCTAGGGGAAAATAAACGCCACTCGGTTTAATTGGAAAATAGAAAAGAGGATATTCCATAAGAATTGATGGAGAAGTTACTGAAAGAAATTAGAAATCACATGAAAATTGGTAGTAAATAGATGGAAAAAATATTTATGCTGCAATGCATTTATTTTAGGGAGAAAGTAAATGCCTCTCCGTTTACTTGGAAAAAAGGACTTTCTATAATTGTTGAGGGAGAAATTACTGAAAGATATTTGAAATCATATGCAAACATTTACTAAAGTAGATGGAGAAAAAATATTTATGCGGAGATGCATTTATTTCTGGAAGAACGTAAATGCCTCTCCGTTTATTTGAAAAATACAAAAGAAGCCATTCTGTAAGCATTGATGGAAAAATTACTGAAAAAACTGGAAATATCGTGCAGAATGAAGCTAATATAGATGGAAATAAAATATGTATTCGGAGAAGCATCTATTTCTTTGAGAAAGTAAATGCATCTCCGTTTCTTTGGAAAAGAGGATTTTCTACAACTACTCATAGAGAAGTTGCCGAATAAAATTGGTAATCTAATGCAGATTTATACTGCTACAGTTGATGTAAATAAAACTTTTATGTGAAGATCCATTTATTTCTGGACGAAAGTAAATGCCTCTCCGTTTAATTGGAAAAGAGGATTTTCTATAAGTACTGATGGAGAAGTTACTGAAAGAAATTCAAACACATGCAGACTGATACTAATGTAGATGGAAATAAAATTTTCATGAGGATATTCTATATGTATTAATGGAGAAGTTACTGAAAGAAATTACAAATCACATGAAGATTGATACTAAACAGATGGAAAGATTATTTATGCGGAGATGCATATAATTCTGGGAGAAAGTAAATGCATCTACGTTTAATTGGAAAAGAGAATATTCTCAAAGTACTCGTGGAAAAGTTGCTGAATAAAATCGGAAATCTCCTGTATATATATTCTAAAGTAGATAAGAATAAATCATTTATGCGGAAATGCATTCATCAGTGGTACAAAGTAAATGCCATCTACTCCGTTTAATTGGAAAAGAGGAATTTTTATAAGTGTTGACGGAGAAATTACTGAAAGAATTTGGATATCTTATGCAGACGGATGCTAAAGTAGATGGAAGTAAAATATTTATTCATAGATGCATTTATGTCTGGACGAAAGAAAATAAAACTCTGTTTATTTGGAAAATACAAATGCCTCTCCATTTAATAGGAAAAGAGGATCATCTATAAGTATTGATGGAAAAGTTACGGAATAAAATTTGAAATTTCATGCAGATTGATGTTAAAGCAGAAGGAAATAAATTATTAATGCGGAGATACATTTATTTCAACGCGAAAGTAAATAAATCTCCGTTTAATTGGAAAAGAGGATTTTCTATAAGTACTGATAGAGAAGTTGCCGAATAAAATTGGTAATCTCATGCAGATTTATGCTAAAGTGGATGGATATAAAAGATTGATGCGGAGATGCATTTATTTCTGGACGAAAGTAAATGTCTCTCCGTTTATTTGGAAAATACAAAAGAGGATATTCAATAAGTTTTGATGGAGAAGTTACTGAAACAAATTAGAAATCACATGAAGATTGATACTAAATAGATAGAAAGAATATTTATGCGGAGATGCATTTATTCCTGGGAGAAAGTAAATGCGTCTCCGTTTAATTGGAAAAGAGGATTTTCTGTAAGTACTCATGAAAGAGTTGCTGAATAAAATTGGAAATCTCAAGCAGATTTATGGCAAAGTGTATTTAAATAAAATATTTAAGCGAAGGAGCATTTATTTTTGGACGAAATTAAATGCCTCTCCGTTTAATTGGAATAAAAATTTTTCTAAAGTACTGATGGAGAAGATATTCGAAGAAATTTCAAAACACATGCAGACCTGTACTAAAGTATATGGAAATAAAATATTAATGCGGAGAATGCATTTATTTCTGGGGGAAATTAAATGCCTTTCCGTTTATTTGCAAAATACAAAAGAGGATATTCTATAAGTAAAGATGGAGAATGTACTAAAAGAAATTAGAAACAACATGAAGATTGATACTAAATAGATGGAAAAAATATCTATGAGGAGATTAATTTATTTCTAGGAGAAAGTAAATGCCTCTCCGTTTAATTCGAAAAGAGGACTTTCTATAAGTATTGATGGAGAAATTACTGAAAGAAATTGGAAATCGCATGCAGACTGATACTAAAATAGATGGAAATAAAATATTTATGCGGAGATGCATTTATTTCTGGGAGAAAGTAAATGTCACTCCGTTTAATTGGAAAATACAAAAGAGGATATTCTATAAGTATTGATGGGGAAGTTACCGAATGAAATTAGAAATCACATGAAGATTGACACTAAATAAATGGAAAGAATATTTATTTGGAGATGCATGTATTTCTGGGAGAAAGTAAACGCATCTCCGTTTAATTAGAAAAGAAGATTTTTTCTGTAAGTACTCATGGAAATGTTGCGGAATAAAAATTGGAAATCTCATGCATATTTATGCTAAAGTAGGTAAGAATAAATCCTTTATGCAGAGATGCATTTATTTCTGGTACAAAGTAGATGCCTCTCCGTTTATTTGGAAAAGAGGACATTCTATATGTGTTGACGGAGAAATTACTGAAAGAAATTGGATATCTTACGCAGACGGATTCTGAAGTAGATGGAAGTAAAATATTTATTCATAGATGCATTTACTTCTGGACGAAAGAAAATAAATCTCCGTTTATTTTGAAAATACAAAAGAGGATTTTCTATAAGTATTGATGGAGAAGATACGGAAAAATCTGTACATCTCCTGCAGACAGATGCTAAAGTAGATGGAAATAAAAAATTTATGAGGAAATGCATTTATTTCTGGGCGAAAGTAAAAGCCTCTTCATTTAATTCAAAAAGATGATTTTCTATAAGTATTCATGAAGAAGTTGCAGAAAGAAATTAAAAATCACAACAGACTGATACTAAAGTAGATGGAAATAAAATAATTCGCGCAGATGCATTTATTTCGGACAAAAGTAAATCCCCCTCCGTTTAATTGGAAAAGAAGAATTTCTATAAGTATTGATGACGAAGTTACTGAAAGAAATTTGAAATCAGATTCAGACTAATACTAATTTCGATGGAAATAAAATATTAATGCGGAGATGCATTTATTTTTGGAAAAAAGTAAATGTCTCTCTGTTTTATTGAAAGAGAGTATTTTCTAAAATTGTTCATGAGAAGTTACTGATGTGAAATCACATGAAAATTGCTACTAAATTGTCGAAAAAAAATATTTATACGGAGATGCATTTATTTCTGGGAGAAAGTAAATGCCAATCCGTTTAATAGGAAAAGAGGATTTTCTATAAGTATTGATGGATAAGTTACTGAAAAATTGAAAAACACATGCAGACTGATACTAAGCTAGAGGGAAATAAAATATTTATGCAGAGATGCATAATTTTCTGGGGGAAAGTTAAGGCCTCTCCGTTTATTTGGAAAATACAAAAGAGAATCTTCTGTAAGTAATGATGGAGGAGTTACTGAAAGAAATTAGAAATCATATGAACATTGACACTAAATAGATGGAAAAAATATTTATGCGGAGATGCATTTATTTTCGGGAGAAATTAAATGCCTCTCCGTTTACTTAGAAATGAGGACATTCTATAAGCAGTGATGGAGAAATTACAGAAAAAACTGGACATGTCATGCAGGCAGATGCTAAAGTAGATGGAAGTAAAATATCTATTCTTAGATAATTTTATTTCTGAACGAAAGCAAATAAATGTCCTTTTGTTTGGAAAATACAAAAGAGGACTTTCTATAAGTATTGATGGAGAAGATACGGAAAAAATTGGAAGACTGAAGCTAATGTAGATGGAAATAAAATATTTATGCGGAGATGCATTTATTTCTGGGAGAAAGTAAATGCCTCTCTGTTTCTTCGGAAAAGAGGATTTTCTATAACTACTCATAGAGAAGTTGCCGAATAAAATTGGTAATCTCATGCAGATTTATGCTTCTACAGTGGATGGCTATAAAACTTTAATGTCGAGATGTATTTATTTCTGGACAAAACTAAATACCTCTCCGTTTAATTGGAAAAGAGGATTTTCTATAAGTACTTATGGAGAAGTTACTGAAAGAAATTGCAAAACAAATGCAGACGGATACTAAAGTAGATGGAAATAAAATTTTCATGGGGGCATGCATTTCTTTCTGGGGGAAAGTAAATGCCTCTCCGTTTATTTAGAAAATACAAAAGAGGACATTCTGTAAGCATTAATGTAGAAATTACTGAAAAACCCGGAAATCTCTTGCACACAGAAGCTAATGTAGGAGGAAATAAAATATTTATACGGAGATGCATTTATTTCTGGGACAAAGTAAATGCCTCTCCGTTTAATTGGAAAAGACGATTTTCTATAAGTACTAATGGAGAAGTTACTGAAAGAAAATGCAAAACACATGCTGAATGATACTAAAGTAGATGGAAATAAACTATTTCTGCGGAGATGCATTTATTTCTGGAGGAAAGTAAATGCCTCTCCATTTATTTGGAATATACAAAAGAGGTTTTACTCTAAGTATTGATGGAGAAGTTACTAAAAAAATTGGACTTGTCATGCAGACAGATGCTAAAGTAGATGGAAGTAAAATATTTATTCATAGATAATTTTATTTCTGAACGAAAACAAATAAATTTCCATTTATTTGGAAAATACAAAAGAGGACTTTCTATAAGTATTGATGGAGAAATTACGGAAAAAATTTAAAATCTCATGCAGAAAGATGCTAAAGTAGATGGAAAAAATATTTATGCGTAGATGCATTTATTTCTGGACGAAAGTAAAGCATCTCCGTTTATTTGGGAAATACAAAAGAGGATATTCTATAAGCATTGATGGAGAAGTTACTGCAAGAATTGGAAATCTCATGCAGACTCAATTGATTGTGGTTGGAAATAAAATATTTATGCGAAGATGCATTTATTTCTGAGAGAATGTAAATGCCTCTCCGTTTATATGGAAAATACAAAAGAGGATATTTTATAAGCATTGATGGAGAAATTACTGAAAAAACTAGAAATATCATGCGGACTGAAGCTAATGTAGATGGAAATAAAATATTCATGAGAAGATGCATTTATTTCTGGGGGAAAATAAATGCCACTCCGTTTAATTGGAAATTACAAAAGAGGATATTCTATAAGAATTGATGGAGATGTTACTGAAAGAAATTAGAAATCACATGAAAATTGATACTAAATAGATAGAAAAAATATTTATGCTGCGATGCATTTATTTTTGGGAGAAATTAAATGCCTCTCCGTTTCCTTGGTAAAGAGGACTTTCTATAAGTGTTGACGGAGAAATTACTGAAAGAAATTGCAAATGATATGCAGAAATTAACTAAAGTAGATGGATAAAAAATATTTATGCGAAGATGCATTTATTTCTGGAAGAAATTAAATACTTCTCCGTTTTTTTGGAAAATACAAAAGAGAATATTCTATAAGCATTGATGTAGAAATTACTAAAAAACCTGGAAATCTCTTGCAGACTGAAGCTAATGTAGATGGGAATAAAATATTTATGCGGAGATGCATTTATTTCTGGGAGAAAGTAAATGCCTCTCCGTTTATATGGAAAAGAGGATTTTCTACAACTACTCATAGAGAAGTTGCCGAATAAAATTGATAATATCATGCAGATTTTTTCAGCTACAGTGGAATGAAATAAAACTTTTTTTTGGAGATGCATTTATTTCTGGACGAAAGTAAATGCCTCTCCGTTTAATTGGAAAAGAAGATTTTATATAAGTACTGACGGAGACGTTACTGAAAGAAATTGCAAAACAAATGCAGACTGATACTAAAGTAGATGGAAATAAAATTTTCATGTAGAGATGCATTTATTTCTGGGGGAAAGAAAATGCCTCTCCGTTTATTTGGAAAATACAAAGAGGATATTCTATAAGCATTGATGCAGAAACTACGGAAAAAACTGGAAATATCATGCACACTGAAGCGAATGTAGATGGAAATAAAATATTTATGCGGAGATGCATTTATTTCTGGGAGAAAGTAAATGCCTCTCCGTTTATTTGGGAAATCCAAAAGAGGATATTCTATAAGCATTGATGGAGAAGTTACTGCAAAAATTGGAGATCGCATGCAGTCTGGAGCTAATGTAGATGGGAATAAAATATTTATGCGGAGATGCATCTATTTCTGGGAGAAAGTAAATGCCTCTCCGTTTATTTGGAAAAGAGGATTTTCTACAACTACTCATAGAGAAGTTGCCGAATAAAATTGATAATATCATGCAGATTTTTTCAGCTACAGTGGAATGAAATAAAACTTTTTTTTGGAGATGCATTTATTTCTGGACGAAAGTAAATGCCTCTCCGTTTAATTGGAAAAGAAGATTTTATATAAGTACTGATGGAGACGTTACTGAAAGAAATTGCAAAACAAATGCAGACTGATACTAAAGTAGATGGAAATAAAATTTTCATGTAGAGATGCATTTATTTCTGGGGGAAAGAAAATGCCTCTCCGTTTATTTGGAAAATACAAAGAGGATATTCTATAAGCATTGATGCAGAAACTACGGAAAAAACTGGAAATATCATGCACACTGAAGCTAATGTAGATGGAAATAAAATATTTATGCGGAGATGCATTTATTTCTGGGAGAAAGTAAATACCTCTCCGTTTAATTGGAAAAGAGGATATTCTATAACTACTTAGAGAAGTTGCCGAATAAAATTGGTAATCTCATGCAGATTTATGCTACAGTAGACGGAAATAAAATATTCATTCGGAGATGCATTTATTTCTGGGGGAAAGTGAATACCACCCCGTTTAATTGGACAATACAATAGAGGATATTCTATAAGTATTGATGGTGAAGTTTCTGAAAGAATTTAGAAATCACATGAAGATTGATACTCTATAGGTGGAAACAATATTTATGCGGAGTTGCATGTACTTCTCGGAGAAAGTAAATGCATCTCCGTTTAAATGGAAAAGAGGATTTTCTGTAAGTACCCATGCAAGTGTTTCTGAATAAAATTGGAAATATCATGTATATTTATGCTGAAGTAGATAAAAATAAATCATTTATGCGGAGATGTATTCATTAGTGGTACAAAGTAAATGCCTCTCCGTTTAATTCGAAAAGAGGACCTTTTATGTGTGTTGACGGAGAAATTACTGCAAGAAATTGGATATCTTATTAAGACGGATGCTAAGTAAATGGAAGTAAAATATTTATTCATAGATGCATTTTTTTCTGAACGAAAGAAAATAAGTCTCCATTTTTTTAAAAAATATACAAAAGTGGAATTTCTATAAGTATTGATGGCGAAGGTACTGAAAGAAATTTGAAATCAGATTCAGACTAATACTAATTTCGATGGAAATAAAATATTTATGTGTAGATGCATTTATTTCTGGACAAAATTAAATGCCTCTCTGTTTAATTGGAAAAGAGTATTTTCTATAAGTGTTCATGAGAATTTACTGATGGGAAATCACATGAAGTTTGGTACTAAATTGCAGGAAAAAATATTTATACAGAGATTCATTTATTTCTGGTACATAGTAAATGCCTCTCCATTTAATTGGAAAAGAGGACTTTCTATAAGTGTTGATGGAGAAATTACTTAAAGAATTTGGATATCTTATGCAGACGGATGCTAAAGTAGATGGAAGTAAAATATTTATTCATAGATGCATTTATATCTGGACAACAGAAAATAAATCTCCATTTATTTGGAAAATACAAAAGAAGACTTTCTATAAGTATGGATGGATAAGATACGGAAAAATTTGGAAATCTCATGCAGACTGATGCTACACTGTTAAAACTTTTGCAGCATTCTGGCAGGTCATTCGACCGTTTTTTGAAAAAACGGTTTCATACCCATAATTTAACTATATTCTGACCATAAAATGGCCAATGATATAGTCAGAATAGTGTTAAAATTATGGTTGTGTAACCGTTTTCGGAAAAAACGGTCATATGACCTGCCAGAATGCTGCAAATTTTTAACAGTGTATAGTAAATGGAAATAAAATATTTATGAGGAAATGCATTTATTTGTAGATGAAAGTAAATAGCTCTCGATTTAATTCAAAAAGATGATTTTCTATAAGTAGTGATGGAGAAGTTACTGAAAGAATTTAGAAATCACATGAAGATTGATACTAAATAGATTGAAAGAATATTTATGCGGAGATGCATGTATTCCTGGGAAAAAGTAAATGCATCTCCGTTTAATTGGAAAAAAGCATATTCTGTAAGTACTCATGCAAATGTTACTGAATAAAATTGGAAATCTCATGTATATTTATGCTAAAGTAGATAAGAATAAATCATTTATGCGGAGATGCATTTATTTCTGGTACAAAATAAATGCCTCTCCATTTAATTGGAAAAGAGGACTTTCTATAAGTATTGACGGAGGAATTACTGAAAGAATCTTGATATCTAATGCAGACGAATGCTAAAGTAGATGGAAGTAAAATATCTTTTCGTAGATGCATTTATTTCTGGGCGAAAGAAAATAAATCTCCGTTTATTTTGAAAATACAAATGCCTCTCCGTGTAATGGGAAAAAAGGATTTTCTATGAGTACTGATAGAAAAGTTACGGAATAAAATTTGAAATTTCATGCAGATTTATGCTACAGTGGATGGAAATAAAAGATTTATGCGGAGATGCATTTATTTTCTCACGAAAGTAAATGGCTCACCGTTTAATTGGAAAGAGAATTTTCTATATGCATTCATGTAGAAGTTGCTGAATAAAATTGGAAATGTCATGCAGATTTATATTGAAGTAGATGGAAATAAAATATTTATGCGGAGATGCATTTATTTCTGGACGAAAGTAAATGCCTCCGTTTAATTTTAAAAGAGGATTTTCCATAAGTACTGTTGGAGGAGTTTCTGAAAGACATTTCAAAACACATGTAGGCTGATACTAAAGTAGATTGAAATAAAATATTCCTACGGAGATGCATTTATTTCTGGGGGAAAGTAAATGTCCCTCCGTTTATATGGAAAATACGAAACAGGATATTCTATAAGTAATGATGGAGAATTTACAGAAAGAAATTAGAAACCACATGAAAATTTATACTAAATAGATGGAAAAAATATTTATGCGGAGATGTATTTTTTTCTGGGAGAATGTAAATGCCTCTTCGTTTAATTGGAAAAGAGGTCTTTCTATAAGTATTGATGGAGAAATTACTGAAAGAATTTGGAAATCACATGCAGACTGATACTAGGGTAGATGGAAATAAAATATTTATGTGGAGATGCATTTATTTCTGGAGAAAGTAAATGCCTCTCCGTTTAATTGGAAAAGAGGATTTTCTATAACTACGCATACAGAAGTTGCCAAAGAAAATTGATAATCTCATGCAGATTTATGCTACAGTAGACGGAAATAAAATATTCATGCGGACATGCATTTATTTCTGGGGGAGAGTAAATGCACTCCGTTTAATTGGAAAATACAAAAGAGGATATTCTATAAGTATTGATGGAGAAGTTACTGAATGAAATTAGAAATCACATGAAGATTGATACTAAATAAATGGAAAGAATATTTATTTGGAGATGCACGTTTTTCTGGGATAAAGTACACGCATCTCCGTTTAATTGGAAAAAAAGATTTTCTGTAAGTACTCATGGAAATGTTGCTGAATAAAATTGGAAATCTCATGCAGATTTATGCTAAAGTAGATAAGAATAAATCATTTATGCGGAGATGCATTTATTTCTGGTACAAAGTAAATGCCTCTCCGTTTAATTGAAAAAAGGACATTCTATACGGAGAAATTGTTGACGTAGAAATTACTGAAAGAATTTGGATATCTTATGCAGACGGATGCTAAAGTAGATGGAAGTAAAATATTTACTCATAGATGCATTTATTTCTGGACGAAAGAAAATAAATTCCCGTTTATTTTGAAAATACAAAGGAGGATTTTCTATATGTATTGATGGAGAAGATACGGAAAAATTTGTAAATCACATGCAGACAGATTCTAAAGTAGATGGAAATAAAATATTTATAAGGAAGTGCATTTATTTCTGGGCGAAAGTAAATGCTTCTCCGTGTAATTCAAAAAGATGATTTTCTATAAGTATTCATGGAGAAGTTGCTGAAAGAAATTAAAAATCGCATGAAGACTGATACTAAAGTAGATGGAAATAAAATATTTCGCGCAGATTCATTTATTTCTGACAAAAGTATATTCCCCTCCGTTTAATTGGAAAAGAGGAATTTCTATAAGTGTTGATGGAGAAATTACTGTAAGAAATTGGAAATCACATCCAGACATTTACTAAAGAAGATGGATATAAAATTTTCATGGGGAAATGCATTTATTTCTGGGGGAAAGTAAATGCCTCTTTGTTTATTTGGAAAATACAAAAGAGGATATTCTATACGTATTTATGGACAAGTTACTGAAAGAAATTATAAATCACATGAAGATTGATACTAAATAGATCGAAAGAATATTTATGCGGAGATGCAGAGGATTTTCTGTAATTACTCATGGAAGAGTTGCTGAATAAAATTGGAAATCTCATGCAGATTTATGCTAAAGTAGATAAGAATAAATCAGTTATGCGGATATGCTTTATTTCTGGTAGAAAGTAAATGCTTCTCCGTTTAACTGGAAAAGAGGACTTTCTATAAGTTTTGATGGAGTAATTACTGAAAGAAATTTGAAATCACATGCAGACTGATACTAAAGTAGATGGAAATAAAATATTTATGTGGATTTCTGGAAGAGAGTGTGAATGCATCTCCGTTTATTTGAAAATACAATAGAGGACAATCTATAAGCATTGATGGAGAAGCTACTGAAAAAATTGGAAATCTCATGCAGACTGAAGCAAATTTAGATGGAAATAAAATATTTATGCGGAGATGCATTTTTTTCTGGCGAAATTAAATGCCTCTCCGTTTAATTGGTAAAGAGGCATTTCTATATGTATTGATAGAGAAGTTACTGAGAAAATTTGGAATTCACATGCAGACTGATACCTAAGTAGATGGAAATAGTATATTTATGCAGAGCTGCATTTATTTATGGGTGGAAGTAAATGCCTCTCCGTTTATTTGGAAAATACAAAAGAGAATTTTCTCTAAGTTTTGATGGAGAAGTTGTTTAAAAAAATGGACATCTCATGCAGACGGCTGCTAAAGTAGATGGAAGTAAAATATTTATTCGTAGATGCAATTATTTTTGGACGAAAGTAAATAAATCTCCGTTTATTTGGGAAATACAAAAGAGGATTTTCTATAAGTGTTGATGGAAAAGATACGGAAAAATTTGGAAATCTCATGCAGACTGACGGTAAAGTAGATGGAAGTAAAATATTTATGAGGAGATGCCTTTATTTCTGGACGAAAGTAAATGCGTATCCGTTTGATTCGAGAAGATGATTTTCCATAAGTATGCATGGAGAAGTTGTTGAAAGAAATTAAAAATGATATGCAGACTGATGCTATTGTAGATGGAAATAAAATATTTCACGTAGATGCATTTATTTCTGACGAATGTAAATGCCTCACCGTTTAAGTGTGAATATTTTACAGACTGTGGTAAAAAAAAGAATAAAGATACATTTTTGAAAGAAAAAGAAATAAAGTTTATCTTGATTATTATAGTGCAAAGTAATCTCACACCTTCATATTTTTTTTTATGTATGATACAAAAAAAAATATATGATTATATGTATAATTATATGCATGAAAAATATAAGCTTATTTATATGTATGAATTTTGTATGATAAAATCAAAATTTAAAAAAAATTGTTTTCCTGATATTTCCCCACTATCATGATTCCTTAGCTTATACATATTTTTCTAAAACCGTATCTCGCACAATTTTATCTTCTGGCTGTATATAATTTGAAATTTCTGCTATACTTGATTAATATTCAAATTTCGAAAATATTATTATTAAATTAATTTATGTAATTAGTCTATGTTTTGTACTACATGTGTATATATTAAATAAATTACTTTATACTTCATATCAATATAAATGCTATTGGTTTTATGCGTTTGTTTCACAACATATATATCAGAAACATGTGAGAGTCGAAAATCCCATGCCTTTCTGTAAGTAAGAAAAATATTATGAATGTTACTTACTTTCAATAAATATTATGTTGAATCTAAATTTTCTGGCACAATTTATTTGAAGCATGTAGTTCCAATTAAAGTAATAACTTTCAATTCTTGATCTGTTAATTTATTTTTTGTGCCACAATCACCACCAGTTTTTGTCTTCGACAGTGTGATTTCTGTTTCCTTTTGCTTTATGCAATATTTTAACATCTCCCATTTACCTCTTAATTCCTCTCCAGAGCGTTAGTTTCTTAGGCCAGTCGCCTTTACAAATTAGTCCAGATTATCCCATTCTTGTGAGGTTTCATTTGGATTTTTGACCAATTCCCCAGAAATTAATTGCGGGAATTCTTCCAAATATGCTATCATAGCTTCGATTTCATCATATGATTAATTGCTACTTTGTGATTTCTGTGACATTATTAAAAATGTATCAAGCGAGAACTTAAATTATACCACGAAATGACAAAGTTTGGAAAAAAGAAACGATGAACTCGAACACGTGCTTTTATTTATTTTTTCCTTCCACTAGTTACTAGCCAATAAAAAAGCGTATCGTTGAAAATAACAACTACAACTTTGTAGTTAACAAGTAACTACTTTGTAACAACTTTGCAACCTTACTATCTTATTTGTGACGGCCACAAGTGTTACTTTTGAATCCTTCTTTTCGTGCCGATTGCAAATTTCACATTTGTGACCTGCAACTGTTACGGCTTGAAATCGTTTCATTTGTATCCTGGCCTAAGAATATTATACTACGTATTTATATAATTACGAACGCACCTAAAAATAAAATGTATTTATGTGTAAAAGAGTATATCATCTTACTATTTTATCTAAGGTACTTTCGGTCATTTTCAGTATCGGTAGAAATATTTATTATTTTAATTTTACTCAAAAATTACGTCTGGTATTTTTTTTACTAATTATTAAACAATATATTTTTCAGAACGAAATGAGTGTCGTTATTTTTAGTATGTTGAACTACGACAGAAACTACTTCTGTTTATCTCAATAAAAGGATAAAAGTCCTCACAATGACGTTTTTTTTATCAGGTTATAAACCTGAATGATAGCGTCCCTCAAATCCCTTTTCACCCCAGACACAAATAAAAATTACAAATATTTTAATAACACAAATTAAAACAGATATTCTGTAGGGTCTAGGAATATAATGAATAGTCCAGTCAATAGCAGTTCGAGGTGGAAAATTCTGATGTAGGTAATTGTTTTTAGTGTCGTACTTTATGTTTTTTGACGGGTGGTGAACAAGAATCTGAAGTTGTCTTACAAAATTTTTCTCGGCAAATATAGGAAATCGTGAGAAAAACCACCAAAAATCGCAGATTTTCTGGATTATGACTTGCAAAGTAAGCTTTTTACGTAAAAGGAGATCCTATATTAAAATACAGACTAGAAAATTACCTACAATTCATGTTTTTATAATTTTTTTACGACATTTGGCTTCCGTAGAGGAGTTGAAAAATCAACGAAAACCGATTATTTTAAAAAATCTCCAGAAACACACCCTTTCTGTTCATAACGCTAAAAGTAATCATTTCACATCATCAGTTCATCATTTGCTAACATACCCACTTATTATTAGGTTATATATTATTATGATATAGGTATACAGTGTGACCTCGAAAATCTGACAACTTAAAAATTACTTGGAATAAGGAATATATCCTTCCCATATCTATGAAAAATACAAGGGCAGTGGCTCCATCCTTTAATGTCGTTTCGAATGCGGTCTATTTAGTTAAGCTGTCTACGTGGCAGACCAGATGCTGTTACTAATAAGGTTATCTGAGCGACAGCACTCTTATTCTTGCATCTTAGTTTTCACAAATGTAAAAGTTTTAGAGATGATAGTTTCAGAGACATTTGTTAAGATACAAAATGGCGATTTTTATTTACTTTTTTTACCACATAAACCGAATTATGAACAATTTTACTGAATAATTCTGAAACCATTCAAAATTCTAAAATGTCTGCTACAAAGTAAACAAATCAGTTGAAGTTTAGGAACAGGTGTGTTTGTGGGCCTCGGAAAAGAAAAGTAAAGATTGAACTGTGAAAAAATTATTTTTTTGCAATAAACTGTTTTTACCCATTTGGAAAAATGGTTATTGTCCTCGTCAGGGTAGGAAATCAAAAGCATATCTGAAGGTTTTTATTGGTTTAATCATCATTTTATTAGTTTTCTGATTGGTCTATACAGTAATCAGTATTTCCCTTTACTTTCAACAGAGATGGACTACAGAGTGTCGCCACTGTGACAAAAAAGTAATAAAAACTACAAAATATTAATAACTCAGAAACAATTGAGATACAGCTTTCAAACAAATTGCATTTAAAAGTACATTTTCTTCTCTATACGACGATATAAAAAGTAATATTGTGGGATGTTTAGAAGTTTAAAAAATAAATTTCATCTAAAATTGGCCATCAGATTTCTTGGAAATCTGACGATGGAAAAGCCTTTTCCCGAACAGCCAACGAAATGCTTGGATAATACGCAATAAATACGTTAGTAATAAATAATGCTAAATTTATTAAAATAAAAACTTTCTTCTTTAAGTTTTAATATTTCATTCATTTTCAGTCGTTTTTGTGCTGAAAATGTCGTTATTGAAATGGATTGTAATGAAGAACGCACCTCATTGGCCACGTTTGATGAGCAATTTCCAACTTGTTATATCTGATTTGGTAGCTATTCCTATAACATATCAAACGAATTGAACTTCTCCAGCTCCGCAAAAAATTTCCAGGCTGGGATTCGAACCCAGAACCTTTTGATTTAAATTGTGGTACATAGGCCTACAACTGATATGTACTGCATCGTTTAATGGAGCCTCGCTAACTGGGGTTTATTCTGTTGCAATGAACAAACTACGAAGAAATTTTGTTTTGAAATGGGGCGATCGCTTTCAAAACTTTAAAACATTAACTTTTTTCAAAGTGCCGATAAAATCACTTTAGATCTGAAAGCAACTTCTCTAATTGTTTATCTCGGAGTTTCAGATGGGCGATCCTTTTCAAAAATGGTATTTTGGCACGTTTTAGGAAAAAATCACCAAGTTCACTCTGCGGACCACAAACACATCTGTTTCAAAGTTTATAAGTAAAATAGAATCATTGCACTTTATTATTATTACATGTGCCTGCCAGACCAAACAACAGTTGGCCAATTATCATTTCAGGTCAACCATTGGTTCAGACGCAATTCTTGCCATTGATGCAACCAACAGTTAATTGTTTGGCCAAATTTTTTTGTTGTCCATTCATCTAACTAAACTTGTAAATAGTTTACAAAAAGAGCTACAACAACCCATTTCTTAAATCAACTTGGATGAAAAAAAAATATAGAACACCTTATTGCAATGTCATATTATTATTATTATGTAAATTTTCTAAAATATCTTCGGACATTAAGGAAGACTATGATTAAGAGGCTACTTCACTCACGCCAAAACACCAACTCCCTAATATTCCCACTAACATATGGAAGAAATTTTTACAAATATCTCGTTTACATTTCAATATTTTTCAAGGATTTTTTTGCACTGGATAGATGAAGTCGACGTCTACAAAGGCCCCTTTTCACTTTTGTTTGCAGGTTGCCAGATTGGATACTTTCACATTCAGAACCGGTATTGAAACTGACATTATCCTCATATAAAAATCCTTTTAGCAAAATCAAAAAGTAAAAAACAAATCTTTGAAGGGATCAATCCCAGCTATCCAGGGCAAAAAAATCTTTTTAAAATATTGAAATGCAATCGAGATATTAAAAAAAATCTCCTATAGGATTACCGAGTGAGTGTGAAGTAGCCTCTTAAGATGGAGCTTTTTCTAGGTTCATAGTTTTAGGCATAAAGGTTTAAAGCAATCAAAAATCTTAGGAACAAAAATCTGAGCTTATCAGGTGACAAAAATTCAATGCATATCAACCCATTTCCTCCTCGTAATACAAGAAAAAAAAAATAGCTCATAACAGCCCCATTGTTTACAATTCAAACAGATAGAAAAAAAAAAATTAAAGCGACCTTTTCATTTGATCCACAACAATTTTTATTTTTTAATTCGAATATAATTTGAATCTAAAACAATTTAAATTTTGTTAAAAAGGAAGATTGTATGTACAAACAATCAATTTATTCAATTTTCAAAAGAAAAAAATACAATACATTTGTAACAAATTTTTAAAAGAATTTGTACATCAATTAAAAACAAACTTCAGTTGCTAGGATATGAAACTTTTTTAAATTGATTTTTTTCCTTTTTAAGAAATGGCAAAATTGTAAAAAATCATAAAACATTTCATAACACAATCAGGGCTTTTATTTAATGCGTGATATCATTCATTTAAAATTTAAAAAGAAACTTTACAGCCTAGTAACATCTACAACGGGGAACAACAGGGTGGAGGATTCAAAAAATCAATTATTCTTTCTTTACAAATTTTCACCTGGTTTTCATTGAAGAATATTTTCCTAAAAGAATATGCTGAAGTTTAAAAAAATTACAAAGAGTGGTACTTTCCATAGCACAGAAAAAAAATTAAGGGCATTGTTTTTCAATTTTTTTTTTTTTAATTGCCTGTTACGATTTATCCACTTTATTTAAATCTTAGTCTTTAAAACAGATACACTTAATGGATGTAAATGAAAACCCCCAAAAGACATTGTTTTTTTTAATAATTATAGACGAAGGCAGAATGGCAACAGACTGCCCTCAAAGCATTTAGCATCAAACACAGATAATTTTTTTTAAATCAATTGAGATATAATCATTATATAGTTACCAACATTTTGTTTAATATTTAAAAAACTAATCATTGCCCTTTTTGCTAACCCTTTATGTTCCAAATAATGAAATCATGAAAACTTCAACTTCTAAAGCAATTTTAGTGAATTTTCGAAACTATATTAGAAAATTTACATAATAATTTAATAAATTTTAGAAGAATTTTACCAACAAAAATTAAGTTTGAATTTATAGGAATTTTGTGGCATATTTATAACTCCTCTCAAATCTTTCATTTAAGACTTTTTTTTTATGTTGTAGAATTAGAAAATGTATTTAGATACAATAGAAATATTTCTGAACTGAAATTTTCTCCCCAGATATTTAAACGTCAAGAAAGTTTAAAAAATGCAAAGGCAAAAGAAATCGTACTTCTACAAATATTTTTGTTTTGTGCAACAAATAATACTTTTGAAACAAAATAAAGTAAAAGTATCTATAACTCATTCTAAAGTGTATTCAGGGTTCCTCCAGAATTCTGGTAAAAAAAAATACCCTGACTTTTCCAGGTTTTTCCTGACTTAAAAAAAATTCCCTGACCTCTCTCAGTAAAAATTCGGCTTATATATTATTGTAAAATCCTCTACAACGGACAATTTTAACCTAGATAAACTCTCAAAAAAGTACACGCAGTATGAATTTGAGATTTTTAATTATTTTTCATATTATGCTATTGTTATATAGTTTCATAAATTTTAAATTAAAAAAAAATTCGACTGAATGAATAATTAATTCAAAATTTCTTCATTTATGATGATAATCGAGATTCTGATGGAAAGTAGTACATCACAAATTCCCTGAGCACTTCAAATATTTAAAAAATTTTCCCTGACATTTCCATGATTTTTAGCCTAAATTTTCGAATTCCCTCACCCGTAGGAATACTAGTATTGGTACTAATCGATGTATTACATGAATTTTATAACAAGCTATATTAATGGTACTTTAAAGTACAGATGGGGCATAAAGGGTTTAACTAACACTGACAAGACTTATATTGTATGTATGTTTCTAAAATATAATGCTTAACCCTCTGACCGCCGAGTAATAGGGCAAAATTCTAGTTTCTTTCTCTATAATTTTCAAAAAATGGTGAAGAAAGGTGTTTTTTCCAACATGATGTAAAAATTTTTTTTACGTATAAGCATGTGAGCCTTGGGAGTATTAATCATAACTTATTTTTTTCAAAACTGGGTTTTATCTGTAGAATTATATTAATTTAAATATCACATAGAGCGGTCGGCGGTTGGGGGCGAGCCAACCGCCACGGTGAGTGGCCTATTTTCGGCCGCAGCCCTTTATTCTTCTACTTATTCCGACTCTTTTGAGGAAGCAAGGTTGAAAAAAATTTCAAAAATCGAAACAGGACAAAATTAAAAGAGAAATTACACAAATTAATGACACCGAAAAGGGGGAAGATAGGGCTAGGAGCCTTGAAGCTACCAACCAGCCACTGCTGCTTGAAGCTTATAATTCGTGTCGGTTGACGGTTGGGCCAAAATATAATGTTAGAGGTGAACGGCCAATTTTTGTCCGAAGCCATTTATTCTTCTACTTATTCCGACTCTTTTGCGGAAGCAATGTTGAAATTTTTTTCAAAAATTGAAACCGGACAAATTTAAAAGGGAAATAACACAAATTAAAGACACCGAAAAGCTGGAAGGTAGGGTTAGGGGCCCATAATCTAACGACCAACCACTGCTGCGTCGAGCTTATTATTAGTCAATCGCCGTGGTGAGCGACAGTGAGAATAGCCATCTTTTTGTGCTTTCCCTGTTGTTGCCCCTAATAATAATCATTCGGCCGCGAGTTCCTTTAAATATGTTTTTTTTTGGCAGAAGCAGTACATCAATAGGTTTCATCAACCCACAAGAAAGTCACTTTCCAAAAAATGATAAATGCTAATAAGCATATGTATTTTAACATTTGTATAAAACACCATTCACTTTGAAAAACCTCTAACATTATATTTAAAAAACAACACCCTAAAAAATTACCAATACATTATGAACAGAAATAATTAAAATTACAAAAAATCACATTTGGAGAGAATGATGAATGAATAAGTTACAATTCCTTCCTGCAAATTCTACTTTCAGTTCACTAAAGATTATAAACAAACATTCTTTCCCGTCCCCTCTTTTTCTCAAGGTATATTTACGGCTGTTTATTACAATTTTGTAATAAGTAGCTTTTTAAAAAATGTTCAATCGTTTGACAACTAAATAACCTTAATTCCCATTGAACCGCAGTGATGACTAAATGACCCACTCATCAAAATTTTCCAAACATTTGTGTCCACTCATATTCCAAAATGGTATGATACAAAATTCTGTGAAAATCATTAGAATCATTTTTTAGATAAAATTTGCTTACAAAAATTTGGTCATATTATAACAAAACACCAAGAAAGACAGAAGGTAGCTCAGTCAAAATTAGCCTTGAGTTCAACTCGATTAACAATTATATAGCAGTGCCAAATTTCAGTGATATTATTTCATTTGACGCCAAGCACGTATTTTGATATTGGCAATTTTGAAAATAAATTTTTATGCCAAGTCTGGCGAAATATTGCAAGTTTTGAGAATTCGTTGATTGCCCACTTTTCAACGAATTAATAACTGTTCGAATCTTCATTAACATTAAAATTCAATGACCCATTCATCATACTTTCTCAGTGTGACCTATCCCAATGGTCTTCTCGTACCTCAAAATAGTAGGATACAAAATTTAGTCAAGATCATCGGAGATGTTTTTTAGATAAAATTTGCAAACACACAAGATTTTCTCGTATACGATGAAAGGAGATAATATTGCTCAATACAAACAAGTAGCAAAAAAGGTCTTAGAAACAAGTGTATGGCTTATTAGCCTACACAACTGTTATTTATGAATTAAGTAAGCAAGTTGAATAAATATTAAATTAATTATTTATATATTTTTAGAAAAATACTTAGCTCATGATGGGTGCAAATAACACATGATAATTAGACATGTTTCATTTAAATCCTTGGGAATTTTTTTAAGAAGAAAATTTAACAAATTCGTAATTTTTTTTCACACAAATATTTCTAGAACATTCCTCATAATTTTTTTAAAAAGTGATGCTTCAATAAAGCCTTTCCTATCACATAAGATAGTGAGGTACAAATTATCCTTTCAGGTAGGACAAATTTCTTATTTTACGGTAAAATTACTTTACAGTAAAATAACAAAAATTAAATATAACTATCAATAGGTCTTTACATAAAGATTTACTGAAATCTAATTAATAGGTCCGTAGCTATTTGCTTATTATCAAAATGACAACTGTAAGAATTATAGAAGAATTTTTCACTATTTTGTTTTATAACTAAATGCTAAAATATAAGAGATGTGATGTGATAATAGTAAATGCAACGACATATACAGAGTTCATACTCATTTTTGATAAAAAAAAAATATACAAGAGATTTACAGGAGGCGTCTATTTGGTAGGGGTAAAATAAAGCTTTCTTAGATGGTAATTCTGACAAAATCCTTTGGAACATATTTCACAAAGAGTTATCTTTCCAGAAAGATGTCAAGATGTGTCCCAGTGTCAAGAAATGGCTTCTTAGATTACTATTCTCAGAAAATCCCTTAAAACATATTTCATAGGCAAAAGGTTTTTCACCAGTATGAATCAAGAGATGTCTACTTAAATGACAATTACGAGAAAATGCTTTGGAACATATTTCAGAAACAAATGATTTTTCACCTATATGAATCATGAGATGGGCTCTTAGGTGACCCTTTCCAGAAAATCCTTTGGAACATGTTTGACAAACAAAGGGTTTCTCTCCAGTATGAGTCAAGATATGTCTTCTTAGATTACAATTTTTAGAAAATCCTTTCAAACATATTTCACAAGCATAGGGTTTCTCTCCAGCATGAGTCAAGAGAAGTTTTCTTAAATCACAATTCCGTCAAAATGTTTTGAATCATATTTCACAAACAAAAGGGCTTTTACCTCTACGTACCAAAAAATGTTGTTTTAGACTACCCTTAGCAGAAAATCCCTTAGAACATCTTTCACAAACAAAGGGTTTTTCACCTGTATGAATCATGAGATGGGCTCTTAGAGAAAATCCTTTGAAACATGTTTCACAATGGTTTCTCTCCGGTGTGCGTCAAGAGATGGATCCTTAGATAGTTATTCTGATAAAATCCTTTGGAACATATTTCACAAACAAAGGGTTTCTCACCAGAGTGAGTCAAGAGATGTCTTCTTAGGTGACTCTTACGAGAAAATCCTTTTAAACATGTTTCACAAATAAAAGGTTTCTCTCCGGTGTGAGTCAAAAGATGGCTCCTTAGATGGTTATTCTGATAAAATGCTTTTGAACATATTTCACAAACAAAGGATTTTTCACCTGTATGAATCATGAGATGGGCTCTTAAGTGCCTCTTATGAGAAAATCTTTTGGAACATATTTTACAAACAAAGTGTTTTTCTCCAGTGTGAGTCAACAAATGTCTTCTTAGATCATTTTTCTTACAAAACGTTTTTGAACATATTTCACAAACAAAGGTTTTTTCACCTATATGAATCATGAGATGGGCTCTTAGGTGACTCTTTTGAGAAAATCCTTTGAGACATGTTTCACAAATAAAGGGTTTCTCTCCAGTGTGAGTCAAGAGATGGCTCCTTAGATGATTATTCTGATAAAATCCTTTGGAACATATTTCACATACAAAGGGTTTCTCTCCAGAGTGAGTCAAGATATGTCTCCTTAGGTGACTCTTATGAGAAAATCCTTTGAAACATGTTTCACAAACAAAGGGTTTCTCTCCAGTGTGTGTCAAGAGATGGCTCCTTAGATGGTTATTCTGATAAAATCCTTTGGAACGTATTTCACAAACAAACGGTTTCTCTCCAGAGTGAGTCAAGAGATGTCTTCTTAGGTGACTCTTATGAGAAAATCCTTTGGAACATATTTCACAAACAAAGGGTTTCTCTCCAATGTGAATCAAGAGATGTCTTCTTAGATCACTATTCTTACGAAATGTTTTGGAACATATTTCACAAACAAAGGGTTTTTCATCTGTATGAATCATGAGATGGGCCTTTAGGTAACTTTTATCAGAAAATCCTTTAGAACATATTTCACAAACAAAGGATTTCTCTCTCGTATGAATCAAGATATGTTTTCTTAGACTACTATTCAGAGAAAATGATCTGGAACATACTTCACAATTAAAAGGTTTTTCTCTTGTATCAGGAGAGGCATGCTTTCCTTTATCACCATTTTCAGAAAAAAATGGCTGTTCACTAGAGAAAGAATTTTCTTCTGTAATCGATGACATTTTCTTAAGTAAAAAAAAATTGTTTCGAATGATAACAGATACTTCTTTGAAGTATCAGTATGAAGAGTTTGATGCTACTTTCATCCAAGGAAAAGAGTTAGTGAACTTTAGTATAAAATTTTGTCTACATATCGATAGAAAGAAGGAAATATGATAAACAACACATTTTTTAATGAAGTGCACTAAATCTTATCTCTGAATTAAATATCAGATTTTCCAAGTTTCATTACCTTAGTTAAAAATTCATACATTACAAGTATACAGTACAAAATTCTTGCATTACAGGTTGTAGAGAACAGCTCAAAACTTAATAAATTTATTTACAGAAACAATAGGTTTATACGGCGAAAAGCAGTAGTTGGTTCACTGTGCGTATGTCTGAACCCATCTGGCGGAAGAGGTGTCCCGCTCCTTGTTATAGTCTTGTGCGCTCAGTTGCGTTCTCTATCAAAATAATTTTTAAGAACGGGAAAAACTCTCTACCAGCAATTAAAATGTAATTTTCAATCTAAATTCAACAGAAAAATTTGCAAAATTTATCACTGAAAGAAAAGTATTATAAGATATACGCAAGTTACATACAACACTAAGTGCACTGTGAGACTAGATTAGATGCTGAAGCGATATATTGCAAAATTCGCATAAGGGGAAAAAAGAAATTTGTTAGTCAAAGGATAATATACAGATATCTCTAACAATTCCTCTTAAGAATGCATCCATGAGACAAACGTAAATTTACTGTTCTTATTATACTACCTCATCCCTTAAAAACTTCAACTATTCTACAAACCAACCACTTGGTAGAAGGTAAATTTTCCTGTCTTATCAGTACCAAAGTTCCTTTCTGTACATCATCTTTTTTAAATTTCCATTTTTCTCTCTGTTGGAGATTACTCAAATAATCACGCTTTCATAGTTTTCAAATTCTTCGGCTAAATTGTTATTTTTTGGCCATTTTAACAATATATTTTCATTAATGTAATCTGACTTTGGTTTTGTGATTGAAGTGATAGGTCTTCCGATATGAAAATGAGGCGGGGTCAATGTTTCACAATTTTCAAATCTGGTAACAGCAAGATAAAAGGACGTGAGTTTAAAACTACCTTAATTTCACCTAGTATTTTCAAAATTTCTTCTAACATAAAATTTTTATAACTTATTACCCTTTTTTAAATGAAACTTGAATGATTTTACCCCTGCTTCCCAGATGCCACCAAAAATTGTGGATTTGGAAGAAATAAATTCCCATTCGATACCTTTACAGGTTAAAAAATTGTCCAAAGTCTCATCCGGGAAAGTAATCATTTTTTGTAATTTTTTCAACTCAATGTCAGCTCCAGTGAAAGTTTCTGCACTGTTCGACATAATTTTTGAACAGTTGCCTCTTCTGCCAAAGAAGTGTTTTTGACTGGCTATAATGGACTGAGTTATCAGATCCGATATCTAAGTCCAGGTGTTATTGCTTTTGTACACTAGCATACATACACAACAACATAAATTTTATTGTATAAACACCCTTCTTTTGGTTTTTAAATGAAACAAAAAAGGTCTACAGTAATCTAAGCCTGTTACAGAAAATGTAAAATTTGGGGATATACATTACTTTGGCAGATAAGCCATCATTTGAGAATTAACTACAGGTTTGTTTTTTAAAAAATTAGTACATTTATGAATAATTCTGCGACAATTATTTCTGCCATTGTTTGGGCAAAATGGAAAAGGAAGCTCTGTGTGGCCTAAGTAAAAATTTTTCAGATGGAAATATTTTAATATAATCTCCGTTAATTTATGATTAACAGGTAAAATTATGGAAAAATTAGAGTTAAGTGGCAAATCTGCAGGAGATAAACGTCCACCAACTCTAATTAATTTATCCTCCCCTAAAAATACAATAGAAGATCTTTATAACACAAATCTATATAACACACAACTTCTCAGATATAAACAATGAATTTTGTAGTTAAAAAGCACTCGCATTTCCACACTGTAAAAAATTGCTACTCTCTATGGGAATCAATTTGATACATTAGTTCAACTTTATCTCTTAATTTAAGTCATTTATAATGAAAAAAATTGACATTATTACAATAAACATTTTTTGAAAATAAGTAAAGTAATCAATGATTTTGACCACGTATATTTGGTGAATGTTATAAAGTGAATTTAACAATGTGTAGAAGAAATTTTTTTATCATACAAAAATTAATAAAACTGGATAACTCCTGATAACAAGAAATGTAGTATAAAGATATTCTAATGTATTATGATATGTTTCAGACCCATTTGGCCATGTTTACAAGAAAGATTTAATGATGTATGAAAGGTGTTCCATATAAAGCAAAATTTTATATAACACACAACCTTGCATTTTTAGGTTTGCATTACAAAGATCTTCTATTGTACATTTAATGAAGGGTCTACTTTTACTATGAAATGGTTTACCTTTTTCGAAACATTTAAATTCTTCAATAAATCCTTTGTGCTGATCAGGTCTAATTTCTAACAACAACGAAAAATTACTGGAGCTCTAATTTTCTCCAGTGATACCCCCTTTCCCTTTTACCAGCATATTTATATTTCATACATTATTTACGTGATTTGAAGCAATTTCTTCTTCAGCAAAACTTTTTAAAAATATACGATGACTATATCTATATTCATTTAGATACATGGTGCGTCATAAGCTCGTGCAAATAAAAAAAAAACATAATAAAAAAGATATACTCGGAAAAAGTTTTGGTTTGCAAAAATATGATCAGAGAGGCATTGGATTTTCTTCCATATATAAAAAAATGATTCCAAAAGTAACCGAAAGAGGGCAATCACACGTCATGCTGAGATGTTTTATGCAAATCAGGCAAACATAAAGACAATGAAACAAATCACAATAACATGACACTGTGCATTATTTTAAAGTAAAAGATGTTCAACATGTCTGGGTGAAGTCTGGAGTTCGTGAAGACCACTCAAACTTACAATCTCGATTTATCTTTAAGTCTTCAGTGAGAGTGTCCAACAGGAGCGTGGGTCCTCCAAACTTGACATTTCCTCAAATCATCATACTAAATTCAGTATCTCATTCAATGAAATAAGGCTTTTTTTGCGCTTCAACCCCTTTTCCGTGTGAAGCTTTCGCAATGCAACAGTTGTGGGTTCACCATTCTTGTAGTAAAGTTTAACCACCAACGTTCGATCTGTTAAAAATAGCATGCTGTCAAGATCAAATGACGAATCTATTTCCAATCAGGTGTTCTATTGCTATCTTGATTTGCATAAAATGTCTCAATATGACGTGTGAGCGCCCTCTTTTGTTTACTTTTGGGATAATTCTTTTATACATGGAAAACAAATCTAAAGTCCATGTGATTATATTCGCACAAACCGAAATTTTTTCCAAGCAGTAGCTTTTTATTATGAATTTTTAAAGTTTGCACAAACTTATGATGCACCTTGTATAATAAAACCTAATAAATGAACAGAGCAAAAAGATAAAATCACGAATGGGGGATTTTTCAAAAAATTCTATTTGCCAAGGATTTTTTTCTGTCAACTTGCAAAACATAACACTCAGGGTGAGCATACTTGGGAGTTTGCTTGCTTCGTGAAACGTTTACTGAATGTATTTTTAATGTGTTTAGTAAAACTGTATTCAAGTCTGTCTTATTTTATTTAATATTTATAGACTCTGGTATCCACTGATCGTACTGATATGCAAACATTGATTAAAAATGAAAAAGTACTGGAGCTGCGTTCTTGTGAGCAATCACAAATGTAATGTACAAATCAAGCACCCAGAGGATTAGGACTGGGAGATATTAGAATTTCTACATCGCGATGCATCGTGACACTAAACCGCAATGTTGCTATGCATCACGATTTAGACTAGGCGCGGATCTTGTGATAAACGATTGTTTTATACCAAAAATACATTTTATCGTCAGTCATAATAGTTTTCTTTTAATATCTAAACTTTTAAAGCCAACTGCGAAATATACATATTTTTTAACCAAGAAAGTTTTAAAAAGTAGTAGGGGGGAGGCGCTTCTCACTGTATGTGTCCATGATTCACCTTATAACATGCAAACTGACCTTCCCCCTCCTTATTTTTTTCAAACAATTACTCTTCAAAACTCCAGATTTCTAAGTGGTGGAGAATTCCGGGAGTGGTCTGGGTGGAAAATTTTCTCCCAAGAGCATCAAACTGCCTTCAATTTGCAAAACGATGCTTGGTAATACATTAAAACTGAAAACTGCTCTCCCCCTCCCCTATATTTTAGATTTAAAACCTGTAATTGCCCATAAAAAATAATCATAAATATAAAGGATGTAAAAGGATTATCATATAACAACTTTAAATGGGATTTTTTTCAGAAAGCAAAAATGTGGATAAGAATATTATGTGTTTATGATTTACAAAAACATTCAAACTAAACCCATAAAAAAGCAGCATTACTTTATATTGTAAAAAGATAGAAATTAATATAAACTTCAAATTAATTACAAAATAGAAATTCAGGGGAGGAGGTCTCTTACGCCTGCCAGCACCTAAGATTTAAATAATTTGCAAGTTGATACTCCTTCCGTTTTTTACGAGAAAATTTCCTGCAAAATACCCATATTGAGGCATTGAATGCAATGCAAATAATTCATTTCATAAAATTAAAAAAAAATCACAAAATATAGTAAAATTTATAGAACAATATGTTTTAGTTTGAGAAAACATATGTATAAGTAAAATAATAATTAATCTAATGGATGTAAAAGGATTATAACATAGTTATTTTTTTCATTACTGACATGTAAAACTAAACAGCAAGTTGCTAACTAACATACACTTATGCTGGATAGCAAACTCTATTTTGTTTAGTATTCGACATTACAATGCAAAGTCCTCAATTATTCTGACTTATGCAGTTTAAGAAATGACTGATTCAGTGACTGACTCCAAAAACTGAAATGTCAACTTACTTTTTTTTTATGCTGAACGAAAAAAGTTTCCAATCGTGTGATGTAACCTCATCAAGGTGATTTAAGCCAATGTTCTCATAACAGGACTGAAAATAAGAGTATCTTTGTCAATGATTAAAGAAATAAAATGCAATATATAGTCACAAAATAGCACCTTAAACCAGGGACGGCGAACCTATGGCACGCGTGCCATAGGTGGCACGCGGGAGATTATTTTCGAAACGGCATAGACTCATGTTCTAAATTAAAATATTGCAGGGCTCGCGTGTAAAGCAAGGTAATAACAAAATGGAATTTTTGAGGCTTTCAATTTTCAAATTTTGCAAGGAAAATACACACAAAACTATTATGATTGCTTCCTGTAAAACAGCTGATTTGTTAAGAATGGAATTTCTGTTAACTTATGTGCAATATATTTTCCTGATACTTTCTTTTAGGACTTATGTGCAAATAGTTTTTATTATGTAAATTCAGATGTAAAATTTATTGAATAAATATAATATATATTGTGTAAAATCTCTGTACTTCTAGAAAGTTGTTACGATGCAGTTAAACAATTTAAAAAAAAAATCAATCAGAAAAAATTAAAAAAGTGTCAATCGCCATGCTTTACACCCCAGCTTTTCATATAATGAAAATGCACTAATTTGAATTTAGACTTGCTGAGTTTTTCTAAATTAGATTGCTTGTCACTGTCATACAGATCGAATAAACTGAAATGCAATTTTTTAAATCCCAATCTAGCTCAATATTTGACAAAAAAAATTGATATTGAGAGAATTGGGAGATAGCGATCGGAGGCAAAAATTCCAATGGTGAAATTATAAGTTGGAATTTCGAATTCAATTCCATAGAAGTTTTTTTAAAGAAGCCATTTTGATATGTTTTTTTTCTGATAGTTATTTTATTTTTATATTAGTGGGGGGGGGGGGGGACATGAAAAGTATCAAAAACTCAAGTAGAAACCTGTCGTCAGGTATTTACAATTCAGCTGGAATTCCCTTAAGGAAAAACTGAAATACGAAGATGATCTGAATTATTTGGCATCTAAGACGCAACAAGAGAAATAGTATTTTTTAAAAATAAGTACATTATAAAAGGTTACCCATATATTTTAAATCCTAAAATCAGTATTTTAATTAATTTTGCTACATTGATCCACTAAATTTGTTGGTACGCCATGATCATGTGAAATATTTTTGGGAAAAAATTGGCACGTGGATGTGAAAAGGTTTGCGAGATACCATAACTATAGGAGTATTAAAATCCGTGACTAAAAGAATAGTAGAGAAACTTCCATGAATGTAAAGTGTCAACAAATGATCCAACAGCATTTTAGCCAATGTGGTGTTACAAGAGTGATAGAGCATTTACAACACAATTTTTTTAAATGAGTAAAGTTACTCTAGAGTTTGGTACTTGTGTATTATTTGGAACAGGTTCTATTCACTATGCAAACAATGGCGCCAAAAATATTAATTAAAATAACTTTTTTTTTTTGCTTTTTACATTTTAAACAAATAGTTAGTATTCCCTAACAAGTTGTCTTTTCCAGATCAACAACAAATTTCCCTGATTTTTGCAGCTATTGAAATTTTGTGATGTTACACGCAAAAACTTTTAAAGGTTGTAGATTTGAGAGTGGAACTGTTATAACTGTTTTTGAAATAACAATTATTGAACTGTTAAACAAATTCTTACAAAATTTACAATTTTTGCATTTTACAGGAATGCATTTAATACTGTTTTCAGGTATACAAAGGTGGATAATTTCTAAAAAAAACTTATTAGCCAAGGATTTATTTTACCAGCTAGCAAAATGCAACGTACAGTTGAAAATTGTTTTGACATAATTTATGCAACTGCAAAAATAGTCAATTACCGTTACTCAGGGGTGGCAAGTTTTTGACACTGTGACGGTTTTATCTGGTTTTAACCGTCGTGTCAGAAACCACTCTTTGACAGTGACTGTCAAAAACCTAAAATTGAGTCCAAAACATTATTTTTACAGCAACATTAAATTTACAATTTTTCAGAAATTTTAGTTTTAGACACTTGAATAAACGTTTTGACAGTTTTAAGTTCTCGACAGTAAAAATTACATATCCTGTATAAAACTAAAAACGTGTTTTTGGTTCAACAAGTTGCTTAGAAAGTAGAAAATAATTGTAAGTTATAAATATAGAATAAAAATAATTAAAAGTATCATTACATTAAAAATATGTACTAAACAAACTATGAAACACTTTATTTCTTAAAAAAGAAAGTACATGGAGAAAATACTTGTATAATTTAATGTATAAAATTACATATAAATAATATACATATTTTTATTTTTATATTGTTTTAATGTTAGTCCCATTCCAAGCCTTTTCCTCAGAAAATGATTAAGGATTAAGGTTAGACTTACAGCTACAAACTTGAAATAATATGCTCAAATAAGGAAAAAAAATGCCAACTATTTTACAATGTATCAAAATAAAATTTAACATAAACAAATTGTCCTACATAATTAAACTGAATTTAACATAATAAAGTGAAGATATATTATATATACAATATGGCCATCAATGACCTGGCACTTTTAATTTTAGACATTTTGTCGAATATTTAGAAACGTACTTGTCAGATTCTACTGTAATTTCAGAATTAAAAATAATAGATTTGACCTCATATTTAACAACGTCGATTTGATAAGGTGGACAATTAGAGGGTCAACAACAAATCAAAAAAAAATAATAATTGGGATCACCCTGTAAAACAAAATGCATGAAATGATCTATTGCTACAGATTATAAATAGGCAGACAATGTACAATATGTGCATTCATTTCTGTAAGAAAAGCACGTATATTAATAGAGATGTAGCAATTAAAAAAAATTCTGGATGTAAAGTTCTTATAGTAAATAAGAACTTTAACATCATATACTCAAATGTGAAAACAAAAACAATAAGTTGCTATGGAGCATATGCTTTATTTAAAGATTTTAAGCAAATATTTTAAAAAAAAATTATACTTGAAGTTTTGATTTCACTTTAAAACCATATCCTCAGGAGTTAATTTTCTGAAATGCAAATCAGCAAAAATTTATTCACATGGTACGTAATCGAAGACATATTCAAACTGAAAGAAATAACAGAAATTTCATAAAAACATTTAAAATAACCTTTTATCCAAAAATAAATTAAAACAAAATTACTGGGAATACATGCAAAAACTAAAGTCCTTAAAATACTGATCTAAAATTCTGGAATAGAAAAAGAAATAGTGTCGTTACATATTCCCTAACTTCTTAAACAAATCACTAAAGATTCTTGGAAAACTGCTAGAAATGGGTGGGCTTGCTTTGAAAGAATCCTGGTATTGTCAAAGGCTAATTCCATGGGTCTTTGTAGTGTAAGTCACATAGATGATAACTGCTATACTTTCTGGCCACCGTTATTTTAAAAAAGTTTCCTACACCTTATTCAATTAATGAGATATCTCCGATAAAATAAGTCACATTTTCCGTTCTAAAATACTGGTAGCGAAATATTTTAGCTATTTGCACCTATGTGACTTACACTACAAGTACTCATGGAATTAACCCAAAGTCAATAAACAAAATACTTCCTTTATGGAAAGTTCTCAACTATGAGGCAAAAACTTTATTATATTTTAAATATTTTTTATACTTTTTGAACCTTTCAAAGAGGCGATGTTTTGTCATAACAATATATAAAGAATCTGTATCATCAGTGAGTTTAACAGGTATCTCATAAAATCCAGAGAAAAATGTAGATGGAACAGGATAAATTTTTCTACTCATAATATTAAACAAAATCTTTGCAATTACTTATAATATTTCCAGTAATTTTGTTTTATTTTTGGATAAGAGAGGGCGTCAGTGAGGTTATTTAAAATCTATTTTATGAAAATTCTGTTACTTCTTCCAGTTTGAATTATGCTTTCGATTATGTAACATGCAAGCAATGTTTTGCCGATTTGTATTTTAGAAAATTAACTCCTGAAGACGGTTTTTACAGATAAATCGAGACATCGAGTATAATTTTTATTTTTGTGATTTTAATTTTTACATCAAAGCACACATTTACAATAAAGCATATGTTGGATAGCAACTTATTTTTTTTTTCACATCATATAATTTATTTATTAAAATGAAGCCATTTATCTATTTTTTTCATACAAACAGAAGTAATTAGCATGATACACTCTCTAAAATTCGCCACCTTAAGATCTACAAACGCCTAAAATCCGCATATTTTTTTCAGATATAAACAGTGAAACATACATTTAAGGTGCAGACGGTGAATAATTCAAGATTTTTTAAATGTTTTATTTCATTGTGTACAAATTTTAATGTGTAATTCTGGTTAATTATTATTGAACTTGTGCTTTCTCATGAAGGAAGTATAAATTTATTTATGAAAATATTCAAATACAGCTCATATCAGTGGCAATCGCAATCTTCTTACCAAATACATTTATGTGTTAATCTTGTTTTAATAGCTTTTCAGATTATTAAACAATGGGTAAACATGAAATACAACTTTGTTACATACTTTAAGATTTTGATATAAATTATTACCTAGTGTGCCTTTATGAGGCAAGTTTTATTGGAATAATTCAAGAAAGAATTATCTCATCATTGATATGCATTATTAATTATTTATTTTACGACTTTTAATATTTAAATATAATAATAATTTTCCTAACTTTTATTAATTTAAATTATTACTTTATAATTTTATTTAATTATTTAACCTTACTGTAGCCATTCATTATAATTTTGAGTGGATTATTACATTTCAAATTACCGTTAAAAATGGGCACTATTTGATTATCCCATCGAACAATTCCACCAAAATATACAAATTAGCAAATTGACATAATTTTTATTTTAAATAAAGGGAGAACAAATAAATTAGTAAAACATTAATAAAAATACAAATAAAACGCCGAATTAAAAATCACTTAATGACGTAACAAACACCTATATAATGTGTTTAATCTTTAATGTCAAGTGAATGTGACATTTACGATAATCCATTATTGGCATTTAATCTTATAGTCTGTCGATAGTTTTTTGATCGACAATATAATTAAATACTACCAAAAATTGTAAACAAAATAGTGACCAGAAATGCACAAAATTCTATAATGTGCACAACCTCTAGCTCCAAGCCATGCAGATTTAAGGGAATCTACTGTATATAAAAAGAGTAATACATATATATATATAAATAAGGTACATTTAGATAATTATACATAAATGCATAGAAAAACAAGCATGAGTTCCTAAGAATTGTTTACCTAGCTGTTTATATATCATTTGGCAACAAATATAACTTTCTGAAGCTGAATTCAGCCAACTTCTTTTAAAAAACACCATGGCCCCTATAGTTGAAAAGTATACCATATATTTATAAAACTAATCAATAATAATTAAATTCAATTATTAAAAAAAAGGATAAAACAAGGAAAATGGGATGACATATTGATAAGCAATGTATCTTGTAAACAAGGCCATCTCTAAGATATTTTATTAAGGGGGGGGGGGGCTTAAATCGCCAAGTATAATTTCAGTATTTGCCAACTCATTGAAAAGCAAAAATAAATAGTTCTCGACATTTGCCAACCAGTTTTATAATTTTGTTAATTTATCACAATTAGAAAATGCAATATAGTTCTTATTTGTATAAAAAGTTTAATAATATTTATTCCCAATTATATTTGTAACTTCTGCCAAGTCTATCAGAAATAGAAAGTATACAGTAGACTCCCTCAAATCCGCACATCATTGCAGATATAAACAGTGAAACTTTCAGTTCAGATGTAAGGACAAAAATTAAGAATTTTTTAGTGTTATATATTCTGTATGTATTTTAATGTGTAATTCTTTATAATATGACTGAACTTATGGTTTTCCATAAAAGAAGATTAAATTTATTTTTGTAAAAAATCAAGATATTGATATCACCGATAATTGCAATCTGTTTATCAAATATATTGTGTACTAATCAAGCTTCTTTGGTTACTAAGACTGGCAAAACCTGAAATAAAGCTTCCGTACTTTATGATTTGTATGTAAATTAATAGGGTACCTTTAAGAGGAAAGTTTCATTGGAAGATTCAAGAAACTCACATCTGATCTTTATTATGCATATTTAATTATACATTATTAATTACATACTTGACCGTTACTTTTAATAATTTAATAATTTTTAAAATTATCTTACTTGTTATTAGTTTAGTGTATTACTTTACTTATTTATTTCAATATCTTACTATATTGCAAGCATTAATTGTTATTTTGATTGTATTATTATATTCAAATTGTAAACAAAGCAATGGCCAGAAATCCACAAAATTCTAAAATCTGCACAACCTCTGGTCCCAAGCTGTGTGGATTTATGGAAGTCTACTTTACTATATTTTTTATTCAAGTTTTAAACAAATTTGCCAACTGCAATGGCATTCACAAATGTTTTGGGGGAAGTGCTCTCCTCCCTCCCTGGTCGTAAAATGGAATACATAAACTCTACAGCTCAACACAGACGATTCTAGAAATCATCGACATTTGGAGAGTAAGTGAGACTTTTTCTTCAGAACAAACTAAGCTTGTTTGCACTGATTCAGTAAACATTAGGCTTGTTTAAAAGAATATTTTGTAACATATTTTTAGATTTAGATGAGAGCAATTCATTCGGTTATTTGGTGATAAATTGTAAATATATTTACTCTTGATGTTATTTTATGTCAGTGTGATGTGCCTGGATTAAAAGTTAGTCTTTCCTTAAATTTGGAGAATTTATTTTGAATAGTTGTACTTTTTAGTTAAAAAGTTATCCAAGTTTTTAGGTTTAATTCAGCTGTCGCATATAGGAGTTAATTGGATCCTCAAAACACCCCAGGCAAGTCAGTTTGGTTTAACTCAACTTTTGAAAAGGAATATTTTTGCAATTTGAAACAAAAGCTATATTTGAATATTTAAATCGTTATCAATATTTTCTTTTACTGCAAGCACAAAACTTCTACTATAAATTATTACAATATTACTATTATTTTTTTAAAAGGCAAACTGATATGGCATTTCTTCCAAAAATTGCGTTAATTGAGAAAATAGGCATGAGAATAAATAATCATTCAAACTAATTAGGAAGTATCATTACCACAATATAAACATTTTAATTGTTTCTTAAACAAAATTCAATATATATTGGAAATTGTAGTTACAATTAATAATCAAACTAAAATATAACGTCCCCCCTCCATGTTTCATTTCAAACACTGAAAGAAACAAAAAGGGGAGGTGGTGAGAATTTGCTTTTATGACATAAAATTCTACAAAAAAAAAAAAAAAAAAAACCTTTTAAATGGAATTTTGATAAGGAGCTTCCATTTTAACCAGATTCATCCCATCAATATGTGTTTGTTTGGGTGAATAAGATAATAAATATTTGTACAATTCTGTTTTTTACTATTTTTTCTATAAAAATTACAAATTAAAAACAGATATACAACATATTAAATACTTAAAAAGTGGGGAAGGATTGTACTTTGAGCCAATATATTAAGAAAGAGAAATAACGTATAAAGACACAAATTTAAATATATATAAAAAGCATACAGTTGATTCGAAACCTCTAAGTTTCATCACCAGTGCTTAAAAATCAGTGGTAAAATTAAAATTCTAGGTAAAAGGGGGGAGGAGCCAGAGAGCCAGATAGGCGTACCTTGCAGCTCTACTGTTATACATATTTAAATTTGTGTCTTTATACGTTGTTTCTCTTTCTTAATATTAAATACTGATGGATGGCTGTAAAATATGAAAAGGGTTATTCAATTATATTACATATTGACGGAATAAAATTATCAGCAGGATCTGAATATTCTTTTGTTCATGGTAAGTAAACTGAGATCCCCCCCCCCCCCAATGCCTCTATGAATCAGTCTTTTAAATATTTTGAGTATTTTACAAGAATTGTTTTTCAGTGTCCCAAACTTGAAAGTCATATATGCATGTATGAATACTTTTTACAAATACTTCAATAAAGACGATTTTTTTTTCAATTACAGATATTAGTCCAGGCAATAGAGACCGTATAGGGGCTCTACCTAGCAAAATTCATGGTAGTTCTGGAAAAAGGCTTACTATATGTTTTTGGGTCGCTGAATCCGAATTTTTAACTTCCCACCAAAATTTTCCCTGGCAACCCCCCCCCCCCCCCCAAAAAAAGGGTTTTTATTAAAAAATCAATCTTTTCATTGTTTTAGGGAAAAAGTATCTAGAAATTCAGAAAGTAGACAAAATTTGCAACAAATTAGATACATGACATTATGACTTAGGATGGAGGGGAAGGGGAGATCTGCCGCAGAACATGTAAGTGGTGCTGGATGAGCTAAGTTGCACAATTCCACTTAACTACTCACACGATTACATTTGCCCTCCCATCTCCACTCCGAACTTTCTCTATAAGGTTTACTTTAAGTTTTTTGCATCTCTGAATCCGAATTTTTAACTTGCCCCCAAAATTTTCCCCCTTGAACCCCCCCCCCCCTCCAATAGTTGTTTTTAACTTAAATTCCTTATTGTTTTAGGGGAAAAGCATTACGAAATTCAGAAACTAGACAAAATTTGCAACAAATAGGATGTACGACATTATGACGTAGGATGAACGGGGAGGGAAAGGGGGGGAGGTAAGTTATATATTTACTTTTGCTACAACTTAACAAATAGGACTAAAAAAAATCATTTTAAATGTTTTAAGTTTTATGGATAAGGGAAATTTTATGAGATTATAATCATTGCAAAAAAACACAAAATGTCATTAAAAAAAAAAAATAAATAAATAAATGCTTTAAGTTCTGTATATTAACAGGTGCAGTTTTGTTACATTATTCTGAATTTGTTGATAAATATTTCATAATCTATGTTGATGCATCATTTTTTCTTTCTTGTTTAAATATATATATATATATATATACATATTTTTCAAATTGTTACTTGCAAAATTTGCATTATTGTACCATTTTCAAGATAAAGGGGAAATTTGTGATATTTACTTTTGCTAAGCAATGTGGATTATAGAAAATTGTAGATAATGCGTGCACGGATTATCGATCCTTGACTGTATTTTTAAATAAAAAGTGCATTTTTCAGAAACTCTGTTCCATGAACCCGTGTTCTCGCTGATTTTGGTACTTTCATGTTAGCCGGGCACCAGTGATAACTCAGTAAATCTTGTTTCAATTAATCATTGAATTACAGCCCTTGGCATAATTTGAATTGCAATCCTCAACTGAATTCCTGTGAAGCAGAGGTACTGACGAACCATTTTTTAAATTCTAAATGATATTATACGATTTTGGGACTTTAAACAACATTTTTTTTTTTTTTTTTTTTTTTTTTGTGAATAGAAAATTTGAATAAAAATTTTCTAGTTAAAAAATTTCTGATCTTGACTAGCCTAATCATAAATAGAACCAAATTACACGATATTTTGTTGTTTGTATTAGTATGTTTGTGTTTACATATTTGATCATTATTTTTTTGTTTGCTTTTAGGTAAGTTTTTAAAGATATTATAATACAAATTACCGATTTTTTATAACTAATCTTAATTATTTTTTGTCAAAATATTATAATGTATTCATTCATTCACACAAAGTTATATATGTCACTGCAATGTTAAAATATTGACTTTTTGTTAAAGGCTAATTTTATAAGATCGGTGAGATTATAAAGATTTTGGCTAACATAAAATTACACTAATTTCCATCAATTGTACTATTTCTTGATTCAATGAAAAGAAATGAATGGAAATTGGAAAAGCGAAACCAAATCAATATAATCAAATTTTCATAGAATCATACGTCAAAGAATTTTGGTGTACAGCAGAATTTCATGTAGGAGATCTTTTCTATGGAGGTAGCAAAAATATAAAATAACATTTTGACAGACTAAACATTTAAATAAATTGAAGATAAGGAATCATCGTTGCTTACAAACCTTAAGAACGTCGTAAAAATACATCGTAATAATTGCACAGTTTTTTTTATTTGTTATGTTGTCGGGTAGATGATAAATAAACTAACCTTAAAAAACTCTGGATAAAAAGTATCAAATACATACACAAAATATAACAAGAGACGCCAAATGTTTGATTCGTATTAGATGAAATGAATCATTCAAAGATTTGGCTGGGCCACAGATTACGGGCATTTGGTTGTCCGCTGTCCGCCATGTATGATCGTTTGCTCTAACTGCCGCTTCCTTATAACGTCCTCTGTAAGCTATTTAATTCGATGTTTATTAATTCAAAGATTTTAGCGTTGCATAAATATCTACTAGCCTTAAGATTGGCAACATCCTTTCAGAATAATCGAGCCTTTAATCCAGGGATGTAGTGGAGGGTATACGGGGGTATACGCCGTATACCTTCTGGATTTTTGTAAGGAACACCGTATACCCTCTGTTTCTCAAGAAAACTATAGTACATACATTATAGGGTATACGCTCTGGCTTGAGCGTATACCCTCTGCTTGGAACGTATACCCTCTGTTTTTTTTACGACTACACCACTGCTTTAATCAAATCAAATTAAATCAATCTACTGAATGTTGGTTGTTTTCGTTGAATATCGTTGTCATGGTATGTTACATTTCTGGTTTTTATATTATTTTACCCGAAATAGTACGTTAGCATCAAAAATAAATAATATTTTTATGTTATTACTTATATGGTGTCGGATTACTTTCTTATTCTAAATGTAATGTAACAGATTACATATGTTAACAAGTTGTTTTCAAAAATAATTTTTCACAAAAATTACCCCATTGAAGCGAACTAACAAACAAAAAAGAAGTCACTTTAAAAATAATAACTTTTTTTTTTTACTGTGGTATATATATCTTGCAACTAAACGCATTACAATTTAAAAAGCTTTTTAATTATAACTGTAACAGAAAAAAAAATCTCTTTGCATTTAAGTATTTGTAAAAGTATTCTTACGGCTTTCAAATGTGCATTGCTGAGAACGAATACTTGAAAAAAGCTAAAAATATTTACAAGACTCATTCATAGAGGCATTTGGAGGGGGGGGGGGGATCTTACTTTACTTACCATGAACAAAAGAATAATCAGGTCATGATGTTACTTTTATTCCTTCAATACTTAATATAATTGAATAACCCTTTTGTTATTTTACGACCATCTATCTCTATTTAATGTAGTGTATATCCTGTTTTTAAATTGAAATTTTTACAGGAAAAATTAAAAACCAGAATTTTAGAAATATGTATCATCTTATTCACCCGAACAAATATTTATCAAAGGGATCAATCTGGGTAAGATGGAGGCTCCTTCGTAAAATTTCATTTACAAGCTTGTTATTTTTTGTGAAATTTCATTTCATATGAGCAAATTCCTCTCCCTCCTCCCCTTCCTCCCTTTTTTTCTGTCAGAGTTTGAAATGGAAGGGGGAAGGATTCTTAACATTCAATTCCTAACCATTTAAATATAAACATTTTTTAAAAATATGGAATTGTTTCAAAGACTGTAGGCTGCCTTAAATGTTTCTTGAATAATCTCTGAAAAATCTGCTCTATACATAACAAGGCAGAAATCGTACGTCAAACATAACCAATGGGGTGCGTTTGTACTCCAACTCGTTTTATAAATATTCAGATCTTAGTACAATAGCTGTTGCACTCCTATGCAAAAAGGCATGAATACAAAATTAATTATGATTCTATAGATTAAATCCAGTCATGTGGAAGTAACAGGACCCTCTTTTAAATTGGACGTCATCACCCTGGCAACCTAGAATCATGACCTATCATGGGATAGCATTGAATTCATGCTGTAGGATAGGATTGAATCGAATGAAGAAAATTTTTATGAATATCTGTTTAATTTTTGATTCGATTTTCATAAAATTTGAAAGGTCTTGACACAAGTTTGCAACGATTCTGTAGATGAAATTATAAATATGGTGGGGTCGTTTTGGAGCTATTATATGCAGACAGACAGCTGGACGAGATGATGACAGTAGGTGCTATGTATTTATATAATATCGAATGTACCTAAAAAGTCACCACAATTACTAAATAGGGATTACATTTCTAACTATGAAATTTGAAGATCAATGGTTCATCTAGTCTCATTTTCATACTGAATTTGGGTTAAATCGCAGTATTTTCTCCTTCGCCAATCTCCTTCGATAACTGCGCCAATGTGTCAACCCCGGTTTATGGGTTGTTATTGGGCTGCTTCTCATACGTTACCAAATATGGCAACCCTAAGATTTCTCTTGAGAGATTTGATGGTTTAAACTCTTTGTTTTGTAAGCTGTTTTCTAATTGGACCGAACTGGACGCTTATTTTCTTATAAAAGGCTTTCTTATTGGACAAAGAGGAGAATCAGGAAACATTTTGAATTTGTTTGGAAAAACGTTATTGATATTACTGCAATGGATTTTGCGTTGAAAAGTTCTGTGCGTTGCAGTCGCGTTTTTTTATTATTTGTTTTCTCAATCTCATATATTTTGAAACAAGTACCTATCTGAACAAATGCTTTACAGGTGAGAATAAATATTCGATCAGTTATTTTTCTTTTATTTTTATCTGCATTTTTTAGCTTTGTTTAAATTATGTATGAAAGAAAGGCTGATTGTTCCAAGCTATGAATGGCTAAAAGTGACAGATTGTGATGCTTTTGAATGACATCCTAGAGCACAACGTAAAATTATGAATAAAAAAACGGGGGGTTCAGGGGGGCGGTAGCCCCCTATTTAAAAAAAAGGGCCCCTCTGATTAAAAAAACCACTTCATTGTTTTCATTTTCATTGTTTTCATTCATTGTCCTCACGTTTCACAACATTGCTCCCCTTACTGTTAACAAACGTTCTTTTTTAATAATTTGGGTAAGTGAAAGTTTTGTTTTTTGGTATATTTGATAAAATGTATTTCAAATTATATGAAATGTATTTCGAAAAAATTTGAAATTTTATGTATTTTTTATTTTTAACTCAAAAATACAGGTTAAAATAAGAGAAAAATAACTGATCGAATATCTATTCTCACATTTTAAGCATTTGTCTTGATAGGTACTTGTTTCAAAATATACGAGAAGACAAGACAAATAATAATTTTGCGTACTCTCTCCCGGATGTTGCAGCTCCGGGAGTTAGTACGCGAAAATGTGCCAATTTGGCGATTTTTGAAAATTGCGCCAAGAAGGGGAGTAAACTGCGATCGCACCTGAATTTGTTTGATTTAATTTCTTTTTTAAGGATAAACTGGTCGCCTGGTGGCATGGTCAGTAAGCGGAGGCTGCTGTCACCCCAAGGGCCCGGGTTCGAGTCCCTGGGTAAGACATGGATGTAATTGTGAATGTCCTATTGTAGTTATATAATATATGTAATGGAAAATAAAAATTGTTGTGACTTGTTGTTGTTTCTATGTACAGTCAAGGATCGATAATTTGCGCACCCATTATCCGCAATTTTCTATAATCCGCATTGCTTAGCAAAAGTAAAAATCGCGAATTTTGCCAATCTGTTGCTGAAAAATATTGCAAACTTCGAGAAAATGTCGCTGTTAAAATATCGCAAATTTAGTTAATCGATCACGGAAAACACGAGATTCGATAAACGATGGTGGAAGAAATTGCTAATTTCGTGAAACAATCGCAAAAAAATCGCGCATTTCGTCAATCAATTGTGGAAAAGGGCACAAATTTCGATAAACGGTCGAGAAAAAAATCGTTAATTTCGTGAAACGATTGTAAAAAAAATCAAGAATATCATCAAAAGATCGCGAAAACACATAGGGAATTTTGTCAATGAGCTGTTGAAATATATCACGAACTTCGACAAATGGCCGTGGAAAAAAATTGCGAATTTCAATGATAAATCATGGCAAAAAAAAACGCGAATTTCGGCAATTGATCGCGAAAGAAAAATTTAATTTTGATAATAAATATATCGAATTATCAATGTATTATTCTTCAAATACTTAATTTCCTTATTAAAAGAACTTGAAATATTGCATTTTATGAGATAGCATATTAAATTATTAGGTTTCATATTTATCTAATGCTATAACTAAAAGAATGACTCGTAATCCACCCATCACTCTATAATCTGCACAACCTTTGGTCCCAGCCTGTGCGGATTAAAGAACTTTGCCTGTATAATAATAAGGATCATTCGAGGCAACAGCCATTGTAGCTGTAGGCCCCAAAGCATTCTCCACTTCAGTGGACTTCAAATGTAAAAAAAAAAGGATAAACTGTATTTATCGAATAATAATTACATTAAACACAAAATGATTCATCATTGATAAATAGAAAATTCACTTTAATTAAAATAATAAACTGTCAACTTCCTGTATCATTTCTCTCACATTAGTATTGCTGGTCTCATGTGGTTTTGAGAGCCTTAGTAACACTCACTCATCGTAATCAAAAATACAATTACATACTGTAAGATTGTTTGCTTTTTGAGAAAATGTTGACACTTACATCTTATCTGGTCCAGGTCATATTCACTGTGCCAATAATGACATCAAAAATATTACTTACAGTAACCCACATTATTATTATTTTTTTTTTTTTTTGCTTTTTTTTTCAATTTAACTGCATAGTTAATATTATATAATATAATATAGCATACAGATATAACATATTTATATTCATTGATACAATACATTTTTATTGCATGATATTTATATTATGTTCATTCTGGACGGTATAACAAACCATAAGAAATAAAACTACCATCACTCCTATAGGTTAATTGCTAAAAGCCGTCCATGATGTTGTACATTGAGTATTTAATAAATGTACACTAAATGACTGTTTTTATTACTATAGTTTGCTTTTATATTGTTTATAATTTTTAATGATGTTTTGTAATAAAATTATCATTTTGAACAACGATTGGCAATTGACAACAAAATTGGCAAATGATATTAATTTTTGGCCATCTATCTACCTATCCCGGAAAATACAAAAGTACTAAAAATTCTTATTATATGAGAGGGGCAGAGTTCCTCAACCCTCCGTTATGTCATAGTTTGATTATTGTAACTACAATTTTCAATTACAAAAAATAATTAAAATATTTATTTTGTGGTTAAAAGAAATAATTTTTTTAAACTTAAAATTATTATTTTTATTTTTAAACTAGGGGGCTCTGCCCCCTATGAGCTACGCTCGTCAACCCCCGTTCAGACACTGCAGACTCTAACAGCACGCTAATTTGATCGGCATTAAAAAGATTTCATAAGATTAAATTGTAATTTGAATCTGACAATTATAATCTGACGTAATTTTCACCAAACTTTTCTTTCTCTTTTTAATATTCACGTAAAAATACTTTTGTTAGAAATGAAACATTATGATCCTCTTAAAATATCAAATAAATGTCTCGCGCAATTTTTAAATTTAAACTGTTTTGCAACATTTTTTTTGTTCATTTTACGTAATAAGTGTAATGTGACGGAAATTCTCCTATTTAAGACTTCTAACGCATGTTAATGAATTTATTATTTTACAATATTCTTTCTCTTTTAAAATTCACGTGTAAATATAGTTTTTATGACGTAATTTTCAATGAGTTTCATCTTTTTATATTTTCTGTTTATAATAGTCACGTGCAAAAATAAATTTTTAATTTGAAGCAAACATTATTGTTTGCACTGTTTATACAGTTGGCAACAGTTTAAATTCATACAATTTTCTAAAATACTAGGGGGCTCGGCCCCCTACGAGCTACGCTCGCCAACCCCCGTCCAGGCACCGCAGACTCTAAATGCACGCTAATTTGATCGGCTTTAAAAAGATTTCGAAAGATTGAAATACAATTTAAAAAACAGTGGCGATCTCCCTATAAACGAATTTCTATTCATCTCTCTTTGATTGGGGAATTTTAACGCAAAATCCGCTGCGGTACTACTTGATTATCCTGTCGACCAATTTCGCCAAATTATATAAATCGCCAAACCACTCGCCAAATTATACAAATTGATATAAATTTTATTTTAAATAACGAAAGAACAAATAAATTCGTACAACATTAATAAAAACACAAATAAAACGTCGAAATAAAAATAACTTGATGACGTATATACGTGTAACAACATTTCAAAATAAGCTAATATAAAAAGAATTAAGTAAAGAGAGTCTTTGTCTCCTGGTATTTTTTAACAAAGCAAAAAGAAAGTTCTTTTAAATGAGACATTTTAAATTAATTCTCAAAATATCAAATAAATGTCTAGTGCAATTTCTAAATTTAAACTTTTTTGCAATATTATTTTGTGTTCATTTTATGTAATAACTATAATGTGACGTAAATATGACGTAATTTCTCCTATTTAAGACTTCTAACGCATGTTAATGAATTTATTATTTTACAATATCCTTTCTCTTTTAAAATTCACGTGTATACTTTTTATGACGTAATTTTTAATAAGTTCCTGCTTATACGTAATTATTTAATTCTAATTTGAAAGTTTTTTTCCTGTTTATAATAGTCACGTGTAAATAAATTTTTAATTTGAAGCAAACATTATTGCTTGCGCTTTTTATACAGTTGGCAACAGATTAAATTAGTACAATTTTATGAAATCTGTAAAAAATATCTCTAGAAATGCTGAAAATTTGAGTTTAAAATAGAAATAAAACCTGAAAAAATGAGTCAAAATAAAAAAATTAATGCAATCTGCACTCCGGCAAATTCTAACGCATAAAATGATCTAAAAATGATTACACTGCCATGTATAGTTTTTTCTGCTATAAAACTTTTTTAGTGGAACGATTTTGTCCAACTTTAGCATTAAATAACTCTTTAAATAATTCTTCGATTTGAAAACTGTCTGCATCAGCGTGTTTATCAAACATTTCTGTATAAAACCACCGATTTTCATATTTTTGTATGCATTATTTTTGTTAATATTAACGAAGAAAGGCCTCCGGTCACAAAAAAGCAAAACCGGCGGCGGCGGCGGTGACAGCGGTAGTTACTTTTTTTTAGAATAGAGAGATGTAAAAAATATGCTGAAAATTTGAATTTAAAATAGAAATAAAACCTCAAAAAATGAGTCAAATTAAAAAACTAAATGCACTCTGCACACAGGAAATTCTGACGCATAAAATGATCTAAAAATAATTAAACTCCTATGTACAGTTTTTGCACCTATAAAACTTTTTTAATGGAATGATTTTGTCCAACTTCGGCATTAAATATCTCTTAAAATAATTCTTCGATTTGAAAACTGCCTGTATCAGCGTGTTTATAAAACATTTCTCTATAATACTACCGATTTTCATATTTTTGTATGCAACAGTTTTTTTAATATAAATGAAGAAAGGCCATGCTTAAGCATTCAAATTGGATGCCGATTTGCCGGGAATATCTATGCAGATTTTCATTGGTCCATTTCCAAATCAAAACTTTTTTTTAAATATAGAAGGATGTATGTTTGTTGTAATATCAGAAGTTATGAAATAAAAGTTAAACATCACCATACAAATAATAAGCTCACTCTAACTTATTTTGTTATTTAGTTATTATTCGTATTGCAATCCCACTCTAAAAATTTCAGGTTGGTTGGTTGGTTGTATAAGGTTCTATGGCGCAAAATCGCTTTAGGGATATACTGCGCCAACTAAAAATTTCAGAATTTTAAGCTTATATTACAAAAAACATACTTTTTTTTTTTCAAAATTTTTAAAAAACTCTCTAATTTTTTTAAATTAAAGAATTTTCAAAATTATTATTTTTAATGAAGAACAGTCATCTTCCATATGAAATTAAACCTTATTAATTTTTCTTTAAAATAAGTGGTTAAACAACTTTCAATGCCTGATAGAACTTGAAAAAAAATTAAAATTGAAAATGTTTGTGGAAGGAAAAAAATGATGATTTTTGAAAATTTAAATAATTAATTGTACGAAAATTTAATGAGATAAAATAATTATAAAAATATATTCCATTTACATCATTAGGGAGAATTATCCCTGACAGTTTCATTGAAATCTGAAAAGGTCAGTTTGAATATTAAAATTTTTTGGTGTATTTGGCATGAAAAAAAAAAACCTGGTACTTATTAGGTTATTCGTGTGAAAAAGAGAAAATAATGATCCATTTTAAAAAATTCAAAATGATATTAAAAAGTTTCGGGGACTTAAATATCGCAAGCTTCTATTTTTGTGTGTATAGAATGAGGTATGATGCTTTCATTATGAAATAAAATGTTTCTTCTTTATGTTATCTCTTAAATATTCCTGTTATTGACTAATCATTAATTATGTAACATTAATTATGTAATTAATGTTAATAGACCCGATCACATGAGATTTTGTTGTTTGTATTGATAGGTTCGTGTTTACATATTTTATCATGATTATTTTCTAGCTAAGTTTTTAAAGACATTACTGTATAACATCTTTAATCTGGTCATCTGTAATTTGAATCTTCTATTATCTAGACATTTCAGCCCATTTACACTTTTATATTTTCAATTAAAGATCATAGATGGCACCATCATACATATCGCTCGTCCGCAAGAAAAGTAACACATCTCGACAAAAGCAAATTTCACAGGAGAGGCAAAAGAAAATTTGTATGATTTTATTGCAACATGAAATTATAGCACTTAGCTCTGCGTGCAGGAGTAAAAAAGTTAGAGAATGAAGACGTAGGATGAGGTTTGGAGAGTTGGATAATTTTACCTCCCCACACAATCCACCCCTCTTCTGTGGTCACGAATGGACATATAGCTTAAAAAAGTGATTTTCCGTATAACTACACTTATGAAACTGTTTGTGTACCTATGACACACCTGTTAAAGCAATAAAACACACAATGAATTTTTGCGAGATGTGTCACTTTTCTTGCGGGTGAGTGATATATGAATGAATTTCAGAAAAACTAGTTGGATGTGCCAATCCCAAAACTTTCTTCTATCTTATACATCTTAATATTTCAAAAACTAGTTACACATGTTAATACTTCAATATTATTAGTTCAATACTATACCAACATTGATTTTCATCTTAAATTTCTGATTCAGTCAATGAAACGGACTAAAAACGAGTTAATATATATCATGATATTTGTTAAAATTATTGGTTTTTCCTTATTCTGCTGTTATCAGCTGTTTGCGAATAGCCGGCTTAAAAGGAAGCGAGTTCCCGCCGCTGCACGAGCCGCCGATGAACAATAAAACTAACAAAAATCAAGTAAAGTATACAAAAATCGCTATCACACAGCTCCTTTACCACACAATATTTCCAAATTCAAGGAGAACCTGTTGGCCAAAGCCAAAAACATGCACAAAAAATTTGGTTCAATTGTATGCATAATTTTATACACTTTTCGATTGTACAATAAAGAAAATGGCACAAACATCGCTATTACAGCGCCCCTTTTCGGCAGATTTTTTTCAAATTCAGGGAGAACTTGCTTGCCACAGAAACATGCACAAAAAATTTGGTTCAATTCTTTGCATAACTTCATACACTTTTCAGTGGTTCAATATTGCAAATGGTACAGGCATCGCAATTATACTTCCCCCTTCCGGCGGAATTTTTCCAAATTCAGGGAGGACCTTCGTGCCATGACCAAAAAAAAAAAAAAAAAAAAAAAAAAAATTTGTTTTAATTCTATGCATAACTTCATACACTTTTCGATGGTACAATATTCAAAATGGCACAAAAATTGCTATTACAGCGCCCCCTACCGGCGAATATTTTCCAAATTCAGGGAGGACCTGCTTGCCATAGCCAAAAACTTAAAACAAAAATTTGGTTCAATTCTATGCATAACTTCATACACATTTGGATAGTACAATATTCAAAATCGCTGTTACAGCACCCCCTACCGGCGAATTTTTTCCAAATTCAGGGAGGACCTATTTGCCATATCCAAAAACTTAAAATAAAAATTTGGTTCAATTCTATGCAGAACTTCATACACTTTTGGATGGTACAATATTCAAAATCGCTGTTACAGCGACCCCTACCGGCGAATTTTTTCCAAATTCAGGAGGATCTGCTTAGGGGTGATTCTGTTCCGAATTTTCCGAAAAATTAAGGCACTCATTTCCGAAAATTAAAAAAAATCGGTCATAAATCCGAAAATTCGGACATAAACTATATCGCAAATTTCGACAAATGTTTGCCGAAAAAAAAACAATTTCGTGAAAGGATCGCGGAGAAAACGCTAATTTAGTCGAAGAATCGCGAAAAAACGCCAATTTCGTCAAAGGATCGCGAAAATCGTCAAATTTCCCCAACAGATCGCGAAAACGGCAAATTTCGTCAAACGATCGCAAAAAACCTGCAAACTTCGTCCAAAGATCGCGAAAAAAATACAAATTTCCTCAAAAGATCGCGAAAAACCGCAAATTTCGTCAAAAGATCGCAAAAAAGGCAAATTTTGTCAAAAGATCGCGAAAAAACCGCAAATTTCTCAAAAGATCGCGAAAAAACCACAAATTTCTCAAAAGATCGCGAAAAAACCACAAATTTCTCAAAAGATCGCGAAAAAACTACAAATTTCCTCAAAAGATCGCGAAAAAACCCACACATTTCCTCAAAAGATCGCGAAAAACGACAAATTTCGTCAACAGATCGCGAAAAACGACAAATTTCGTCAACATATCGCGAAAAAACTGCAAATTTCGTCAAAGGGGCGCGAAAAAATCACAAATTTCGTCAAAAAGGCGCGAAAAAACCGCAAATTTCGTCAAAAGATCGCGAAAAACGTCAAATTTCGTCAAAAGATCGCGAAAAAAACGGCAAATTTCCTCAAAAGACCGCGAAAAATTCGCAAATTTCCTCAAAAGACCACGAAAAAACCGCAAATTTCCTCAAGAGACCACGAAAAAAACCGCAAATTTCCTCAAAAGATCGCGAAAGAACCGCAAATTTCCTGAAAAGATCGCGAAAAAACCGCAGATTTCCTCAAAAGATCGCGAAAAAACCGCAAACTTCCTCAAAAGATCGCAAATAACGACAAATTTCGTCATCAGATAGCGAAAAAACCGCAAATTTCGTCAAAGGGGCGCGACTCCCCCCCCCCCAACCCCGATGTATTTCCGAAAATGCGATGTGAATTTTCGAAAATTATTTTCCACTTAGAATCACCCCTGGATCTGCTTGCCATAGCCAAAAACTATAATAAAAATTTGGTTCAATTCTATGCATAACTTCATACACTTTTTGATAGTGCAATGGCGACACACGGACAGTCAGACATTTTCTATAAACGTGTTTTTTTTTGGATCTCTGACCCCTAAATCCGTTGAAAACCGGAAGTCGAAAAAAATTTCGATTATACAATACTTTCTGTATTGAAGATAGAAGAAAGTAAAAATTGAGAAAAATAAAATACTAATTATCTAATTTACTACTACTTTTTTTTCAATTTTAAAATTGTAAGAAATTTCTGAATTAGAAGGTAAATTAATATACAGGTCTTTTTTTAATATTAAGCTCTAAAAATTCGGAATGAATGTTAATTCTGCTATTTTTATTTCTCCAAAGATAAGCTGATGCCTCAACATCATAAAATCAGATTGTATACTATTATGGTATTAGTTCTTTTAAATATTGAATTTGTGACATACTTCGGTATTTCTAGTTGATATGTATTTAATTTTTTATAACATGACTCTTATGTATCGCTATTTTAAATATGTTAAAGTAGTTATAAAGTTATTTTTCAAATTAGTTGTTCGTCTTATTTAAAAAAAAAATTTTTTAGAGAATTTTTTTCATTTGTAGTATTTTTCATGTTATGTCTGTTATTCTTGTGATTTCTATTATTTGTTGAGTATTTATAAATCAGAAATGGTGCTAAAAAAAAAAAATTGTTTTTTGTAATTTACAACAGATGGCAACACTGCATAAAATATATGTAACTATTTAAAAAATATGTAATATTTCAGAGTATTTTGAATTGATTTTTTTCAATAATCATGCTCCTTGCATTTTTGTATTGTCATATTAATGACAGATATTAGTATTATTACTTATCTAAATGTATTCTAGTTTCAAAACTTCTGTAATCTGAAATTTTCTATAAGCCAGAATCGCTGTAATCGTAATGATGTTGGATTAAAGAACTTATACTGTATAATGGAAATTATCAAACTTTTTATGACTAATCTTAATTATTTTTTGTCAAAATATTTCAATTCAGTCATTCATTCACAAAGAGTTATGTCTGTTATTGCAATGTTAACTTATTGGCTGATTTTATATAAGATGGATGAGGTAAAAAAAAAATTTTTGGCAATTACTGGCACCCATAACTATAACAGCTAACATAAAAGAACCTAGAATTTTGTGAATATGTATTGTGGTTTATTTCTTTAACCATTGACTAAGATTCTGACACTTTTATTTTTCAGCCATGTTATGAGAATTTCGCCATAAATCCCTTCAATCACCTTGATGAGGTTACATCGCGATTGGAACCCTTTTTTGTTAAGTATAATGAGAAGTAAGTCTGCATTTCAATTTTTAGAGTCATTCACTGAATCGGTCATTTCTTCAACTACATAAGTCACAGTTTCAAAATATTTTTATGAATCTATTAAAAAAATTTTACTCACAAATGCTATACTTAAAAAAAAAAAAATGTGTTTACTGTATTTTTTAGATCTATATGTTGGTATGTTGATTATGAGTTCATTATTTTATGGTGTGTAAAACTGAAAAATAAAAATAAGAGGAAACTGCACTTACTTATTGTCCAATCCAGTTCAGATACAACTGTGCCAAGCATTGTGCCAATAATACACATTGTACCAACCTTTTTTTATTATTATTACATTGGTGTATTGCACTTCTATGCAACTTCCAACTTGATGCTATGCACTTAGTAAATGTGTATTAAATTAAGGTTTTTGAATGAATATTATATTGTTTACCATTTCTTACATTATTTCTTATTTTTTCTTCATATTATTTACTATTTATTAATTTTATCAAATTCATGTTATTTACCATTTTTAAGAATGTTATGTATTTAACCATTAACTGGTTTTTTTTTTTTTTTTTTCAATTTTCAAAGTTTAACTTGTAATTTTCAGTGTAACTATAGATATTGGTTAAATTTTGTTTCTTTTAGACCCTAGTACTCTCACTAGAGACTTGTGAATAGGTTAATTTTTAAGTATTGGGTATATGTAAAAGTAAGTTCTGCTTTTTAATAGATGGCATAAGTGGTCTTATATGTTATTGTGCGAGTTTGGTAATACATGCTTTTAAAAAGTCTCTTCATAACCTTCAAAACGTAGTATATGACATTTGATTAAAGTGTAAAAAACACAGTTTTTTATTCGATTTAAAGTGGATAGTTTTGTGCCAAAAAAATCATCATTTGCGGGAAGTTTTAATAAACTTTTATAATTTAAAGAAAAGTGCTGCTGAAACTCATTGTTTATTTGTATAAGCTTACAGTGAACATGCCTTTTCTGATAGTAAATGTAAAAGTTGTTTCAGGCAATTTAAAGAAGATTTATTCGATGCTGAAGATGCAGAACATGAAGGTACACCGAAAAACTACTGAGCTACTGAAACCTTCTGAAATTGTTACTGGCGAAGTCTGCGAACGACGATTAATACGTTTGAAGCGAGCTATTCAAGAAAATTGATCAGAATGGTATAATATACACAATAAACTGATTTTGCTCCATGATAACACAAAACCACACATTACCACTCTCCCCTACATAAATGTATAAAAATCTATAGATCATATGCAGCTTCATAGAAGAACCTTTATATGTTATGATCTATAGCCAGTAATTGCTGAAAATAGGCTTCAAACTGTGCAACATTTTTTCTAAATTATGTTTAGATGCCTTCTTTAATTGTATTAAAAAATCAAGTTTTCTTAACAATATTGGATAATGTTTCAAAATTTATGTGTAATTAATGTTTTCAGGGTCTTTTTAAAAATGCAAAATAAGTTATTTTGTTTTTTAGACCTTGTATTTTACTGTTCGACTCTGTATTGAATGAAAGGCCATTGTATGATGAAATTATTAATTATTACTCTACTGCAAAGGTAAGTGTACTGTGTAGTACTTGTGGCTAATTTTTTTGCTATACTATGATTTTTCTTGATGAAGGTTTTATTTAAAAATTTAATATTTAAAATCCGCTTCTGCTTCCTTTTAGTTCATGAAAATTCAATATTTTACGAAATCAAACTAAAAATATAATTTTGAGGGGAAAAAAATCCAGGCATGGTTAAAAAAGTAATAATTTAAAATTAAACTTGGTCTATCTCTTAAATTTTACACATTTGCAAAACACAGGATGTTTCATACAGAACGTAACAGGTTGATTTTTGAAAACTGAATGCAGTACGATTTACATAAAGCTATTATTTAGCTTCTTTACAATTTTGGTAAATTTTGTTTCCTTATAAAACTTTATTTTAATGAGATGAGTATTAAAATGCTCTAGATGAAAATCTTCCACAGTCGTATAGATTTTTTATGCTTAGTGCAGCATAAGACAACTAATCCGCGCAGTGTTCCAAGCATTTTGCAGGTTTGACTCTTTTCATTGATTACAGGTCACGTCTATTGAATCTTTGTTTACATTTTTTAAGTCACATTTTTGACAAATTTAGATTCTTAATTCTTAAAATGCTTTTAAACCAAATAAGAATTATTTTTTAAAAATGATTTATTATTGTTTCATATATATATATATATATATATATATATATATATATATAATTTTTTTAAACATTGCATCAATGGTTGTCTGTTTCAAGACAACTTGTTTATGTTGATGAATTCTATCTGGCAGTCTATAACTAGAACAAATTTATAGGGTAATCCTAGCAGATGTCTGGTGTCACAATCTATTTATGAAAATGAGTACTAAAGTTTATTTTTCATAGTGTTGTACTATTAAAATAACTAATATTATTACAGAGTTCCCCCTTGGTTTTAAAAAGGGCAAGGTGCTGCCGGTGAGAAAAGGGCACCTTAATTCTTAAGGGCATGTTTTGGATTTTTAGAGCACTTTTTTGATTTTTAAAGTTACTTTTAATATTTAAAACTTGGATATCTCTTTTCAAAACAACATTGAGTCAGATTTTACTATGTAAGCAAATTTTTTAACGCAAGAAAGAAAAAAAGGCACTTTTTTAATGGAGAAGCAAGAAGGGTGCTAATTCTTTGGAAGAAGGGCAAGAGGAGTGCTATTTTGTGAACCAAAGGGCAGGCAGGGCGCAGCACCCTCCTGAAACTGCCTGGGGGAAAACTTATTAATGTGCATTTAAAATGTTTTCAAATTTCTAATCATAATTTAATGGTGGGGAGGAGTGGATTGTGGGTGGGGGGTGGAAATTAAAATCATCTATGTGTTCTGTACAAGAGCGGATCCAAGAGGGAAGTCTTAGGGGTCATGACCCCTCCCCCCCAAAAAACACCTCTAAACGAAGAACAGTTTTTTCTATAGAACAAAATATTTAATATAAATATGTATTGAAGGTGTTTTCATTTCTTTCATTCAAACTTTTAAAAAAAATTATAAGAAACATTATATTAGATTCCTCAATTATGAAGATGAGGAACTGAAGACTTAGTGGAGAGGATTTTGAATTTATAGACAGATTTAACTAAAACACAAAGTTGAAAGTTTTAAAAATTTAGCTAATTTGAAACAAAGGAGGATTGAAAAGCAAAACAATCAAGTTATAAGGTTTGATGTTTACAGATTTAGAAAGAATAGATTTGATAGAGGGTCTATTGAATTTCCGCGCAGTATTATTGACAATAGAAGGGTTGAACACTTTCTTTTAAAATAGGGTTTTGCAATTTCCATTAGTCTTTGCTGTACAGAAAATCATATTAAAGTGAATAAATATTATACTCTTGTATTACCATATCACCCATGATCCGCCCTTTTAGCTTTTCTAAAGCTTAAAAATTCAAAAACACTTTAAAATAGACTGCAATCAAAGACTTAACTGAAGCACATCTGGTTAGCTTGTGTAAATGAATTTCAGAGATCTTGTCGTACCACAGTTGAATATACCACTTAAAAGAATGCCGAATTCAAAAGAAAATATTGTATAAAAAGGAGAGAAAACATACTACTTAAGATTTCAATTAAAACATACTACTCAATATTTCAATTAAAACATACTACTCAAGATTTCAATTAAATTTTAAAGACTAACTTCGAATCAATGACTGTTTCAAGTTAATTGGGTAAGTTTGAATTTACAAACAATTTCCATATTTTAACAAGTGTAGCTTGGCACAAATTTAATTTTGTTTATTTTGGTTGTGTGCATGTGTATGCACAGCAAACATTTATACTTGAATTTGAATATTTACTTCCATATTTGTATACTGTAAAATCATATAAATCATGTTTACATAATTTACATTTAATATATACAGTTGCATTAACCCATTAACGACGAGCCTCCTTTACACTTCTTTTTAATTCTTTGACACCGTTATTGGACTTTGCAATTTTTATTTATTTAATCGCTCAAAATCTGAGATTAGATAATGTGAAAATTTCCAAACTAAAAGACTGGTATTGAAATTTAAAAATTTTGTTTGCCTTGCATGGCAAGTTCACTTGCCAACCGGCTTTAATGAGTTAATCTTCATACAACTGCTAATCTCCCTTACACCTTACTATTGCCAACTTCGCTTGCATTTGACTTGGCTGTAAACCTAACTATGACACTTTTATAGATTAATTTCAGCAAACGATCGATAATATTGATGAACAGACTTCAAATAACAGATCAATTTTAAGTAGCAACAGGAAAGAAAAAAACATTAAAATGAATATTTTCTTTTGATATGAAATAATCATAGTTTGTAACTCTAGCTTTAAGGGTGTACACAAATCCAAACTGCTTATTTTCCGACTCATTTTTAGCTCACAGGCTATCAAAGCCTGAGAGCTAATGTGCCCGCCCGTTCTGTATGTATGTATGTATGTATGTATGTATGTATGTATGTACATACGTACGTATGTACGTAACGCGATAACTCTTGATAGAAACATCCGATTTGCTTCAAAATTTTTTCCTAGGTTCATTGTGATAAGGCGCTTCCCTGATTAGTTTTGGGAGTTCATTGGTTAAGGATAAAGGGGGGAAAACGGGGTTAGTCCACCCCCCCTTAATTCAGAAAAATGGGTTTTTCTTCATGCAGAATCATTCGATTCGCTCCGAATTAGGTATACCGGTTTATTATGTTAAGGAACATCCCTGATTAGTTTTGGGGGTTCATTGGTTAAGGATAAAGGGGGAAAAGGGGGGGTAGTCCCCCCCCCCTTAATTCAGAAAAATGGGATTTTCATGCAGATTCATTTAATTTGCTCCGAATTTGGTATACCGGTTTATTATGTTAAAGAACATCCTGATTAGTTTTGGGAGTTCATTGGTTAAGGATAAAGGGGGAAAACCGGGGTTAGTCCACCCCCCCCCCCCCCCCTTAAGTCAGAAAAATGGGTTTTTCATGCAGAATCATTCGATTTGCTCCGAATTTGGTATACCGGTTCATTATGTTAAGGAACATCCCTGATTAGTTTTGGGAGTTCATTGGTTAAGGATAAAGGGGGAAAAACGGGGTTAGTCCACCCCCCCCCCTTAATTCAGAAAAATGGGTTTTTCATGCAGAATCATTCGATTTGCTCCGAATTTGGTATACCGATTTATTATGTTAAGGAACATCCCTGATTAGTTTTGGGAGTTCATTGGTTAAGGATAAAGGGGGGAAAACGGGGTTAGTCCACCACCCCTTAATTCAGAAAAATGGGTTTTTCATGCAGAATCATTCGATTTGCTCCGAATTTGGTATACCGGTTTATTATGTTAAGGAACATCCCTGATTAGTTTTGGGGGTTCATTGGTTAAGGATAAAGGGGGGAAAAGGGGGGTTAGTCCACCCCCCCTTAATTCAGAAAAATGGTTTTTCATGCAGAATCATTCGATTTGCTCCAAATTTGGTATACCGGTTTATTATGTTAAGGAACATCCCTGATTAGTTTTGGGGGTTCATTGGTTAAGGATAAAGGGGGAAAAACGGGGTTAGACCACCCCACCTTAATTCAGAAAAAGGGGTTTTTCATGCAGAATCATTCGATTTGCTCCAAATTTGGTATACCTGTTTATTATGTTAAGGAACATCCCTGATTAGTTTTGGGGGTTCATTGGTTAAGGATAAAGGGGGAAAAGGGGGGTTAGTCCCCCCCCCCCTTAATTCAGAAAAATGGGTTTTTCATGCAGAATCATCCGATTTGCTCCGAATTAGGTATACCGGTTTATTATGTTAAGGAACATCCCTGATTAGTTTTGGGGGTTCATTGGTTAAGGATAAAGGGGGAAAGGGGGGGGGGGTTAGCCCCCCCCCCTTAATTCAGAAAAATGGGTTTTTCATGCAGAATCATTTAATTTGCTCCGAATTTGGTATACCGGTTTATTATGTTAAGGAACATCCCTGATTAGTTTTGGGAGTTCATTGGTTTAGGATAAAGGGGGAAAACGGGGTTAGTCCACCCTCCCCCCCCCACTTAATTCAGAAAAATGGGTTTTTCATGCAGAATCATTCGATTTGCTCCGAATTTGGTATACCGGTTTATTATGTTAAGGAACATCCCTGATTAGTTTTGGAGGTTCATTAGTTAAGAATAAAGGGGGGAAAGGGAGCTAGTGCACCCCTTTTAATCCAGATAAATGGGTATTTCATGCAGAATGATTCGAATTGCTCCGAATTTGGTATACCGGTTTATTATGTTAAGGAACTTCCCTGATTAATTTTGGGGGTTCATTTGTTAAGAATAAAGGGGGAAAAGGGGGCTAGTCCACCTCCGTAATTCAGATAATTGGGTTTTTCATGCAGAATGATTCGATTTGCTCCGAATTTAGTATACCGGTTTATTATGTTAAGGAACTTCCCTGATTAGTTTTGGGTGTTCATTAGTTAAGAATAAAGGAGGGGAAAGGGGGCTAGTCCACCCCTTTTAATTCAGATAAATGGGTTTTTCATGCAGAATGATTCGATTTGCTCCGAAGTTGGTATACCGGTTTATTATGTTAAGGAACTTCCTTGATTAGTTTTGGGGGTTTATTGGTTAAAGATAAAGGGGGAAGGGGGGCTAGGCCACCCCCTTAATTTATATAAACGGGTTTTTCATGCAGAATTATTCGCTTTGCTCCAAATTTGGTATACCGGTTTATTATGTTAAGGAGCTTCCCTGATTCGTTTTGGCGATTCATTGGTTAAAGATAAAGTGGGGCTAGTCCACCCCCTTAATTTAGATAAATGTTCTTTTTGCAGGATTATTCGATTTGCTCCAAATTTGGTATACCGGTTTATTATGATAAGGGGCTTCCCTGATTAGATTTGGAGGTTCACTGGTTAAGTATAAAGGGGGAAACGGGGGCTAATTCCCCTTCACTTATTTTTTTGAGGGGCATTATTCTTTAAAATAAGTGTATAATATACAATTAGTGTGAATAGCCTGTGAGCTCAATGCCATCAGTTTAGCTGGGCACTTTTCTTTTTTATTTAATTCATTTTTGCTCTCAAATGTATCCAATTGGCAGGTTCTCTTATTAAGAAACTATAAAATGTGCAGTATTGATCGATTTTTAGATAAAGGCAGGAAATATTTCAAAAAATGCTGTCAAAGTGGGTATTTTGAACCGAATTTCCCGAAGCGATAGTGGTGGAAATGAAAACAAGTTGGAAATTGCTCGTCAAACGTGGCAAATGTGGTGCGTTCGTACTATAGCTAGTTTTATAATTATTTTTTGCACCCCATATTGTACTGAATGTATATTTTTTTGCACCCCATGTTGTACTGAATGTATATTTGTTTGCACTTCATAAGTGCATAGTCTGTAACATCATTAAAATGCACTGCAATAATTTTTTTCCCATTCCTCGTAATGAAACGGAAAAAGTTTGACTGTCCCTGTAATTAAACTATACATCCAATTTTCATAAATTTGAAATGGCTCGACAAAATTTTGCAACAATTATATATTTAAAATTTCAGACCTTTCGGAATGCTGTAACATCATTAAAATGCACTTGTAATAATTTTTCTCATTGGACGTAATGTAAAGAAAAACTTTTGATTGTCCATGTAATTAAACTATACATCCGATTTTCATAAAATTTGAAATGTCTCGACAAAATTTTGCAACAATGATTTATTTAAAATTTCAGACCATTTGCAAGGCTGTAACATCATTAAAATGCACTTGCAATAATTTTCCCCATTGGCTGTAATGTAAAGAAAAACTTTTGACTGTCCCTGTAATTAAACTATACATCCGATTTTCATAAAATTTGAAATGGCTCGACAAAATTTTGCAACAATCATATATTTAAAATTTCAAACCATTCAGTTGGATAATTTTTGTTCTGTTATACGCGGACGGACTGAACGACGACTATAGGTGCTACGTATTTATATAATTACGAACGCACCTAAAAATGGTCGTACTGAGAAAATAATTGTTTATAAATAAAGTTCTAATTAATTGAACGAAAAATAAATTACACAGTTCGCTTATAAATCTCTTCAAAAATCAAGTCAGCAAGTTTCAGGTTTTACTTTTTTTTTAAAGTGTCTGAAAATGTGTCAGAAAATTTCCGAGTTGCTGAGCGTGGAAAAATTAACAACTTAACTACCCATGCCACAGGCTAAATTAAAAAAAAAATTGGAGCATGTTAAGACCCATCTTACTAAAACCTATGTTTGTACATTATAATTTAAATTTAAATTGATCACACAATTTCTGATAAATCGTGTCCTTTTCTCTACCAAATTGGAATGGATATATTGGAAGGTTCATTCGGCTCCAGCTCACTAACCTCAATGATGAACAATTTTTTTATATATTGTTTTAGCCATGCTTTATTAAATGAATAGATATGGGCATTATTTAACGTATTAGAATAAATAATAATGTTATTCTAGTATAGTTCATTATTTAGTAACACATTAACGAAAAGTCCCTGTTAAATTTAGAATGTGATGCCAGCAAAATATTAAAAAAAATAGAGGTGAAACAATCCTTTTTTAGAAGTACACATTATAGTCCCCGAGCCAGGTGCAAATTTCGTCAATTATTTCCTCTCAGTCGATAATTTGTAAAATGCTTCAGAGAGTTGTATCATGAAACTCCGTGAACGTCAGCTGCGGTTCCGTGGGTGGGTTGAGCAGCGGTAGCTTCCCAAACACGTAAAATAAATAAATAAATAGTCATTTCCTCCCAGTTGAAATTTTATCAAATTATAGCTAACCCAACTTCTTGAAGAAAAAAAAGTCAGCTGATTATAAAGTGGTGGTTAATACGTCAGCTGGTCACACGAACATGAAAAAAATATACAGGGTGCAAAGGAAAGTCCCTTTAACCTGAAAATACTTGCGAACGGAGAGAGCTACAGCTGTGGAAGTGGGGTAACGGTATATCAAAGTGACTATGCCCGATTTAATACAAACGACGGCAGCGCCCCCTAGTGGCGAAATTTGGAAGATAGCTATTGATAATTGTAAACAAAAAGAAACAGAGCAAAATTTCCAATTAGAAAGTTTTAGAGCATCAATTAATTAATACGAAACGACATTTGGTTCACACGGATAAGATAAATCGTCGCCTGTATTCCCAAAAATGCCCGAAATCGATGAGCGACAATTCTACTTTGCATATTCACATTCCGTAAATGTAGCAGTGCACAATTTCAGATTGTGACGTTCTACTGTGCTGTAATGTCTGCAAAAATTTTAATTTCCAATGCATTTAAAATTTTAGATTAACCCTTTCAGGGGCAGAAGAATTCTGTTCGTAAACTGATGAAGTAATTTACTGACACCTACTGGCGCGAAATAAAAACCCGCTAATTTTCACTTTCATTACAAAAGGAAAATTTTATTAAAATATTCTTGCTGCCATTTGTCAATTTTAGAATTAAAATTAGGTGGCTAGACCGTCTAGCCACCACCCTTGAAAGGGTTGAATCTATGTCGTCGTATTGAAGAGGCTAGCAATAGACGTTCCATGCTGAGTAATGTGGCATGTAGAATTACTCTTACGAATGAATACAAGAGTGTATCATGAGCAATGGCAAACTTTTAGAACATACTGAATATTAACTTTTTATTACTGTGAGGCAGTTTGTCTTTTTTGTTTTTTGTGTGATGTTATCAAAATGTATTGAGATAAGCGCGTATTTATACCATAAATTGTGCATATTTCTTCATACTTCTGGCTATTCCATGCAAACGTTTACACAAAATGGAGTGCATCGATTTCGGACATTTTTGGGTATACAGGTGAAGATTTATCTTATCCATGTAAACCAAATGTCGTTTCGTAGTAATTAACTGATGCTCTAAAACTTTCTAACTGGAAATTTTGCTATATTTGTTTTCGTTTACGATTTTCAGTAGCTATCTTCCAAATTTCGCCACTAAGGGACGCTGCCGCCGTTTGCATTAAATCGGGCATAGTCACTTTACTATACCGTTACCTCACTTCTATAGTTGTAGCTCTCTCCCTTCACATGTATTTTCAGGTTAAAGGGACTTTCCTTTACACCCTGCATATTTTTTTCATGTTCGTGTGACCAGCTGACGACCACCACTTTATAATCAGCTGACTTTTTTTTTCTTCAAGGTATTGGGTTAGCTATAATTTGACAAATTTTCTACTGGGAGGATATGACTAATTTTTTTTTTTTTACATGTTTGGGAGGCTACCGCTGCTCAACCCACCCATGGAACCCCAACTGACGTTCACGGAGCGTCATGATACAACTCTCTGAAGCATTTTACAAATTATCGGCCAAGAGGAACTTGGTCATCAAAATCTGTTACTGGCTCGCGGACTATTAAAATTATAATAAAAATAAATTTTCCAATATTTGTTTTGTATAATAACAAAAAGAGCTTAAAAAATATACTTAAAAAAGTCATGTTTTAAACGATTATGAACGCTGGTTATAACGCGCCAAAACGAGAAGAAATCAACAATCTGCTTTTTATGTGTCTGCAAGACTTCAGCGGCTAAACAAGCAGCTGAAGAAAAATGAATAAAGCTTAATAGCTGGGAAGAGATTTTGCAATAAACCAATCGTACTCCAATCAGAGACCGATAATATAGACGAACACGCGAACGCCGCTCGCAGAAAATTTTCAATGTTTGCAGGCAGTTTTGATGTTCTTTTTTTTTCTTTTACAAGTTTCTTTATTTAAAAAAAGAAATTATCGAGACCCCAGACCGAGAATCGGTGTGGCGCACGTTGCAGTCTATTGACAAGGTCTGTAGACTATTTTTCAACTGGAGGAAAAAAAGTTTGCTAGAAAGTATTTGCCATGTACAGTATTGTACAGTAATTTTTGGAAGAAGCGCCGCGGCTCATACGAGTTAAAAATATTGTAAGTGCGGTGCTTATGCCTTTTTTTTCTCTCTCCTGCGAGGCCCGGTAGCAGAAACAGTGCAGCAGCGAAGCGGTGATTATGTTAGGCTTTTCAGATTAATTTAACAGATTAAAAATAAATTTCGTGTTAAAAAATAAATGTTAACTGTTGATCTCTTTTTAAAGTTTATTGGGTTGGAAATTTTAGCGAATGTTTGTGTGCTTGTATATAACTTTTCATTTTTGCCGTTAGCGGCGATATAGGACTCGGGAGGGGCCCGGCGTTTTTTTTTTTGCAGAAAATTTTTAAGAAATTATTTGAGTTTGCAGACAGTTTTACATTTTATCTAAGTCTGACTCCAATTCCTTAGAAAATTCTGGCTATTCATTGGCTGAAAAATAGTTTATACTTGATTATTCATTTTTCATTATCTGTTAAAGTTTTGCCAATCGTTTATAATGTGACAGTTATTTTATTACAAATAATCGGTACGAAGCAAAGATCGTTTTAACTCTCGGAGTGATAAAATCAAGGACTGTGGATAAAACTTAAAATAACTGCAATTTGTTATGTAGATAAATATGGTAGTGCGAAATGATTTGAGTTCGTCGAGTATTTTGGAACGAAACAGAAAAAGACTTACGCTCGTATTCACGAATAACTTCGACCCGGAGTTATGCAGAAAACCCGGGTTGAAAACTCAAATGGCATTCACCGTCAACCCCACTGAACCGGTTCGAGGTTGAAATCTAACGCCGGGTTCAGTAACCCAACCTTGGTCTACAGGTGGTTCAACCCAGGATTTTTCAACCGAGCATGCGTATTTAACGAAAAGCAAGCGGTGAGAGTGAGGAAGGAGAGGGAGAGGACCGCCATTTTAGAATGGCTGATAGAATGTGCTGCTTAAAATATAGAAGTTCTACTATTAAATAAAACGGAATAACATGCACAGGTATGTAATCTCATATATATGTAATTATCTTCAATATTTTTATCTGATTTGTTTATATTTATGTATATAGCCTCTTATATATTGAATACATGTTGAATTGTTTGTTTACATAAATACGCGTGGTCGCGAAAAATTTATTTGCCTTAAAAATAGCCAATATTACTTAAACAGCCGAATAATTGCTTCTAAAGTAACAACTGTCGCGTTTAAGGTCATTTATTTTTTGCAATTTTGATGTTAAAAAATTCACAAATGTATTTTAACGGGACCGAAATAAACGCCATACTTGCATAAGTTCTAATTAAAATGTGAGACTCAGGCTAATTTGCATTTTTGTTTGAGTAAAGAAATACACAGATTATCTTAGAATATCCATAGATTTTCTGTAGATTTTTGATCAGTACTTATAGAACGTTTTAAAATTAAATTTTGGGTCTATTGTGTAAAAGATATATTATTGTTTATGTACAAACTGAGATAAATATAAATCAGATCTATAAATTAGATATTTTAACTTAAAATTTAAACAATTTGAGTTTTATTTCTTTATTGATTTTTTTTTTACGATTGTTTGTAAGCTTCTACGTATGTTTCTCAATTTTTGTGGAATTTGAAATATTTATTTTTATTGCATTTATTTTTCAACTGTATTTTAATTTCAAAATCATACATAATATAAAATATTGCATTAGTACTATTTTATACGAAAATAATAATAGTAATAATAAATCCTAAAATGAATAACTTTTCAATGTTACCTCCTGAAATTGTGACTTTTTTTAGAGATCACTTATAATTTTTGCTTCTTAATTGACAGCTAAATTAAAATAAATTACTAAAGGGTTGAAATACGCTGGTTTAAAAAAAAAAAAAAAAAAAAAAAAAAAAAAAAAAAAAACTTTTTTTTTTTTAAATAACCCCACACCAAAAATATTTTTATCAGCCCTTGCATTATGACTATTATGACGACTATTTTTAAGGTAAATAAATTCTTCGTGATCATGAGTATTTATGAAAGCAAACAATTCAAGATGTAATGAAGGAGATATAATGTATAAATATAACAAACCAGTCAAAAAATGTATAGATAATATATATGTATGTGTTTGTATGAGATTACATATATTCTTCTATTTTTGGTAATATGTACTTTAAACGTTCTTTTTATTTCTAAATCTTACACAGCATCTTCAGAAATGTTTAATTTACTTAAATTAAAGAATGACACCAAAAAAGAGAAAAATATAGAGGGAATGGGTAGGGTGGTACAAATGGGAACTTGTTTTTCTCCACTGATTCACAAACTACAGACAGCTATTTTATTTATTAGATAATGTAAAATTATATGAAATTATTAATAATTAATTTGAGTTGTTTTGTTAGATTACAAACTATTATTATTCTGCCTATTTAGTCTAGAAATCTGTCATCATCAAAAAAAAAAAAAAAAAAAAAAAAGAATCCCACTTTTAATTTCTATTCTAAATGAGATTCTTATTACATCTAATGAAGTGATATCTAAATGGGTTAAAAATATGAAATTAAGAAGCTGGGAAAAATATAGAATATAAAATAACATTTTCTAAATAAATACATTTTTTCAAATGCAACACTGCAACCAAAAACAAGTGTCTTCGTGCATGTAACAATATATCGTAATTATTAGGCTAATTTATCAAAAAATAGTCAAAGATAAGCAAGTGAATAGCTTTGATCTTGTAAATATGATAATAGAAAAATTCTCATACAAATGGCTGGAGGGGAAGAGGTGGGGATAGGTCCTAAAAGCTGGTCGATAAAAATTCAACTTTCTGTAATATTTCACATTTATTTGTCCAGATAGTATTCAGAATACATTTATCATGATTTAGGAAAGGCCTTATTTGATTATATGTGTTGAATGGAAATTCATACACTACTAGTCTTAAAAAGTTTAAAATATTTGTGTTCCTTAAAATAATATCTTATAAAATATCGCCACTGCACACAGTTTAAACTTAAAGGAAGTATAGAGTTTTATTAAGCGACTAGTTAAATGAAAAATGTTTATCAATCGCTCGGAAGTGATAAATATATGCGTCTCTGCGGCTTGGTACCTGGTGCCAGGGCACCGCTAGGATCACCTGTTCCGCTTTTTCTGCAGTTCTGTTAATATTATTTCACTACTTTTTCCTGTCAACCTCGAATATTAATTACTATCTAATTTAATTAGAATTAAACATTTTAATTAGCTCGCTGAAAATCCAAACAATAAAATTAATACATCTGGGATACCATCTATACTAATAAAAGAAATAGTATATATAAAGTACAACAGACTACTTCCTTAATTGTTTTTTCCCTTTTTCTCCATTTTAATATTTTCATTATCAGAAATTGTTTAATTGCTAACTAGAGCTATTAATAATAGAAATCATCATAATTGCTGTTGAAATAAAATTTTAGTTTTTATTCAAATCAAGTTTCATTAGTTTTGGCCCAAATCAAGTTCCATTTTTTAGCAACTATGCGAAAATTTATTTTGAAAAAGAACCTTTTAACATTTATTTAGCAGTTGACACGTTTCATATCATTAACCTAACTCATTAATAAATTTAAAAAAAAATAATTGTTTAAAAAATATTAAAACTTTCAAGAAATTAAATTAAGTTGATCCATATTTAGTAATTACAGGTTTTTATTTTGTCCATACATTTTGCGGGGATAAAAAAAAAAAAAAAAAAAAAAAAAAAAAAAAAAAAAAAAACTACATTGAATCGTCCATTTCTTTCTTTCTTTCTTTCTTTCTTTTTTTTTAATCGGCGTTTTTCTTTCAAAACATAAACAAACGAAGTCTCGACGCGAAACCGAACAAGGCATGCGATTTTTTTAACCAATAAACACATTTCGTTCAACCTAGGTCGAGAAACCCCGAGTTGGGTAACTTTTCATCCGAAGTAAACGGTGAATACGAGTTTTCAACTCCCGGTTGAAAATACCAACCTGGGGTTACTGAACCCGCGGTTTAACCCTCGATCGAAGTTATTCATGAATACGAGCGTTAATGTTCTTTGGAATGGAAAGGAAAATGACGTTCTCGACCGGGTAACGGATATGAGCAGAGGATGGATGTTTGTGAAGTGTAAAGTTGTTTTTTTATTTTGATTCTTAGGGCAGCGTTCGCTTGGCAGATGGTGGTTTCTGATGCTAGATTTTTTTCCGGGTGGGGGGGGGATGTTTTTATTTTCTTCTTTTTATTATTATTAAAAAAAATTTAAACTTTGTCGTTATTGTGTTTTTAAAAAATGAGACTTGAAAAGCATTTTTTAATTCTGTGATTTTATTTTACTGAAAAAAAGAAATAAAATAGCATTGTAAAATTCATAAGGACATTTTTTTTTAATACAATGGTAATTAATTTGAAAAACATATTTTTATGTAAGAAATTTGTTTGGATGTATTGAATTTAATTAAAAGTGTATAAATAATATTTCGTATTCTTGTGGGATTCGCTTTAAATATGCATTGATGGATTTGGCTGCAATGAGGTTGGGGATCAAACTTCGCTTTTTTACCAATTGGGTTTTTAAAACTGTGTTCATTTTTATACAAGGTATCTCTTATTATTGTTTACCTATAGCTAATAACTGTTAGTTTTAGAGTTGTAGTTCCAATTACAAAAATCTTTTACATTTAGTTCTGCATTTTATAAAAATCGATTTCTGTTAAAATAATTAATTTTTAAACAGTTAAGAAATTCTAAATTTTGCACAACGGCTGGATCCCATCATAAGTTTTATTTAGAAAATCTTCCTCCATGTTCTAACAAGTAAAACAGTAAAAATTGATTATTATATGACCAAAACGTACTGAGTTATAATACTTTGACATTTATGAATTTTCAACGTTTTAGTCACAGTAAATGGAAAAATGTGTTTTCAGTACCAGAAAATGCTGCAAATGCATGAAATTCATAGTGTCATAACTAGGTAAATTTTTGTCTGGCAGAATTTAAGTTTTCAACCACAAACTAATTTAATGGCGTAGATTCATTTCAATGAGAAACAGCGTCTATACTTACGTCCCAAAAGTATTTCAATTCAAGGAGTTTGTTTGAAAACATCCGTTGACATAATACGCAGCGATTAGTTATATGTTACAAAAATAATACGTTGTTGGAACCTGTTACCTAGTGATGGGCGATTTCGATTTTTTTAATCGTTACTAGTGCCAACTCGATTTAATCGATACTATGAATTTTTTAATCGATGTCTCTAAGACAAAATAAGGTAATATCATTTTCATTTTCCTTCAAAAATTGAAGATAACGTAGTTGGATGTCCCAATCCCAAAGCTTTCATCTGCCTCATAAATGTTAAAACTTCAAAATTCGCTATCACAGTGTCAAATTTAAATGATAACCTACGCGCATCATGAGGATTCATAAAGGATAGGTTCGTTGAAATATGTGCATTTTAAATGAAAATATAAGCATTGCATTTTCCTAACAAATCATTGAATTTCGACCCACACCCATTTAGGCTAATGTCAGACGAACGTCTTTTTGCACGCCTTTTTCGCTCTTACGCCATCCCTACACTTTCACTAGCATGTGTAGGGACGGTGTAAGAGCGAAAAAAAAGCGTGCAAAAAGACGTTCGTCTTATATTATCCTAGATGTCCGCAACGGAAAATCCCAATTCAAAGAGCATAAAAGCGACAGCTGTTGGGCAGTATACACCCAAGCCTAATAAGGATCTATTTATCCGAAAGTGTAACAGAATATGAAGTTTCATTAAATTTCGTGCATTAGTTTTGAGATATGGCTATCACGAATATCATGCAAAAAAACAGTCTAGCAGCGCAGCCTGTTACATGATTAACACGAAAAACTCAGGAACAACTTATGTCAGTGACACATAATATTAAGTTTGATGAAATTCCGGTCCTTACTTCTTGAGATATTATTGTTAATATCGTGTAAATTCTGGAAAACACTGTTAAATTCAGGGGCTGGTACGGGTGGAAAACGCCCCCCCCCCCCACGGGAACATTGAAATGTCCCTCATGAAGATTTGAGATTTTATGCTTAATGGACAAAAGTCCAATCCCCCCCCCCCCGAAACTCTAGAATGTCCCTCTCCAGAACCATAGAAAACCCTACCGGAGAAAAATGTCTGAATTCAACACTGCTAAAAAAAAGCAGCATGGCAGCACAACCTGTTATATCATTTACACGAAAACCTAATCATGAACAACTTATGACAGAATATTAAGTTTGATGAAATTCCGTTCATTAGTTCTTGAGATATGATCCCTAAAATCGTTTAAATCCAGAAAAACGTGTTGAATTCCGGGGATAGCCCGGAGGGAGATTCCCTCCCCCCCATGCAACATTCAAATGCCCCCCCAGAAGGTTTGAGATTTTATGCTTAATATACAACAGTCCAATCCCCTTCCCCTCTGAACTGTCCCTCTCTGGATCCGGAGAAAATTGCCTGAATGCAACACTGCTGATAAAATCTTCATAACAACGCCCCCTATTGGGCGATTTACACCGAAATCTAATATGCAACAATGTATGCCAACGTCTAACTGAATGTGAAGTTTGATGAAAATCCGTGCATTAGTTCTTGAGATAGAGCTATTGCGAAAATCGGGGAAAATGCAGCATAGCAGCGCCACCTGCCGGTAGATTTACATCAAAAAGTAATCAGCACCAATTTATATGAAAGTCTAATTCAATCTAAAGTTTCAACAGATTCCATGCATTAGTTCTTCAAATAGACCGCCCACAATTTTTTTGTCAGAGACAAATAGACAGACTGACAGACAGACAATGTATAAAAATAGTCAAATCGTATTCCAGACAAGATCTTCTAAAACTATAAATCCTTCGAAAACCGGAAGTCGAAATTTTTCACGAATCCAACGCTTTCTTTTTCTAAAGACAAAAGAAAGCAAGAAAAAATTAACGCATCGATTCTGCCCGTAAATTAAGATCAGAAATGGCGAATCGATTCAGTTTAGATTCGACGCCGATGTCGATCTTTAGATGCGGGCAGAATCGCTATCCTTTGATTTAGTTCAATTCTTCAGATTCGGGCGAATCGATTCAGTTCAGATTCGATGCCGATTTTTAGATGCGGGTGAAATTGTTATTTTTTGATTTACTTCAATTCAAATCGCATCGCGCATGATCCACGATTCGGGTTCAATAGATTTCTCCAATTTTACTGTTTTAGTGGCAGAATTGCTATAAAATGTTGTATAAGAGCCTTTTTTTTTTCTTTCTAGGTTCAGTGTGGAAAGGCGGGTTGATTTCTTGATTGCTCCGGTCGTCGGGATGGGGGGGGGGGATTTTAGAGTTCCGTAAGGGGGATGCACATTTGTCCTTTAAAAAGCATAAAATCTCAAAACTTTCAGGAGGGACATTCCAATGTTCCCTCAGGTCACCCCCCTGAATTCAATACTAGGTTAAATCGTTATACTTCTGTTTAGAAGCCTAGTTATTTGGGTTACTAGTTTATTATGTTGTATTTTTCAAGTTCGTCCCTTCTAATCCTTTCTGCCCCCCCCCCCTTCCTCGCCAATTTTAATTTACAGGAGCGTTCAAAATATGCATGCTATTTTAAAAATGCCTAATTCTCGTTCTATTTTATTATAAATGCACGTTTTGAAACCTTGACCGTTAATATACATTTGAGGTCACCCCTCCCACCGTTTGAGACTTACCAGTCCCCCTGGGGGCATATTAATTGTTTCTTCCAAACCATCTCGTGTAACATATTGTTGGAAAGCTTTTAATGTCCTCTTTTATTTCTTGTCCTACCCCCCCCCCCTAGTTACACGTTCTTGACACTTTTTAGCTCACAGGCTATCAAAGCCTGAGATCTAATGTGCCCGTCGGTTTTGTATGTATGTATGTATGTACGCACGTAACGCGATAACTCTTGATAGAAATATCCGATTTGCTTCAATTTTGCTTCAATGTTCATTCTGGTAATGTGCTTCCCTGATTAGTTTTGGTTAAGTATAAAGGGGTTTAGTTAAGTATAAAGGGGAAACGGGGGCTAATCCCCCCCCCCTTAGCTTAGATAAATGGGTTTTTCATGCAGAATTATCCGATTTTCTTCAAATTTTGGTATACCGATTAATTTTGATATCGAGTTTCTCTGATTATATTTGAAGGTTCATTGTTATAGTCTAAAGGGAGGGAGGGGGGACGAGGGGATAATACCCTCCCTAATTTAGATAGATGGATTTTGCTATCCGATTTACTTCAAATTTGGTATACCAGTTTATTCATATAAGGCGCTTCCCTAATTAGATTTGGAAGTTCATTGGTTAAATATAAAGGGGGAAACAGGGGGCTAATACCCCCTTAATTTAGATAAATGGGTTTTTCTATCCGATTTGCTTCAAATTTGGTATACCGATTTATTTCGATAAGGCGCTTCCCTGATGACATTTGGAGGGTCATTGGTTAAGTATAAAGAGGGGAAACGGGGAGGGGCAATCCCCCCCCCTTTAGTTTTTTTTTGAGGGGCATTATTCTTTGAAATAAGAGCATAATATGCAGTTAGTGTGAATAGCCTGTGAGCTCAATGCCATCAGTTTAACTGGACACTTTTCTTTTTAGCTCACAGGCTATCAAAGCCTGAGAGCTAATGTGCCCGCAGTTTCTGTATGTATGTATGTACGTACATACGTAATGCGATAACTCTCGATAGAAATATCAGATTTGCTTCGAAATTTTTTTCTAGGTTCATTCTCATAAGGCGCTTCCTTGATTAATTTTGAGGGTTCATTGGTTAAGCATAAAGGACATGGGTACGGGGCTATCCCCCCCACTTAGATAAATGGGTTTTTCATGCAGAATTATCAGATTTGCTTCAATTTTGGTATACCGGTTAATTCTGATAAGGCGCTTCCCTGATTAAATTTGGAGTTTTATTGTTTAAGTATAAAGGAAGGATATGGGGCAACCCCCCTTAATTTAGATTGAGGGGTTTTTCTATCTGATTTGCTTCAAAATTGGTAACCAGTTTATTCTGATAAAGCGCTTCCCTGATGAGATTTGGAGGCTTATTGTTTAAGTATAGAGGTGTGACGGGGGGGGGGGGGTGTCTGATTCCCCTTAATTTATTTTTCGAAAGGCATTCTTTGAAGTAAGAGCATAAAATACAATTAGTATGAATAGACTGAGCTCAATGCCGTCAGTTTAACTCGATACTTTCCTTTTTTATTTATTATTGTTTCACTGAGTGCACTCTGCATATCAGCGAATGAGTCAATAACTGTTTATAGTTTTCAGATTACTGCTGGGGGAAAAAAACAATAAAAACATATAATCAAGGAATATACTTTTATTTATTTGTTAACCAGAGAAAAGCATGTTATTTCATTGTTAATGGCTCTAGGATGAGAACATTTTTTTTTTCCTTAACAGTTGAAAATTTGGAAAACATTAAAAAGAAAGATATTTATAAACTGTAAATGAGATAAGGAGATATATATTTTTAAAAGGGAAAAAAATTTAGTTAAATATATTATTAAAGGGAGAATTTTGATTATTAATTGGGGATAATTAGTATGTGATGATTGGTTAATTACATTCATCACAGCTATTTTAAAATAAGATTTGCAATATTTGCATTTCCCCCACGCTTTTAGGAGACCCTAAAAAGACTCAAAAACCATTTAACTTTTTAAATAAATTTAGAGCCTTCAAAATTTCGCTCATCTACGCATTTTTAAGAAGAATGACGTTTATAGGAAGTAAGCCCCCATCTGTTTGGTTGAAGGAAATAAGAGTTAGAGTAGAAAGTACATCTTTTCCGGATGAAAAAAAATCATTTCTTTCCTTTTTTTTATCTGACCGAGATCTTTTTTAAAGATAAATTTAAATATAATATAAATTATTATCAAAATTATGTCTTAAAAATAATAATTTTAAAAGTTAAAAATCCTTATTGCTTGACTCAAAGGTCTGTAGTAGCTTACTTCTGGGCCGCTAACATTGTCTAGGGCCCCCATAAATGGAGGTGAGGGGTGAGAGATTGCCGTTACGGTCCTGTTGATTCGCTACGTTTTGGAATTACTATTTTTCAGCTTATCTGTGTGAATCTGTGAACATCGAAATATCGATTCTTATTGCGATCGATTCTGTTTTATACGATGTCGATTTTAATCGATTCTCAAATTTTCCTGAATCGCCCATCACTACTGTTACCTGTGCAAGAATGAAACAATAGAACCTGTTAACCAAAATTAAGTATATTTCCCATCTCTATAAATGAGGCACTATTATGTATTGTTATGTAAATTAATAGGCGACAGTACTTTTTAATGTATTTTTCACTGTTTATTTTTTGTTAAATATTTTATTTGCTTAAAAAATAATCTAAACATGTTTACTACATTTTGTTGATCTTCATAGATACTTAGAAGGAGAATGGCTTTCAGAAAAGCATTCAAGCAGATGTTTCAGATCCTTAAAAGGCATTGTGATGAAATGTCAAAGACAGACAAACGCAGCAGATTGTGGCCTATACCTTCTGCAGCACGCAGAGAGTTTCTTCGAGTCAATTAAAAAAGTAAATACAAACCTTAATGTTAGTTAAATTTTTTAGAAATGGTCACTTTCATTTTTCAAATTCTTTTTAATTATTTATTTCACACCATCTTTTGAATTGCATCTTATTGATAACATTAAAACTACGTCTCAGTTTAACTTTCAAAGTAAAAAAAGGTGAATAAATCGAATTAAAATTATACTTACTTTCTTCTGCTCTTTCAAATGACAGAATTTTTTAATGCTTTCAATAAAATATCCGAATTTTCCATAAGTTTAATTAAATATATATCAATAAAGAAAGTTACATTTCTAAATAAATTATGTTGTATTTGTTTTTAATTTTTTGGGAAGAATACAGTTTTTGGGATAAAAGAAACGTTTAACAATGGTGTCGTAAAACAAAAATAGACCAAAAAAGACAAGAATTAAAAGACCTGATTTTTCATTTAAAGGCGAATAATGGGCGTTAGTTTAAAGTATCTGTATTACCTTCAGAATTTTTTTTTTTTTTTTTGGAATGGTAATAGATTTTAAGCTTTAAAACGCTTATTATCATTAAAAATGTGACAAACGTATGAATAATAATAATAATTATTATTATTTTAAATGTATAAATTAACCAAAAAAACGCTATTTTCTTAAAATTATTTAAAATTGATAAATATAAATACATTTTACGAATTCCATAATACAAAAACAATGTTATACAGTAACTAGGCTATTTTTATGATAATAGCATGAATATTTTTAAAGTTATAGGTAAAAAAAAGACAACGTTAAAAATTCCTGAAAAACGTTGATAATTTATAAAATAAAATTAATTGAAACTCTTTAATAAATCAATATAAGAATAGTGTACTGACGAAATTTGCACTCGGGGACTATAATATCAAATGCTAAACAAAATAGAGGTTGCTATCCATTCGAAGTATACGTTGGATAGCAACCTCTATTTTGTTTAGAATATAAGTCAAATTCAAAATATTTTTATGAATCTATAACAAACAAATTCTAGTCGCAAATGGTATTACATGTTTAAAAAAAATTTTGTGCTGACTGTATTTTTTAGATCTTTTAACTTAAATGTGCTGATTATCAGTTAATATTTTATGGTATTTAAGAGTGAAAAAAAAGCAACTTTTGGACGTATGCTGTTTTTGCTAGGAATAACTTGATGACTACAGGAATCATTATCCGAGATTCTGAAATCAAAAAAACTTTTTTATTCGAAAATTTTACAGGGCTCCTAATTTTTTAAGTCCATTGTTTCAATGTGTTAACAACTAAAATGTTAGGTTATGTCAGTGGCATAGGCAGGAAACCAAGAACAGCCTCCCCTCTTTCCCAAAATTAAAAGAATAATTTTCTCATAATTTCATCATAATAATCCGATCTCAGTTTTTTTTTTCAAAATATTTTATCTTCCATTTTTTTTTCGGGTGGAAAACATGTAACTTTTTTCTCTTTTATTAAAAAAATCTAGTTACGTATTATACAGGCACATTATACTTACGTATTATCTCAGCCATGAGATAGATTGCCAAAAATGGTTGCCAATTTTGTTTATCGTTGCCAATCCTGCCGTCGGCCTAATCGTTCGGAGTTTTCGTGGTTTTCTTCGAACTGTGGATTTCCATGCGTTAATACGGATTAGGTTCCCTTAGAAAGACCTCCACGGAAGGCACTCCCCCTTGGGCCTATATCCCTCGTGTAGATAATTGGCCGTCAACAATCAACCCAACCCAACCCGTTGCCAATCCTATTCAAAACAGTCATTTAACGTTATTTAATATGTAATAATGTTAAAATGATAATGTCAAATAATTTTTAAAAATGTAAACCGTAATAAATGATTTATAATAAATAAATAAATTTTAGTACATATTATTATTATATTATAGCTCTTATTACGTATATGCTTTAAAGATGTTAAAAAGAAATAAGTGTTACTGTAATTAGTATAATTGCCAGCATGCTTGGTGCAGGTGTATCTGACATAGCCTGTGTAATATGCAAACCAAAAAAATTTCTATGCACGGTTTCTTTCTGCATAATGGAAACGTATTAAACATCCAAAACTAATTATCTTATTCTGATGATGTTCCGACTTTACGGAGTTGAATAAACAAAACAAACTGTAGCCCGCTCCTTTTTTTTTCATTTTCTCTATACTGTGCTTTTTTGTGCGCTCTCGGATTTTAGGTAGATTTCGTAAGAAATGCTGCCTATTACAATCTCCCCTATGTTGGAATTCTGTAAATTTTTGCAGATCTACACTACGCTAATCATGACCTCTAGAACCCCAAACCACCCCCCTGTTTAAAACCTTATCTATATATCTATCTATATCACTTTTTAATGGGCACAATAACTTTCATAATTTTGCACAAATCTCTTCCAGACTGATACATAAAATCAAGAGGCAGACAAGTTTTTGATAAGACTAACTTGTACAACAAAAAAAAGGGGGAGGGGGTTGAAGAAAAAAAAATCATAATTTTGTCAGTTCATAAGATATCAAATCCACTTAAATTTATTATGAATCTCTTTAATATTATCTAGAACTTTTATATTGACAAGCTTTTAGATATGACCAACTCTTACAGCAAAAAAAAGCAGAGGGGGGGGGGGGATTGTAGCAGAAAAAAACATATCCTTTAATCCGTGACTAAGGTGATAAAAAAAGTATCATTGGCATGATAAAAACTTTAAACAACCCTCAGAAATACTGTATACAGGGTGTCTCAAAAGGTCGTTTACAATCTTAACATGCTGGTCTGTCATATCATGAGGAACAAGATTTACATAGGAACTTGTGTTCGAAAATGCAAACTTTGACCGCTAGAGGACGATGAGCGCAGGTGTGTACAGGAAGAAATAAAGGATATCGAAAGGGGTATTAATACGACTTTTATTAAAGAACATGGTTTAATTTACAGAAGGTGTTCAAAATTCCTTCCATTCGCCTACTTCACGGAATTAGCGGTGCAATTGTCCAAACAAAACATGACTTGGCGAATGTCTGCTTGGGAAGTGCTCAAGATACATCCTTACCGCGGCTTGTGCATTTCCATCCGCGGCGCCATATACGTAATGCATATTGGCCAATTCTGCGTTACTAAACCGATTCATCCTACTCCTACAACGTCCTTGCCTGAAATGATTACGATTCCCACTCTCTCGTAAGCCTGCTCTCATCGCCCTCTAGCGATCACAGTTTGCATTTTCGAACACAAGTTCCTATGTAAATCTTGTTTATCATGATATGACAGACCAGCATGTTAAGTTTGTAAACGACCTTTTGAGACACCCTGTATATGGTTGCACTATTAAAGGTGCACGCCTCTCAATAAAAAGATTATCAGAATTTAAAATAGAGTGTGCTTTCATTTAATGAAACAAAGCTTTTGTAGTAAGAAGTTTTTGATAAAATGAACTCTACTAATGAGTGATATTACTAAAACTATTCTGTAAGGATGAAAAAAATGGGGATTGAAAAACAATTTATTGTATTAACATGATTCTGATAAAACCAATTCTAACAGAAAAAATCAAATTAAAAACTCATCAAAGGTGGCCAAATAAAAATTGTTAAACTGGGTTTTCTCTAATCTTTATTTGTTGGTGAAATTACTATTTAACTTCGAAATCTACCTCTGCCTGTAGGCCAAGCTGAATTTTTAAAAATGGTTTGTTAGCTCCTTTTCTTCATGCGAGTTCAGTCAGACGTTGCCATTCAAATTATGGCGATCGAAACAATATTTAGCGAGTTATCACTGGCAGAAAACATAAAAGTACCAAAAATTTTAATTACATTCTTAGTGAAATGTTGGTGAAAATAAATAATATACTCCTCCTTCTGGTAATAGTATCTGGTCTCTGATCGAAACATATAGACTGGGAGCTGGCAGCACAAACATATGGTTCGTACGGATACCCTTATTTCTCTAGGAAAACAACCAGTATCTTTCTACAGAAAAAGAAATCTTGGTTAAACGCACAAAATTTCGCCTACATTTAAGAAGAGATTTTCTATAAGGTAATACTAATGCCGAAACATTTTCTGGTCTGCAAAATTCAAGAGGCGTACGAACCATGAGACAACCAGCTCATCGAGTTGAAGGCTGAATTTCTAGAATTTGCTAAAACTCGATTCCCATGTTAAAACCGAATCGGTCTGCCAAGTCATATCTCGGTGGAAAACACCTAAAACCCCGATTTTACCGGTTGACTCAATTGTGTTTTCCTGCTCCCAGCCCGCCATGTTTTCATACCTTTGGGTGCAGGAAAATACAATGGTAAACCTACGAGTCGACCACTGAAATCGAGTTTTTAGGTGTTTTCCACCAAGATATGACTGGGCAGACCGATTGCGCTTTAATATGGGAATCGAGTTTAAACTAATTCTGGAATTTCAGCCTCCAACTCGATGAGGTGATTGTCTGTGCTGCCGGCTCCTGGTCTAATATTTATGACAGGTCAGATCTTGTTACCAAAAGGTTGTCTGAGGGAATTCGCCAGTAGTGGGTTCAGGTAGGCAGAGTATCAGCTTGGTATAGGATAAACTAAGACTCCTATAATGTAAGAGTTTATAGGAGTCCTAGGATGAATGAGAGATTGGGGAACAGAGTACAGAAGGCATGATCTACAAATTAGAGGAAGGAGCGTAAAGACTAGAATAATGATGCTAATATGAAGGAACCTGCAGATAAAACTAGTAAAGACTTGACACCTAAAACATTTTACTGTAATAAGGTATTAGATGAAATAGCACCAAAAGCTGGCAACAGAACACAATTAAATAATGAAGCTTTGTATAAATCACCAGCAAAATATAAAAACTCACAGGACACGAATCGTGCTGGAAAATTCCTGTTCATTTGTGACTTTTTCTCTTTACGGGCACATGTTTACAACATCTGTTGATTTTCCATCTTGAAACGCATTTTGTGTGTTTATATATGTTTATGGTTATTTATACAAAGCTTTACTATTTAATTATAATAAGATATATTTCATTTAATTTCTATTTCTCCAGACAGTAGAATAGCATACCACTTAATTGTTTTGTATTTTTGATTAAATTTAAAATAAGGAAAATCTAAATAATGTCAATCTTATTCTTTGTTAATTAAATAAATTCTTGTTAATTTAATTTAAACAAGTTTCTATTCTAAATATTTTTATATCCTACAGTAGCAAATACCTTTATTTTCCTCAAGAGTAATGTTAGAATTTAAGTCAAAACTATACGGTGAAAGTGAATTAATGGCCATGTTTTTAATTTTCTTTTTGGTAGATTGTTTTTCTACCGCGTGTTTGTGTCAGTGAATAACGACATAGCAGGGCATTTGGAGTTTTTTTATTTATCTCTACATTTGTAAAGATGTTTTTTCTTCCTTTTTAATATTTCAGACCCAGAAAAAGAATCAAAAGCAAATTCTATCAGTTTTAGATTAATAAATAATGAAACATTGGATAAAATAATGTTTTCCAATATTTAAATGAAGCGTTGTTTAAAAGAAACTCTCATATCCGAACTAATGTGGACTGGAGCAAGAAAAAGTCCAGATAAGTGTGGGGGGGGGGGACATATTTTTTATTAAAAATGATTCATCAACTTATATATATAACATACAAACTGAAATTTCGTTCAAGCTTTCTATAATTCGTGTTCTACTGCATGGATTTTGACGGAACTTACACTGTTAGATGAGGAATATATAGAATATTCTTCTCATGACATATAATATGCAGGGGTCATACATCTGCTCCAAACTGCTCCAAACAAAACTATCTGCTACAATCTACTACAAATGGGTTATTTTGACTGTGTCTGCTCCGAAACAGCCATTTCTTTTCTCCTTTCTGCTCCCAAATTTGATTTCTTTGTGCCAATATCACGAAAAAACATCGCGAATTTTATCAAATTGTCGGTTGAAAAAAATTCGTCAAAGGATCGCGGAAAAAACGCAAAATTCGTCAAAGGGCCGCGAAAAAATGCGAAATTTGTCAAAACATTGCGAAAAAAACCACGGAATTTCGTCAAAAAATCGCGGAAAAAAACTTGAATTTCGTCAAAGGATGGCAAAACAAATGCAGCGGTCTCTTGCTATGAATTTCAGATTTTTTAAAAAAAACTCCGAATTACCCCTGGGTTCATTCACATTTTCATTCTTTATGTGTTTCGTATGAAATGGTCAAACATTGTTCTGTTGCAGAAAGTTAAGCAAAACTGGTGTGAGTCAATGTGAATACAGATTTTTAAGTGTTAAGTTTTCCGAAAACAACCGATAGAATGCGTAAAATTCAAATAAAATAGCATTGAATAAAATGGTGATGGTGATTTTTTTTTCCTTTAATCTGATTTTATGTTTTATCCCTTAACACTTTTTCTACAGTTTTTTTATTTATCTTAACCCATTTTCGGCCAAAGATGCGTAAACGCACCATTTCATTAAATATTTTTTTATTAACTCCGTGATGAATATTTTTCACTAATTTTATATTTCTGCTATTTTTATGGGTTCTGGAGACATCTATAAAATATCAGTAATTCAATTGGAATAAACACTTTCTGTTGAGAAATTTTCAAAATACGCTAGTCTTTTAAAATTGAAACGGTTATTGACAAATTCGACTTTTTGAAAATGTATAATTATTCGACTTGAGATTAATCATGTGTTTTTATAATGGATTAAAGTTGCAAGTTCTGTAAATAAAGTAATAATAAAACAAATGTCATAAAAAATTATTAATTTTAAATTTAATGGTGCGTTAGCGCACCATTGACCGAATGTATTTATTTCTCAAATACAATATTATTTTTCATGCACGAAACTTTTTTTTGTCTTAATGAATGTAATTTAAACATATTTCAATGAAAATAATACCACATTTTATAAAATTTCAATACTTAGCCTAAAATGGGTTAAGGCAAATTTGTTTTCTGCTATAAAAGTAAATGTTTTCTTTGTGTTGCTCATTTTAGCTCGCTATAAAATGTTTTTCTCCTTGCAAAAACATTTTTTGTCCGAGTGAGTGCATGTACAAAAACTGTTTTTTTACCTGCTCCAAAATTTGTGTTGTGCTGATAAAAAAACTGATTTTGCTACTACAAAATTCGATTTTCGTTGCTACAAAAACTGATTTTGCTGCTACAAAATTCAATTTTTGCTGCTCCAAAAACTGCTACAAATTATCTCGAGTGAGTGTGACCCTTGAATATGTTTATTAAAAAAATCGGCAGAACCTCGATTTAGCGTTCGTAAAAAAATAATGAAAATTTAATTTTTTGGCAATTTAATGCTGATTGGTGACACAATAAAATTTTGTATGATACTTTTTTATGATAAATAATTTTTAAGTAAAATCTTTTTCTACTCTTCATACGAAGTTAGTTAGATTAAGTTTAACTTAAATAAATACATTTTTATTACTACAGTTTTGTCATATACGTTTATATGTGTAGGGTCACGTGGGGTGGAATGGGTAATACTGTTTTCTGTGTGAATTAAAATCATACTATGTACAAAAAATATTTGTAAATGACGTATATAATTTATTAACCATTCAACTTCCATTTTAAGTTTAGAAAAAAATATTGGCAACATTTAGCCCATTCAGAATCAGTTATGAAAGGCACATGGTAAATGTCAACGCCACTTAGTGCTACATTAACTTTATTATATGTATTTTTTTTTATTACAGAAGCAATTTTGTTTACTGCATAGTTTGTACATAGCAGTAACCTTTATTGACTGAAACAAACATGTAAGAAAAATTCTTTATTTTTTAAAAGTTATAATTAAAAATGTAAAGTGAGGTGAAATGGGTATATGATTAGACTTAAGGAAAAAATACTTAGGAAAAAAAAATATTTTAATGCCCATCAGATCCTCTTACTTACATTGCTAAATCCCTGCATAAATCATCAATTGGAAACTTCTATACCTTTCCTAACAAAGATGACAAGGTAGAAATCGACAGTAAACAACTTTAAAAAAGCTTAGCCAATCAACCCTCAATAATCAGGGACATTGTGTATTTAATGAGAAAAAAATTGGTCAGTATAATTGTCAATAAATAATTTGATGTAACAAAATATATAATACACTGAAATTTGAGTTATTGGTTGCTTCGAATGCCTTTTAAACTTGGTTACCCATTCCACCCCACCCTATGGTGTGGAATAGGTATAAAAACAGTCCTCAGAAAAACTTTTTTTAACATTAATAAATAATTTTTTGAAGAACGATTACAATGAAAATATGATGTCTATAAATGCAATGTAAACACTGAATCATTGCTTTCTATAAATTCCTTCCCAATTAGGAATGATTCCATAATAATTTCAAAATTTTTTATTTTTATACCCATTCCACCCCAACTGACCCTATGCATTAAAATTTTACGATCGTAATTATACTGTTTAAAACAAAATTTAAGTTTATTAAATTTGTTCCAAACTCAAAATTAATGTCCAATTCTGAACATTGGCAATTTGACTTCGATATTGTTTGTGTCAGAAACAAGAAGTGAAAGTTATTGTTGCCATGGAAACAACTACTTAATATAAAAATGTTTAATGATAGCATTTTTAATTAGCCAGCTACTTTTAAAAAAACTTAAAACAGTACTACTTGATTATCCTGAAGACAAAAAAAAAAAAAAAAAAAAAAAAAAAAAAAAAAAAAAAAAAAAAAAATGATCGCCAAACTATAAGATTAAATGTCAATAATGGCTGATCGTAAATTTTACGTTCACTTGACATTAAACACGGTACACGTGTTTGTTGCGTCATGAAGTTTTAATTTGACTTCTATTTGCAATTTTATTAATGTTTACAAATTTATTTATTCTTTCGTTGTTTAAAATAAAAATTTTGTCAATGTGTATAATTTGGCGGGTAGTTTGGATATTTATATAATTTGGCGAAATTGGTCGACAGGATAATCAAATAGTACCCTTAAAACTTTTCCAGCCGGTGAAGCCATGTAAAATTAAATAACTACTGCAACACGCAATTTGTATATATTATATACGCTTAAAGATAAAAAATAATAAGCTAATCCTTCATTTAGGTTTAAATTCATTGAGTTTTAAGCATTTAAACACTCATTTAACAAGCAATTTCCAAATGTATTTAAATCTCTTGCATTTGGGAATGAAATGTGTTGTCTAGCAAAATAGCGTGGAACGTTTCCTCTTTATTGCGCCAAATACTCGAATATTTTTCTTTTTTCAAATTTTTACTGAGATTCCGCCGCCAAATTTGACTGATGTTTTACTACATACATGAGTGGTTTTATAAGTATATATATTTTTTCAAAATATTTTGAGTCTGCTCTTTAAGAAGTCTTTCATTGTGAGTAACAATTTTGTTTTTGAATTGTTCTTTTTTATTTCTAACTCCTCCATCATGTGACTTACAGACGAAACTAGCAGATTTAATTGTAAAAATGATGGTACTTATGATTTACATGTCATATGTTTATTTATGATTTTGAGTTCACTTTTGTCGCCAAACAATTTGATTTTAAGCCAAAAAGCCGTAAGCGTGACATAGGTTCAAGCTATGTTTACAATAAAGGTGATTTTGCAAGTGTACAAAAGCATTTTTAGAGTATTTTATAAAATTCAAATATACAATATATAAATAGCAATTAATATTTTAAAAATGGAGTCAAATATTTTTATTTTAGTATAAATTTCTCCCACACGTGCACACACATATTGTAAAATAATTTAATTTCAGACATTTAAAAAATTTCTCACCATACTTTACTGCGAAAATATGTTGGATTGTTTTCCCCAAATTTGTGACAACTCGAAGGCAGATCAGCTAATATTGTCCACTCTTTTTTTTAATAAAAAACATACCTCCAATTTCCCTTATAGAAACGTTCAATGCTTGCAATGTTAAGTAGTAAAGGTTATTCTTAAGAAAATCTTAGCAATTATGCGTTATTTTATCACGAAAGAAAACATTTTGCAACAAAAATTGCTTTCTGAAATTACTTTTCGATATTCCATTTCATTCGTCATTTTTTTTTTCATATCCTCCCTTCATTTAGAAATGTTATTAAAATATATTGGATGAATCTTCCATAATCAACCACCCTGCAATTGGCGAATTTACTATATAATATTGGAAGATTCTTTGATATTTGAAAGGAACCGTCGAGAGTAAATCTAATTTCAGAAGATTGCGCGAAATTTGTACTTAGCGATTAGTAAATTTATGGTTTTTTATTATGGATCAAACGGACAAAAGAATATTTACTATTATGTATTTTTCAATTGCAGTTATTTTACTATCACTAAAAAAGCATCACTTTGAATGTACAAAAAAAATTAAAATGCCAAATGTGACCAATGGAACAATATTTGTTCATTTAGCCTAGGTTAAAAAAAAGTACCTTAGATTCAAATAAAATTTCAATTATTATAAAACAATTTTGGCTGATGCACAGCCCGAGCAGCTGATCGTAGTGACAAATTAGCGTTTTTAGTTTTATTTAGGCAACGAACTGATGAATAATGACGTCTTGAAAATAACAAGCATGTTTATTTCTCCGTCTTGTTATGCTCATTAGAGAAATGCGAAAAAAATCTTCGGTTTGCCAAAAAGATCATTACTAAAAATTTTTCATAACTAACTTTATTTGTCATTCGCAAACAGTTTTGATAGTGAAAGATCTAAAATTCAATCAACAGCTATTTGACATTATTTAATGGAATGTAGTTTGGCGCGTAATTAACTCTGTTTTGTAGCTAACTCTGGTACATTTGTAGCCATATCGTTACGAACATTTCTAACACATCAAACTTGGTGGTGGATCCGATTATGGATGATTGGGAAGATTTTATTGAATGAAAACTAGAGGTTTAGTTTTCTATCAGAATCAGTTATCGAGGTTTTTTTCCTAGGTTAATAGTTGTATTATTAAAACTGGTATATAAAAAGAAACAGCAGTTAAAATGACATTGTTTTAATTTTATTCATACAATTCAACTTTAAATATCCACTTTTACATGATTCACATTTTTTCAAATATAAAAGTTAAATATTGTTTTGACTGTATTTATTCTACTAGAATTCGAAGATAAGAAACTGTAGAAAACCTGCCAAAAGAAGTCGTATATTACCAAATATTATGTAACGTAGAGAGAGATTGTATTTATGTTATCAGATCCACACATAGCACCAAGCTGAGAAGCTCGGAGTAAAAGAACTAACAAACGAAAGTGAATAACCCAAACATTCTTTAAGTTAAGGCTGTTCTTAACTGCTCTGCTCAACAAGCGCAAAACGTTTTGACACATTTACAAATTCATTTTTTAGCAGAAAGATATAAAATTGGAAAGCCTGGCCATGCAAGCGATTTGGAATTGAGCTGCTTTTTCCATTTTTTATCAATAAATTACCTATTGAGTTATAAGCGATTTTGGTCACGTGACAAAGACGATTTTCGCCCTTCACGGACTGGCTTTTCTGCTTTCTTCGGTAACTTCAGATCAAACCGCTAACTTTGACACTATTTTCTGAAATATCTATTGCGTTTTCAAAAAACGGAAAAAATAGCTCGATTACATAGTTTCTGAACAACAACACCTGCTAGTTGCATGCATTTCCGAACAAAAATAAATTAAAACTTATGTCAGAAAGTTGCCCTTTTGGATTTGAGAACACCCTTAAATGGACAATCTCTGCAATCATTGTAATTCTTTCTTTTTTAGTAGTGTGGTCACTAGAGAACATTTTAATTTCTGATGATCGTAATGACCGTGTTTCCCTCCCAAACTCATATTTATTATTATAGTATATTTCAGTATCCTTGGCTTTAGCAGCTTTCAGGGGCATTTCATCTGTATATGTTTTCTCCAAGTTTTTCTCATCAAATTTTGCTTTTCCTGCCATCAGGAATGTTTCAGTAAGTAACCCGCGTGATGTCTTGCTTGCAGTTATGGATTTTGAACGGTATTCAGTTATTTTATAAAATGTCGCTTTCCATTTTTCTTGTTTTTAGTAAGTGGAGGCAGTTCTTTAACTTTAGATAAACCAGACTTCAAATCTTTAGTCATATTTTGTTCCACTTTAACCACGTTAATTTTTCTAGATGCATTTTGTATGGTTTTTATCCAGACATTGGAACGTTGTACTATTATGATTCACAGCCACACTCGTGTCGCCTGTTTGCTTTCCAGAACAACACAGGTCCATGAATTTATGTGCTAATGAAACTCAACACGTCAGTAACATGCGGAAGATACGGGAACTTGTGTTGTTTTCAATGTCAAACGATAGAGCTCAGTTAGACGATTTCAACGATATATATGACTCATATTGTGCCAAAAAGGGGATTTGTGATGTTACGGAACACACAGCTTCAATTACTTCAGACAGAGGGAGTTGAGCTGTGCTTTTCTATGAATCGCAAGGCAACTTTTATAAACAGGAATTAAAAATGTATACAATTCAGTGTCAAGTTAAAAAAAAATTATGAAAAAAAAATGTGTAACTCTAATGTTTGATAATATGATATGAATAAGTTATAAGAAATAGGGGTTAAATTGAGTTGGGGCTGAATGTATGGACAGCAAAGAGGCAAAAATTTTATTTGGATATCTTTCGTAAATATGCCGAACAAGTAGGAAGAATTTTAAGAGAAACAAAAGTAGATTTACAAGCGTGGATTGAAATAAATTTGGAGTTTTTATAGTCCGAATATGGGAGAGTCTGGATATGAGAAGGCCGGATATGGGAGTGTCTATGGGATTGCATGCACATCTACACATACAGGGTATGTCTGGATATAGTTAAGTAAATTTTTAACACACTGGCGAGTTTTTTAAGCACTGCCCAGTAACAAATTTACAAATACTTGATTAAAAAATGTACTTTTCCTAACTATTAACATCATAATTTACTAATGTAATTTAATTACCTTTAACAAGATTAAACTCAACTGAAAAAACTGGCATTCCACTGAGAATAGAGAAACAAAAACAAGTAATGGCTGCAGCCAAATTATAAGTGATAAACTATATTTAAATATGTGTTGATGCATTGTATAAAACAGGCAAGAAACATGTGTTTTTGAAATTAAAATATATTTTAATTAAAAAAATTTCACATCTTGGATATTTTATTTTTACCTAAAACTTTCAAGGATCTACTATCATATCAAGTGGTTACTGTTCACTTTGGTAGGAATAAAGTCAATCGCGAAATTTTCAGTATTACTCGCCGGTTGGTGAGTGACGAGTACTAATTTTGTCCTATAGAGCCGGATATGAGAGTGTCTATAGTATTGAATACACACTTACACCCATATCTATGAAAAAATACTCAAGTTCTATTGTGTCTAAGAATATATAATCTGATAGTTTAATGTATAAATTTAAGGCAATGAAACTTTTAAAATATGATGTTTAACTCAGAATTAAAATTTAGTTCAGTTTATTAAAAAGTGTGTTATTTTATTATTTTTCTTTCTATTTTTAGATTCAAAACTAGATAAAACTTTCTTTTTGAACTTCAATAAGTCATTTCCTTGAATGAAAGAGACGACAATCTCTTCATACTGATACTTAGAAGAAGTTTCTCTTATGATCCGAAACTAATCTTTTTTACTTAAGAAAATGCCTACAGTAGAAAATTCTTTCTCTAGTGAACAGCACTTTGTGCCTCCAAATACTGATAAAGAAAAACATTCCTCCATTGATACAGGAGAAAAACGTTTTATTTGTGAAGTATGTTCCAAAACATTTTCTAACAATTGTAAACTAAGAAGTCATTTCTTGACTCACACTGGAGAAAAATCCTTTGTTTGTGAAATATGTTCCAAAGGATTTTCTATGAATGGTAATCTAAGAAGACATCTCTTGACACATACAGGAGAAAAACCTTTTTGTTTGTGAAATATGTTCCAAAGGATTTTCTGAACATTGTAATCTAGAAAGACATCTTGTAATTCATACAGGAGAAAAATCCTTTACTTGTGAAATGTGTTCCAAACCTTTTTCTAAAAAAAGCCATCTAAGAAACCATCTTTTGATTCACACAGGTGAAAAATCTTTTGTTTGTGAAATATGTTCCAAGGGATTCTCTCTGAATAGTAATCTAAGAAGACATCTTATGGCTCATACAGGTGAGAAACCCTTTGTTTGTGAAACATGTTCTAAAGGATTTTCTAATAATAGTAATCTAAGAACCCATCTCTTGATTCATACTGGAGAGAAACTGTGTGTTTGTGAAATATGTTCCAAAGGATTTTCTCGGAATAGTAGTTTAAGAAGACATCTCTTGACACATGCAGGAGAAAAACACTTTATTTGTGAAATATGTTCGAAAGGATTTTCTGAGAATAGTAGTTTAAGAACACATCTCCGGACACATACAGGAGAAAAACCTTTTGTTTGTGAAATGTGTTCCAAAGAATTTTCTGTTAAGTGTAATCTAAGAAAGCATTATTTGTCTCATACCAAATAGACATCTCCTGAAAATCTTTTATATTTTTATTGTCAAAATTCATTGTGAACCCTGTATATTTCATTGCATTTTCTATTATCGCATCTGTTGTGTTTTAGCATTTAGCAATAAAAAAAATAGCACTTTGTACTAAATCATCAAAAATTGTTACATGGTATATTGTGTTTTTGATAATAAGTAAATAACTCTTGACATGATCAGTAGGTTACAGTAAACTTTTATGTAAAGCCTCTTTAATAGGTACTTTAATTTTTTTTTCATTTCACTATAATTTAATTCCCCCCCCCCCCCCCCAAAGAATTAAATGTTATTTTGACCAAAAAGGATAAATTGTAGCTCAATATCTAATGAAATAGGAAATGCTTTATTGAAGTAACGCTTTTGAAAAAATGTGAGAATTGTGCTAAAAATATATTTGTGTGCAAAAAGAATCTTACTCATTTGTTAAATTTTCTTCTTAGAAAATTTCCGAGGATTTAAATGAAGCCTATCTCATTACCATGTCAAAAGAAAATACACTGTGTCCCACCAAGACCCCCAAACTCTGCTCAGCCAGATAACTCGCTTGGAGTACATAAGAAGTACACCCAAAGAACTATACCTCGATGACCCATAATTTCTGAGAAAAATGTCAAAAAATGTATGACATCACGTTCAGTGCAAGAAAAATACCTTAAACATGAACATCGGTATCTGCATATGTTTACCAAGGAAAATATTGTCCACCTCAGGGCCGAAACTATCTTTTTTTTGTACCTAAGGTGAACACAGATTTTGGCACCTCCCTTCCCACCGCCCCCTCCTCCAGCCTCTGCAAAGTAAATTTACAAAGATAATTTGAACTCTAACGGCTGACATAATTTATGTAATAAAAAATACGTAATACTGAATCACGTAATCAACTTTGTCAAATATTGATTCACTAAAACCTTGAAAACGAAATCCAAAGGAAGTCACGTGAAGAAACTCGCAAGCTAACGTTCAACTATAGGAACGTTCTTTTTAAAAATCTCGCTTGCATTTTAATATTTTTAAATGATTTTTTCTGTTTGGGATAGCTCAGGTTGATCTCTAACTGGGTTAATGTTTAGTTTTTCGAATATGGAAGCAATTTTTTTTTATATAAAGTTTCTTTAATTTTTAACCGGTTCCAAAAGTGAAAGTAGCCTCATAAAAAAACTGCAACCAAAATCGAAAACCTACAAACTAACAACGTAAAAGATCAAACTCAACCCTCTTAAGAAAAAAAAAATTATTTAAAAATATTAAAATTCAAGCGAGAAATTTGAAAAGAGCTCTCCCATGTTTAACATTAGCTTGCAAGTTTCTTCGAGTGACTAGTCTAGTTTCTTAAGAACTCAAAAGTCAAAATTAATTTGGCGCCCCTTTCGTTTTCTTTTCTGGTGCCCGGGCATGTGTGCCCTCTAGTTTTGGTCCTTGTTCACCTTGCATATCGAGGAATGCATGTATATGCAATAAATGGCTGATTGCACACATAGCAACTGCGTAGTGTCTACAAAAGAATAGCTACTCAGTGCAGCCTTTTAAGTATTATTCAAATGAGGACTTGACATCATTCCAAGGCACATGTATACATGCCTCAATATACGCAGTGGATGTTTTGCGTATGTTCATATGCAAATCTATGCTAATACCGATGTTCATGTTTTCAACAAGTTTTGCTCCTTGTCAACACAACAAAATGAAAAAGCTTCCAAGCCATTATTCAAACCTTGGTGTTTGGTTCAGCGGGCCAATGCTCTGCTAACTGAGCCATCTAAAACAACACACCTAGCCTGGCTCCCTTCACTCTTATATGTTTGTTAAGGCTGCAATCGCAAACCACTGCGGCTCTGGTTGTGGTTCATGAAGTTATTCAATCTTCTTCTGTGGTTACAGCCTACAAACATAGAAGAGTGAAGAGTTCCAACTAGGTGTGTCGTCCAGGTGGCTCAGTGCTTCAACACCTGTGCAAACTTTTTCATCGAATGTTATGCAAAGCTATGTTTGAAAATGAAATAAATATGAAATATTTAAAACTAATTTTTCTTTTTTTTTAAGATCTTATAATGACTCCCCCCTTTCCATCCACCTAAGTTTTACAATCTGCGAAATTTGGAACTTAATCTCCGAAGATCAAAATCACTTTGACAATGAAAGAGATGTTATTTTAAATAGAAAACATGCATTTTCATTGATAAAATTAAAACTTTTTATTAATTTTTTATCCTGCTGGTGATGAGATATGTCCAATGATAAAGAATTGTATGAATATATTTAGTAGCAACTTCAGTTTTAAAGTTGAAGCTTTTTTTTACTGTAGTGCATACCTATATATTAGTACAAATGAATAGGGAAAAAAAAGTAAATGATTCTTATATGCACTTAAACTTATCAAAAAAGAATTGCAGAAAGGTTATATTTTAGACAATATTAATTGGAAGGTTCAACCAAGTGGTATTCTTTTCATATGAAACATGTTTTTTTTCTGCATAAGGCTATTCTCAAATTCAAATTTCTGACATGTTCCAGGATTGATTTTTATTTGTAAGTTCATAAGATTAACAGATGGTTTTTTTTAACAAAGTGTGAAATCAAATAGTACTTTCCATTTTTCGTAAAGTCAAAGGGAGTTCCAGAAAATGGTGTCATTTTGAATCAAATTTTCGGACTCAACAACCTGAGAAAAGACATCGCCAAAAATTTTTTAATCTCCCGAAACCTTTTTTCTCATCAATGTTATAACATTAGCCACAAGGCTTAATTTGCTCCGGTACTTCGCTGTTTTTAATAAATTTTTAAATATTGGTCGGAATTCACTGGAGCTCATAAATACAGTGCTTCGGAGATCAGTGCAATAGCGCTTCCGGAGAACCGAAGCCTAAATTACCCTTTCCTTTCCCTCCCATCTCCAAGTTTTTGCATTTTTTTGTATCAAAACATTTATATGTGACGCAATGTGTCGCACACGTTAGGAGATGGTGGTGAAACGAGCTCAATTTGTATATCAGTCTTTGGGCTTGGACGAGCTCGAGCTCAATCTGACCTACATTCAAAATTTTATTTATTCATGTATAGAAAAAAAAGAAATTTCCCCCCTTAAAAATTACATACCCCATTTCAAATCATTTTAATGTTATTTTCATCGGAATGAATGGGAAACAGAAATCGTGTTTTTGTATTCTAGTAATATTTGCAGATGTATGTCTGGCATTGAAACCGGCGACGCACCGCACAGTGGATCAAAGTATAGGCGATGTCGAACATAGGATTATCACGATAGTATAAGCCTATATATGTGATGTTTTTTGTTATATTTAGGTCTAAATGAGTAAAATAAATGATTCTGAAAGTATCTGCATGGTTTTACGAGTAATTTTGCACTTTTTGTCGCAAACAGGAAGTTTAGGGAGATGATTAATAACTAAAATAAACTGGAAAAACAAATCGTGCAGATTTTACTTATATCCAAATGACATTTGTGTAATTTTTAAAACATTTGTTTACTTTTTAATTGGCAACATATGCGATATTTACACAACTCTTTAAAATCGTTCTACAAAACTGCAACATTTTAGAACTTATTTCAGTGCATATTTGTTATTACTGGGTTTGAGTTTCTTTTTTTTTAAATTATCTTGTAGTAGTAATATTAATTTTAGCATATTTATTTTTCATTTGAAACAAGATTATTTCATTTTGTCTTTTTTATTTTATTGTTTTGAAATGTGATAACAAACAGAGATTTGTTTCTGTTTCTGAAGAACTTAAATAATCGTTTTAGTTATGAAAAATCAATGCTTAGTTTTATAAATGTACAGTGTGGACTAATTACCTCAGAAATTGATGAAGAAAATTTAAAGGAGCGTTTACTTATGTTTTGTGTAAATACAAAAGATAGCTGGCTGAAATCTGAACGAAAATTAGATCGTTTTTGATAATAAAAACTATTATTCACTTCAGTGTTCTTTTAAAGTTGGTAATGAGCTTAAACCATTTGCAGTTGAAAATTTACAGAAATCAACATCACGAAAATCTTTTTCAGGCGTAACCAAAACTCACGAAAAAGACTAAATGTTTCAGAGAGTATACTTCTGTAGAAGCTAAATTAAGAAGAATCAAAGAGAAAAATTCAACGCGAATTCAGAAAAGAATTAGGTTTGATAATAGATGTTGTTAAACAGGGAAGTGGTTTTGACACACGATGGAAACACTGCAAGGACATTTTTTGCTGCGTTTGAAAAGACAGCTGAGATCACTTGGATTGATAAAACTGCAAGGACATTTTTTGCTGAGCTGGAAAAGACAGCTGAGATCACTTGGATTGAATAAAGAACTTATTAAACGTTTTGTAATTATAATGCAAGTGATCGCCTGTGACGAAGTAATTAATGCCGAAAAAGTTGACAATTTCGCACTAGAAACAGCTAAACAAATGTGCCTCAAAGTACGGTTGGTATTATATGCCAGCTTCTGTACTTAAATTACAAACTCATGGAAAGGACATGATTACAAATTTTGCTGTTCCAATTGAGCAATTATTGGAAGAAGCTAGCGAAGCTCGAAATAAAGAGTTTCGAAGGTACCGGAAAAAAATAAGAGAAACATAAGTCGAAGAGCATGTAACAAAGACTTATTCCACCATTTGCTAATAATATCTGACGCTTTGATTTCCAGTATTAGACACAAAATAAAAAACGTTCAAAGGAACAAAATTTCTAGAAGCATTGGAACTTTTACTTTAAAATATAACACTTTATCACTGACATAGCAGCACATCCATTTATTAGCATACATTTAACCCTCCGAGTTCCTTTGCGCTTTTCAGCATTTTCATGTAAACGTTTATATAACCTGAGATACGAGTATATTAAATTTAATTTCGCAGTTTAATGTTAAATTAGATTTTTTACATCATTTCATCCTAGAAATTTCGTGCAGCATAATCTTCTTTAAAAAATATTTTTGTGTACTGCCAATTTAACATGTTTTCTGGAAACGGAAAATTACGAAATAGCCTCTTCAAGTCCATTTATTTCAAAAACTTCACAAGTTTGCGCAAAAAATCCTCTATACCACATTAAAGTTTAGACTTTCAGAAATACCAACATGTGTTTGAAATTTCAAACAACTTTAAACAATTTAAGTTACATCATTTTGAAGATTATGATCTCGTTAATTCCATATGTGTTGTTCATAATGTAGAATGACACATAAAATTCAATCAAAATGTCATGAGTAGTGGATTAAAATGTGTTTTAAGAAATTCATAATGATATTTTAAATGCGTTATTAGTAGAGATTACTTAGTTTCCATTTCGGAACAAAGTCACTAAAATTCGCAGAAAAATTCTTCTGCTGAAAGGTGTATATTCTGAGCTATACAAATACGATGTAATTTTGTATAATTAAAAAAAACATGTATTCGTATTTTGTAGATATTCTTTTAAAATATTTCATTGCAAAAAATTGGTTATTTAATGATTATTTTATGGCTCTATGTTCGCATTTTCTTAAGGATTGATCCCCTGTGCGACGTGCTGATATGGCGCCAAGCAAGAGAACGAACAATGAATTTGCTTTAAGATAATTTTCTTTTGTGACAGTGGGAAATTTTTTAATTGGATCGTTTATTTATTTTTAATTCAGATATCTAACCTGAAAACAATATTTTCTTTTGTTTTTAGTCAACGAGCATCAGGATCAGCTTGAGGTTTTGTTTGTTCGAGGATTTTTCTCTTCCATTGTGTACAAGTATGGAAATAACGTTAGTGATTTTTCCATTTATTTTTCTTCACGAACGCTGTACATGCTACAGCTCTGCTCTGCGCATTTACAAAGTCACTTTCATTCGTAAGTCGATATGGTTGCCATGTATTGTTTGTTGTTCTGATAGAAAGCAATCGAGCAGTGTTTCGCCATTTTCTATAAAAGCATCAAATCCTTCTTTTTTTGTGTTAGCACTATTTCCGAATCATAATCCTTAACTCATTTAATTAAAAAATTATGTGATTAATTAACATTAAAATTAGGCAAAGATTTCTATTTGGAAGGATTGATAAACTAAAAAGTGGAATAGTTGACAGTTAAATATGTGCATTATGCAGGTAGATATATTTAAAATTTTATTTTTCTAAAGACAAAAAAGATACTTTAAATTTTGCAAATAATGTATGAAATACAAATATACAGATTGGAACGTAGGAGAGAGAGGGTGGACACGCTACGGTTTTAGAACTGCAGATGCAGAATACTAGATCTCCGGTCCTTTTTTTGTTATAAATTAAGCCCTGATTAGCCAATAACAAATAGCTAATATTTTAACATTGCATGGCAACTATAACTCCAGGGTTCGTACTCATTTCTTTAAATAAATCAAGGACTTTCAAAGAAATATACAAAAAATGTAAGGACCTACAAATTAATAAACTAATAAATTATAATATGCATTTTTTAATAAAGGGTTTCATTTTTGTAAATACTAATTTTAAAGATTCAAATGGCCGAAAAGGGGGGGGGGTGTGATTTCAACGTGTGGGAGTAGAAATTTAGAAAATTTTAAAATAACGAATACAGTAGAAGAAAAAAGTTGCCGGAAGTGCCAATCCCAAAACTTTCTTATACATTTTAATACTTCAAAATTTGCTATCAGAGGGATAAAATTAAATGGCAAACTATGCCCATCTTGAGAATTCTAAAGATATGAAATTCCGTGCATTAGTCTTGAGATATGACTATCGCTAAAATCGTGTAAATCCTGCAAATGCAGCATAGCAGATCCCCCTGTTGGGTGATTACCTAATCAGAAACAATTTGTGTCAATGTCTAACTGACTCTGAAGTTAGATGAAAATTCGTGCATTAGTTCTTGAGATAGAGTTATTGTGGAAATCATGAAAAATAAAGCCTAGCAGCGCCACCTGTTGGGCGATTGACACCGAAAACTAATCAGCACCAATTTATATCAGGGACTAACTGAATGTAATTTTTTATTAAATTCCGTCCATTAGTTCTTGAGATAGAGCACCCACAAAATTTGTGTCACATATAGACAGACTTTTTGTGAAAACATGTTTTTCAGCATCTCTGACCCCTAAAACGTGTAAATCCATTGAAAACCGGAAGTCGAAAATTTTCACGAATCCAGTACTTTCTTCTTGTAACGATAGAAGAAAAAAAAGAAAGATTTAAAACTTAATGTGAAGGAGGGTAAGAAAGGAGGTGAGGGGAAATCCAAAATTTTGGAAGGGAGAATTAAGATGATTATTTAACTATATTGCCACTTCAATATGTAGTTGAGAAGCGGAATATTTATTAAAATTTAAACTCATTTAAGGGTAATGGCAAGAACTGCGTCTGGGCGAATGGTGGGCTAATCATTGGACTAAAGCTCGTGTAGATAATTGGCCGTCAAAAATCAACCCAACCCAACCCAACCCATTGGACTAAAGATCTGAAATGATAATTGACCAGTGGATCTGCTGGCACATGTAATAATAATTAAGGATCGACCGAAACAGTTTTTTAAGACCGTAAGCGACACAGAATTTCGGTAATCTCCCTATTTTCGACCGAAAATGTCCAAAAAAAATTTTAAGTAATTAATTAATACATACATAAATGCAGATTATTAATGCATAATTAATGCATAATTATTAATTATTTTGCATGTTTACTAAACGTACATAATTATTAATCAATCCTACGTGTGGCCCAAGTTGGCTGTCTGTGCCTCTGATCTAAACTTTTTATTTTCATATAAAATAAAATGTCATTCATTCATCAACAACTCAGAATAATTTTCTAATTATAACGAATCTCATCTCATTAAAAAATATTTAACTATGCACATCCCGATTCATCTTTTCTAATGATTTTTGTAAATGATTCATCTGTCATACTAGAACTTACTCAAAGAGTATTCAAAACTCTTCTGCAGTTTCAAACTAAAATTTTATTATTACTGTTAAGTTTGCAGCTTTAATGAGCACATGAAAAGCGCCTTCAAAGTTTAGTCCTATATGCATTACTTGTATTATAATTTGCACTCACATCATTATAATTTGCACTAGGGTCGGTGGTGACTGTAACTTATAAACACTGAAGTTCACAGTGCAATAAATAAAAAGGGTTTCTCATTTGAGCCGACACAGTTCAAATCAATGAATCATGTTGAAAATTTCAAAAGAAGAAACGAGATTCTTGAAATACAGATACTTTTGGTCTGGCTGAAATTTTAACAGCATTTTTGCCAAAAATTCGTTTTCGGCGAAACTCTGATTTTGCACCGAAAATGAAACGAAACCGAATTTTTGGTCCATCTCTAATAACAATAAAATATAATAATAATCTATTTTGCTTATAAACTTCTACTGATTTCTTCACTTTCTAGCAAACATTTTAGAATTTTGGTTAGTTCTAGAACTATTAATTCAAATTACTCATAATTTGATTGATGCAGTTAAAAAAAAAAATAGTCACCATTTTGTATTTTAACAAATGTCTCTAAAACTTTTACATTTGTGAATATTAAGATGCAAGAATAGGAGTGCTAAGCGTTATAATCTCCTTTAAGAAATACATTTGTTTAACTTAATTGGAATATAGGAATTGAATTTTTCCAACTGAGTGAAAAATGCCAAAGCCGGGATTCGAACCTAGAACCTTTTGACTTACATTGCCAATGATCTGTCTATTGAGCATCGAAGGCCGATAACCGACGGGTATATCTCGCTCAGATAACATTATTGGTAACAGCATCGGGTCTGCCATGCCGACAGCTTAACTGAATAAACCGCATTCGCAACGTAATTAAACGATGGAGCCACAGTCCTTGTACTTTTCACAATATATCCCAAATTACTTTAGCAGTTTGTTATATTACTTTAAGATGAATTTAATAACTTCAACTTATGGAAGAGTGTCAAATAGTCTAATATGGAGTAAGTATGAGTTTATCAAGTTACTTTGTTTTACATCTGTTTAAGTTGTACTACACACAACATACTATCAAATCAAATACATTTTATTTCACAAGTAAAAAGTATTTTCTCAATGTATGCAAAGAAAATGGCAATTTTTGGTTTGTTTTTCATATTTCACTCAAAGTTAAAAGAAATAACTTTGTATATAGAAGAAAATTTATCTCATGACAGTTAGAACTGGTTATTTGCAACCACTAAAGTTTAGATATGTTTTAAGTTCATTGCTAATACCATCTATTAAAATCAAAATATTATTTCTTGTTTGATAGCGGTTGAAGTTAGTTTTTTGAAAGCATTGAGGTCCGTGAGTTCAAAATGAAATTTGTTTTCAGAATGTGAGTAGAATCTTTTAACGATGAAATTTGTATTAGAAATTTTTCAGAGTTGGAATTGGTAAAAAAAATAAATATTTCATAAATTAATACAGTAGAACATCTTTATAATGCAAACCTAAAAACGCAAGGTTGTGCGTTATATAGAATTTTGCGTTATGTGGATCACCTTTCATGCATCATTAAATTTACCTTGTAGTAAACATGGCCAAATATGTCTGAAACATATAAAAATACATTAGAATATCTTTATATTGCATTCCTTGTTACCAAAAGTTATCGAAATTACAAATTTTTGCATTGTATACGTAATTCCACACATTGTTAAATTTACTTTATAAGCATGGTGCAGATATACCTCGACCAAATCATTCATTATACTATTCATTTTAAAAAATGTTTATTGAAATAGCATTTTTTCCATTAAAAAGTTCTAAATTAAGGAGATAAAGTTGAACTAATGTAACAAATTTAGTCCTGTAGAGAGTACATTTTTTTTTTTAAATGTGAGAATGCAAGTGCTTCGTAACTAAAAAATTCATTGTTTACACTAGAGAAGCTGTGCATTATAAAGATCTTCAACACTATATGGATGGTTACCCTTTGGCAAAGTCCCGATTTTTCTATGCGATAACAAGGGCTGGAGAGGGGGGGGGGGGCGAAGAAGAGAAGCAGACATTTCATGCAGGGGTGTTTATTAACTCATTAAAGTCGGTTGGCAAGAAAACATGCCATGTAAGACGAACAAAACTTTTAAATGTGAATACCAGTATTTTAATTTGGAAATTTTAACATTATCTAATCTCAGATATTTGAGAAATTAAATAAATCAAAATCACAATGTGGAAAAAAACGGTGTCGAAGAATTAAAAGAAATGTAACAGAGGCTGGTTCTTAATGGGTTAAGATTATGTAAAAACATATATGGATGTCAGATGTGGCTTTCATCTTAGTATAATTCAAGACACAGCAAATGTACACAGTTCATATTTCTAAGTAGTTAGTTAAATATTATTAAGTAGAAGATACATAAAGCATACATGACTTGTAGATTACGTTCTGATCAACAACAACGGTTCTGGTTATAGTCACAGTTAATACAGTTACAGCCAATATATATTTATACAGTTATTCAAACAGTTACAATATTTGTTAAAATTATATTATATCATGACAATGAAAATCCACCAGAAAAGTCAAAAGATTCAAATTTATGTCCCTTAGATTTTAAAATCAATATTTTCCACAAAAAAAGTTTCTGAAAGGGGGGGAGTCTTATATTTGGGAATGGAAAAGAAAATCAAAACTACTTAAAAGTGGATGGAGGGCTCATTTTGGAGGGGAGCTTACAGTCGGGTTTTTTACGGTATATCAGCCAAATAAAAATTTAATTTGAAATAACTTAAAAACATATATGCATTTATATTCAAATCCGAATTTATCAATATAAAAAGTTTTCTTCCCTGATATAAAGAGGTATTGGTTACTAATACTATTTCAAGACAAGTAAGTAGTATCTCCCTATACTAGAAAAAAAAAAGTTTGTTTTTATATAGGGCTGAGTCCAGTTTGACCAATATTGGCCTATCCAACATTGACCAATATCCGCTGGTAAGGCGTTCACTGATATTGCAAAATCGCTGTTCCTGATATTGCTGTGCTACCTGGGTTCTTATAATTTAATCATAATTTACCTAATAATTATTTTTCAAATTTTATACTATTGATATTGGTTAAGTATAAAGGCGGAACGGGAACTAATACCCCCTTAACCCTTTGTAACTCAACAACCCCGATTTGAAAAATTCTTACACAGATATTAAAATGCATCATTTTAAGCATGGAAAAAGTAATAAAAAAAAATCAGAACAGAAAAATAAAATTTTATTTGGAAAAATGGGTTTGTTGCATATCTGCAACATCTTGCCAAATGGCACAAAAACTAAAAATATTTAAAATTTTTATTTGCACGAAAATTTTTGAAACAATTGTTAGTTTTGTTGTAGCAAATTCCCACACCACATTTCTCACAAACAGTTTGATTAAAGTTTTTACAATCGGGGTATTTACAACGTATTCTTTTTTCTGCCCAATATGGCCAGTGCCCAATTTCGTCTAGGTGCACTTGTTTTGGTGGAATATGTTGAGTAGGCGCTCTATGCTTTTTCTGTTGAATTCTTTTTTCTACGAGACCTTTCCCTTTTTTGCTAGCTTTGGACTTGGTGTTAATTTTAGAGAGGGGGGAAGATTCCTAACTTACCCTATAGCAATTAAATAATGTAAAAACAGACAATTGTTTCCCTTTTTCAATAAATTTGCTGTTCTGAAAGAAATTCAACTTAAATAACCATTAGAGGATATTTTCGATCTCTTTCGATATTTTTAAAAAATCCATTACAAGTGAAGATATGGCGCGTTGTTGCAGATCTGCAACAAACAAAAGTTTACGTTTATCTTATACATATTATAAATTTTCTAGCTCGAAAATAGTCTTTAAATAAAGAATTTAAACTCCCCTTTGAAAACAAGATACTGTTAGTCGCCTGCAGGCTTTTTTAACTCCTGTATTTCAAAGCTTAATTCAGCAAAAACCACATGTAGCTGATCAAGCGCTAAATCAAACTTTGGACCGAAAAAAAAATCAGTATCGACATTTGTTGCGGATTTAATGAAATAATTATGTTAATATTAGTGTAATAGAATAACAACAATCAACAAAATCGTTTTTTGAAATTTACTGTTGAAATAACAATGACGTTTTGGGTATGTTGCGGTGATACAAAGGGTTAATTTAGATAAATGGGTTTTTCTATCCGATTTGCTGCAAATTTGGTATACCGGTTTATTTTGATAAGGCACTTCCCTGATGAGATTTGGAAACTCATTGCTTAAGTATAAAGATGTGAAACGGGGTGGGGGTCGGATTCCCCTGTAATTTATTTCTCGAGGGCATTATTCTTTTAAATAAGGGTTTAATATAAAATTAGAGTGAATAGCCTGTGAGCTCAATGCCATCAGTTTAACTGGGCCCTTTTCTTTTTATTATATTTGCATTTTTTTTCATTCATATTGTTGTTATCATTTTATTTTTGTGTAATGCTTTTATGTATGTTGAGAAAGTTGTAGAACTTTCTGTTGTTGTATATAATATAGACTGGTTCAATTGTCAGATATTTTGTTAAACATTTATAGTCGACTTTAACCATACCTTTTGCTTTAAACTTGCAATTTATGATTGATTTCAGAAGAAACATTAATTTTTGCAAAATTGTTGATCACTTCACGATTATTTTACCCGAGTACAGGCTATTTCAGGAAATATATGATTATGAATTACACATTGATTTTAAATGTGAGAAAGGATAAAATTATCTTTAGAAAGTAAAAGTGAAGCACATTCTTTGTATTTTAATTGAAATAACTTGACATCCCAACTAACAGAAAGTCCATTTGATTTAGCTAAGAGTAAAAGGATAAAATGCAATTTCTTAATGCTTTGAGGTTGGTTGGTTGATTTTTGCGGCCGATTATCTACGCTAGGGATATAGGCCCGGGCGGGGGGAGTGCCCTTCTAAGGGAACCTAACCCATATTTACGCATGGAAATCCATGGCCCGAAGAAAACCACGAAAACTCCGAACGATTAGGCCGACGGGGTGATTGGGATCGAACCCAGCACCTACCGTCTACCAGCTTCGAGAGCAGAACCTCTCAGCCACTGGTGGGGCTTGATGTTTAGAGCTACGATAAATTTTCAAAATTTAAAAAAGTACATTTAAGAGTCGTAACAATCAATAAGTTCCTATTTTAGACAAAATGTTTACGAATTACTTTCCTGCTGATAAAATTATGTTAGTAGAACAATTTAGATGTAATAAATGTTGTTGTTTTTTATTATCCTAAAGGTGTTTGAAATAATATAAGAAAACATCAAGCTGTTAAAATTTTTAATACATAAATAATTAAGTATCAGTGTGTGTTTCTTTTCCATTTAAAAATATACGTAGTATAACCCGGAAAATCCAGTATCATTGGGACCGAGACTAAACCGGATCTTCGAAATTTCTGAAAGAATCAAAACTACTTCTGTTGTTCTTAAGGGTGCCTTTATTCATAATTTAATTCACAGTCAAGTGCTATTTATGCCAGAAAAAAAAATTAATTCACAGTCAAGTGCTATTTAACCGAAAGGTTGGTGGTTCGAGCCCACCCGGGGGTGAATTCATTTTTCGAAAGCTGAGTTCCGGAGGTGGTCATCGCTGCCAGAAAAAAAAATATTAAAATAAAACTTACTGTAATGGCTATTTTCTATGTTACAAAAAAATTCTTCACGGTTTATAAACCGTGAAGTCATTTCTTCTTTTGTAAACTCCAAAACATTAATGACAATTTTATTTTCTTCAATTTTTTTCTAGGATTTTATACAACATTTAAATTTGACTTATATTTTGCATATCAGTTTAAAAAAGACAGTCTGTTTCTCTATAGCAGATATTACCTTTGCAGTCACATTTTTGCCTTTTTTCCAGTGATACACTTTTTTATTCTGGCTCCTCATTGTCGTTCCTCTGAGGTGCTATCGGCAGCTCTATATAGCCCAATGCCAGCAGTCTTGGTGTCCGCTAGTCCATTGCTTTCGATCTCAAAGTTTTGAATTCTTAAACAATTGCTATTTTTGTTTCTCCGTAATGTGGAAATGTAAAAAAAAAAAAAAAAAAGAGTGAGGTAAGGGGGGGGGGAGGATCTGGATTTCTGAAGTTGCCTGTTTTTGAGGTCACACTTTAGACGTATAACCAAAAGTTACTCCTTTTTGGATTAAAAAAAAAGGTTGGTATTCGGCCTAAATTTTTGATATTCAGGTAAATCAGTCGTCATCATATCCCTAATAAAAGAATGTTTCATGTATTCTTTCTTTTATATAAACAATGATTAAGAGGATCTAATAAACTCAATATGTTAAAAAAAAGCTTTTTTAATTTTTGTATTGTGCTCAAAATTTCTCTTGAACTATCTATTCTTCATGATTTATAGATTATATATTAAGACTGAAACTAAATTTATTAATTATTCTAGCCAATATATATATAGATAGATAAACTGAAGGAAAATATGAAATACTCTCGACTTTATTTTCTAAAAAACATTGCTAAAATAAGCATAGTTTTAGGTTCAATTTTAATATATAATCTACAAATATACAAAGATTGCATGTAAAAATATTAAGTAGTTAATGAGAATGAGGATTACTGTTAGGGGTGCCCTGAAAAGTAGTTGTGGCTGACTATAACGAATATATTTGGCCAGATAAATAGCACAGTAAACACCCTTTAATCCGGCACATTCGGGACTAGAAGCATGTCGTGTTACGAAATTTCCCGGCATACGAGATGAACATTGGGAAAAACATGTAGAAGTTATAATTAAACAAAAAATGACAGTAAAGCATCTTTTTAATTCTTTGAACAGCCTGAATGGAATGAAAAAAAGTCTTTCCGGCCAGTGCCGGGAGGAAGAGGTAGCTTTCATATTCCTTATTTTTAAAAAGCCAACTTATATTATTCAAACACACGAAGCTGAATTTTGTGGAAACCGAATATAGGAGATTCAATACTAATTTTTATCAATAGTAAATCATAATGAATGAGAATTTCGCGAAATTAGTCAGCTTTATCCAAGCAGCTTTTATTTAAAGTAACTTATATTTGGCTACCAAATTCGGCGATTTCATAAAGTGCCTGCCATTTTAAGATAACATGATGGATGAGGCTAACCAGTGAACTTTGTCGAGACCTTAGTAATTGCTGTGCACATGCTCACTCACATCGGAATCGGTTGATATATACGAGTGCTGTCGCAGGCAAAAAATCAGATTTTTCAAAATGTCACCCACATTAGAAATTGAAACTGCTATATCAGAGCCATTTTTTAAGATAAAGACAAACAAAAAATGCTCCTGAATCCTTATATCAAGGTCAAATACTCAAGAAAGAAACCTTTTTCAATTTCTAATTTGTTTGCACCCCACTTTAAATATTTTTTTTTAATTTAATGGTCGCCATTTTGAAACACGATGGCTATGATGAAGCTGGCCAGCGAACTTGATCGAGATATTGATGTATACTATCCACATGTCTTCTTCCATCGAAATAGGTGAATACGTGTGTTATCGCGTGACAAATACAAGATCGTTTCAAAGTGTTAGCCATGCTAGAAATTCAAAGTGCTATAATTCAACCATTTTTTAAGATATAAGCAAAAGAACAAATTTTTAGAAACAAAAACTGCTCCAGAATCTTTGTATCAAGGCCAAACACATAAAAAAATCTTTTTCATTTTCCAATTTTTTAATACTTCATTTTAAATTTTAAATTACATTTCTTTAAATGGCAACCCTTTTGAAACAAGATGGCGAATGAAGCTGGTCAACGAACTCGGTCGAGACATTGGTATGTACTATGTACAGACCAAATTACATCCAAATCGGTTCATAAATACGCCTGTTATCGCATGACAAAAATCAAGCCGTTTTAAAATGTCAGCCACAATAGAAATTCAAAATGCCATAACTCAGCCATTTTTTTTAGATATAGACGAAACAAAACCTGTTCCGGAATCTTTGTATTAAGGTCAAACACATGCAAAAAAAAAATCTTTTTCATTTTCCAATTTTTTGGTATCTCATTTTAAATTAAAAATTTTTTAAATGGCCGCCATTTTGAAACAAGATGGCGGATGAAGCTGGCCAACGAACTCGGTCGAGATATTTGTATGTACTATGTACACACCAAGGTACATCCAAATCGGTTCATAAATACGTCTGTTATCACGTGACAAAATTCAGGACGTTTCAAAATGTCACCCACGCTAGAAATTCAAAATGCTATAACTCAGCCATTTCTTAAGATAGAGACGAAACAAAAACTGCTTCCGAATCTTTTTATCAAGGTCAAACACATAAGAAAACAATATTTTTTCAATTTTCATTTTTTTGGTACCACATTTCAAATTTAAATTTTTCTTAAAAATTTAAATGGCCGCCATTTTGAAACATGATGGCGGCTGAAGCTGGCCAACGAACTCGGTCCATACATTGGTATGTACTATGTATAAACGAAGTTATATCCAAATCGGTTCATAAATACGCCTTTTATCGCTTGACAAATTTCAGGACGTTTCAAAATGTCAGCCACGCTAGAAATTCAAAATGCTATAACTCAGCCATTTCTTTAGATATAGACGAAACAAAAACTGCTCCGGAGTCTTTGTATAAAGGTCAAATACATAAGAAAAAAATATTTTTCCATTTTAAATTTCTTGCTACCACATTTCAAATTTTAAATTTTTTTAAAAATTTTAAATGGCCGCCATTTTGAAAAAAAATGGCGGATGAAGCTGGCCAACGAACTCGGTCGAGACATCGGTATGTACTATGTACACACCGAATTACGTCCAAATCGGTTCATAAATACGAGAGTTACAGTGTGACATAGGTCAGATATATATATATATATATATATATGGATATATATATATATATATATATATATATATATATATATATATGTATATATATATACAGTCGACGCTCGTTTTTACGAACTCGTAGGGAACACCCAAATAGTTCGTAAAATAGAAAGTTCGTAAAATAGAAAAACACCAAATATGATATGAATACGTACATTATTTATGTCTATTTTTATCAAACTGCCCCCTCTTCATGGATGAAGCAGTATTTCAAGATTATTTATTGTTTAATAAAGTTATACATGTATTTTTAAATATACAAGAAATAAATGCAAATTTATGCACAAAAAATAATTTTAGTACACAGAAACATACGTTACCAGGCTTTGAAAATATTACATATGAAAACACAGACTGTATTAGTACTTAGTAGATGAAAATACATAGATGAAAATATAGATAAAAAATTAGGAATGGAAATAATCACTTACCTTTTTTAAAAAAGTCACATTTTGAAAAATATATGTTTCCATTTTATCTATGGAAACCTTTACTACCTTTACCTTTCACAGTTATTGTTCCCTTCAAAAATGTGCCTTAGTCCTGACAACCACTACGTGAAATTGTTGCTATGCCGCCTCCCTAAGAAAGAGATTGGGGAAAAATAACACATTCTTGGAATGTACCTGATGTCTCATTGTACCTGTATAGAGTTTAAATGACGTTGGCACTGCATTCCGATACTTAAAAAAAAAAAAAAAAAAAAAAAAAAAAAAAAAAAAAAAAAAAAAAAAAAAACAGAAGTACGAAAACTGAGTTCGCAAAAAAGAGATTTTCATAAACTGTAGTTCGTAAATGGGAGCGAAAAATTACATTGATTCTATGGGAGCGTATTCGGGACCATTCTATAGTTCGTAAAATCGCAAGTGTTCGTGAAAAAGAGGTTCGTAAAAACGAGAGTCTACTGTATATATATATATATCAATTTTGAACGGAGGGTGGTTTCGGGGTCTGGGGGTCATGATCGATGAAAATATACTAAAATTTTTTGAAATCGCTTTCCTCCGAACGGCTGCAATAGGTAGCTTTTTGGAATGAAAGCTACCTAAAATATTCAATAACGTAAAGTACAATATTTATACTAGGGATGTAACGAATGTTCTATTGATATTCGGTATTCGGTTTTTTCAGCTTAAAAGCCGAATATTCAGTTTGGTTGAATAGCGCAGCCGAATACTAAATCAAAATCATTTATATTTATAATAAATTATATCGATTGATATATTATAAATAACCTAGGTTTATATTTATGTGTGTCATTAATGAAATTTAAATGTTTATTAAATTTATAATAGAAATTTATTTCAAATGTTAAATATAAATTTAATAATCATTTGAATTTTCTTAACGTGCAATGCATGGAAAATAACATTACTTAAAAATTTTAAGTAAATTTATTAATTTGAATTTTATATATTTAAAAAAATGATTTAATTATGCATTCAGTAGAGTTTGCTTTCCACCAGTTTAGTGGACACTCATTTCTAGCTAAGAGTGATTTATGAAAATAATTGCTGCTCATCATTTGTAAGTGGCTGAAATTTGTTAACTGTTTTGTTCTTGTTAGTAGTTGAAATCTGCATGAAGCAATCGCGAAATGTGGTCTTTGGCTCATTGTGAACACCTTTGCTTGTTTCTGCCACATTTGCTTTCATTTCAATTTCAGGAATCTCATTGTTTGAGGCAGCAGTCACAAGTGGAATGAGTCGAGATTATAACTTGAGACGATTTCTTTAGCTTTATCAAAAAGTAAGTTTGAATCTGGGATCTAACAAAAGTGAAATGCAAAAATGTTCATTATCATGAATATGTTTAAATTGTGGATTCATGTTTTGAGCCAGACAGACTTTAAATGTTCCAGCGCCAAACAATCCATTCCCTTCTCCAGACTTTGACAGATAAAGTTTCCACCATTGGAATAGCTTCCGAAATAAGGAATGTTAATAGACCCGGAGGCAGCTGCACAGACAATCACTTCATCGAGCTGGAATCTGAAATTCCAGGATTAGACACAACTTGATTATTTATTAAAATGCAGCTGGTCTGCCAAACGATATCTTGTTGGAAAACAACTTCACGTCTGATTTTAGTGGTTGATTAGTAGATTTATCATTGTGTTTTCCTGCATCCAAAGGTATGAAAACATGGAGCACTGGGAGCAGGAAAACAGAATGGTAAACCTACGAGTCAATCACGAAAATAGCATTTTAATATGCGAATCGAGTTTTAGCTCATTCTGGATTTTCAGCCTTCAACTCGATGACATGATTATCTGTACTGCCGCCTCCCAGTCTATAACTAATTTCTACTATAGCTTGTTTAAAAGTATCAATAAACTTAAAGACTTCTCTCACAGAACAACCATTGATTTGAATTAAAACTAATTTAAATTTTGTTTTTAATTATCTTTAAGGTTGAATATGTTTAATAAAAACTGTATGAAGATATAAACAAATAGTATTTTGGTTTAAATCAGAATTTATGAATTCGGCGGCTGCATAGGCCAAATATTCGGTATTCGGCCAAACCACTATCCGTTGCATCTTTAATATGTCCATTACTATAAAATGAAAACAGTAGGAATACTCATAGAAGCCATCCTTAACAAATATCGAATATCAGTTTGTTTTGTAGTAGCCTTCTCCCTTCTTATATTTACAAAATCAACATTAAAAAAAAACAACAACAAAAAAAAAAACATAGCATGTTGAAAGGAAATAAAATAAAATTAGCTGATCTGTAGTCAATAATTGTAATAATATTGATTGTGATGTGAACAAGATACAGGAATCAATAAGATTGACAAATTCACTGTAATAGTATCTGTAGTGGCAGTTGTAAAAGATAAACACATTATCATTAAAGTAAGCAAATGAAAGAATGTCACTATTTTAATCTCAAGATGAAATAAGATATTTGAAAAAGCCCAACTCACTGACGTATCAACTATCCATAACTTTAAACAATAAATTTTACAATACATTGATTAAAACATAAAAAAATAACCATGCATATTTATTATTTTCCATCGTTTTTCTTAATTATCCTCTCGGCTGGTGAATTTTTGTGACGTCTGCTAAAACGGATCGATTGTACATAACTGTGTCGCAACATTTATTTCGCTTTTAATATCATGGCATAAGTGTTTAAGGGCATGATTGTAGTTTTAATTAATGTGACATCTAATAAATCAAAAAGATGTGATAAAGATCACTTGATGAGATAGCAAACAAATGTAACATATCTGTATGTACCTCTATAAATTAGAACAAAATCAGAAAAATATTTTTTGAGTTATACTTGACGACTGGTTTTAATATCCATCGTAACTATTGTAGTCCGGAAAATAATTTTGCGCTGTGTATTTGCCTTTGCTTTGCTCCTACAATTATTGTTGACTATACAATTTTTTTTTTTAAGTATAGACTAATTTTATTTCAAAGCGTACAAAAGCATTTAAAAAATACATCCAAGATTTTAAATAATGATAAAAAAAAAATTACAGAAAGCACAGTAAGTTGCATAGGGGTACAAGTGTAACACATCTGTACGTAAATCTATAAATTAGAAAGAAATCGAACAAATATTTTTTTGAATTAGCTTGACGAAAGGTATTAATATCCATCGTAACTATCATAATCACAGAAAGCACGATAAGTTACATAGAGTTTGCCTGGTAAGGCCTCAATTCAGCCAGCTTCCATCTTCGTTAAATCAAAAGATTAAAATTAAAAATATTGGATGTATAGACTGCCGTATTTATTTAGTCAATAAAATTAAATAGTCATGTGCCTCGTGAGTCGTTCCCTTGGAGTTGGAACTATCGCAATCTCTTCACAGCCGTAGGTATGGGAGGTGGCTTATCATGGTGATATTTTGTTTTATGAGTATCACTGTACGTTCTGTTAAATTTTTTTGGAGAAAGCTTAAGCGGGATAGACATACTATGTTTTCTGGAACTGTTGTAATATGTTTTAATAATTGCACGAACCAGAGCGATATTTATCATAATTTCACGAACCGGAACAATATTTGTTATAATTTCAAGAGCCGGAATAACTTTCCGGTTTGCTCCGATACTTTTCGAGCCCTGGCTTTTCTCATGTATGAATAATGATATGTCTTCTTAGGTTACTATTATCAGAAAATCCTTTGGAACAAATTTCACAAACAAAGGGTTTTTCTCCTGCACGAGTCAAGATGTGCTTTCTCAGTTTACTATTCTTAGAAAATGCTTTTAAACATATATCACAAACAAAGGCCTTTTTCACACATATGTACCAAAATATGCTGTCTTAGATTACTCTTACAAGAAAATCCTTTGGAACATCTTTCACAAACAAAAGGTTTTTCAACTGTATGTACCAAAAAATGTTGTCTTAGAGCTCTCTTCTGAGAAAATGCTTTGAAAGATATTTCTCAAACAAACAGTTTTTCACCTGTATGTACCAAAACATGTTGTCTTAGATCACTATTCTGAGAAAATATTTTGGAACATATTTCACAAACAAAGAGTTTTTCAACTGTATGATTCAAGAGATGGATTCTTAGATTACTATTTGCAGAAAATCTCTTGGAACATACTTCACAACTAAAAGGCTTTTCCCCTGTATGTACCAAAAGATGTTGTCTTAGATTACTAGACTGAGAAAATGCTTTGGAACATATTTTACAAACAAAGGGTTTTTCACCTTTATGTAACAAAAGATGTTGTCTTAGATTACTCTTAAAAGAAAATCTTTTGGAACATACTTCACAAGTAAAGGGTTTTTCTCCTGTATGTGTCAAGCGATGTTTTCTTAGAGTACTCTTATCAGAAAATCTTTTGGAACATATTTCACAAACAAAGGGTTTTTCACCTGTATGTATCAAAAGATGGTTTCTTAAAGTACTGCTATCAATAAATCCTTTCGAACATGTTTCACAAACAAAGGGTTTTTCACCTATATGAATGTTTCTTAAATGTTTTCTTAGATCAATATTCTTAGAAAATGTTTTGGAACAAACTTCACAAATAAAAGGTTTCTCTCCAGTATGATTCAAAAGGTGTTGTCTGAGATAACTCTTAACAGAAAATCTTTTGGAACATACTTCACATGCAAAAGGTTTTTCTCCTGTATGTGTCAAGAGATGTTTTCTTAGAGTACTCTTAACTGAAAATCTTTTCGAACATATTTCACAAGCAAAAAGTTTTTCTCCTGTATGTGTCCAGAGATGTTTTCTTAGAGTACTCTTATAAGAAAATCTTCTGAAACAACTTTCACAAACAAAAGGTTTCTCACCTGTATGTATCAAAAGATGGTTTTTTAAATGGCTGTTATCAATAAATCCTTTGGAACATGTTCCACAAACAAAGGGTTTTTCACCTGTATGTGTCAAGTGATGTCTTCTTAGATTACATTTCAGAGAGAATCCTTTATAACATATTTCACAAACAAAGGGTTTTTCTCCAGTGTGAGTCAAGAGATGGCTTCTTAGGTTACTATTATGAGAAAAACCTTTGGAATATATTTCACAAACAAAAGGTTTCTCTCCTGTATGAGTCAAGAGATGTCTTCTTAGCATATCATTCTTAGAAAAAGTTTTGGAACATACTTCACAAATAAAAGACATTTCTTTTTTATCAGCGGAAGAATGTTTTTTTTTATCACCATTTTCAGGAACAAAGTGCTGTTCACCAGATGAGGAATTTTCTTCTGTAATCGATGACATTTTGTTAAGTGGAAATGTTTTGTTTTGGATGATAAGAAACTTCTTCAAAGTATCAGTATGAAGAGATTGTTGCCATTTTCATGCAAGGAAATGACTTATTCAAGTTCAGCAAAAAAGTTTTATCTTCCTTTGAATCTAAAAACAGAAAGAAAAAAAACAACACATTTTTTAATAAACTGCACTAAATTTTAACTGTGAATTAAGTAGCCAATTTGATATTTTTCGTTTTCTTAAACAGTACAAAATTCATTCATTAATTTATCACATTACATATTTTTAGGTATGACTTAACTTGAGTCTAGCTACAGATACATATGTGTACATATAAGTAGAAATATTGATCCTGTTCAGTACACATTTGTCTCTGGAGTTTATAAGATGGGGCTGTACATGTACAATGTTATCACTTTAGGAGGGGTCTAGCACTTGATATCATACAATATCTCTAGGGAGAGGGGGGATTTTCTTTTGCTATCGTTATCATTTTTGATTCAGCCAAAATTTTCTTCTTTTTTGTATCTTTTTTCTTTGTATTAGTATAGTTTGTTTCTTTTTTTTGTCTGCAACAATACAAATTTATTATTAAAACTATTAAATGATTGTAAAATCATTTCATTTAAAAAAAAAGAATATCCGAAAGTTTGCCATTCCTATTCTTCTACCACATATATTATTCGTTGTTAGATAAACAAATTTCGAAATGATACTTGTTATGTTTACTAGTAAAATGTGGGGAATAATATCGTCCACCTATTTTGTCTATAAGAAGTACTGCTTATCCACAAGTAAGGGGCCAATGCAAGAAGACCTTATTATACTATTAAATCCATTTTGTAACAGAAAGCTATTACTAAATACTTTTAAGTAGTAAGTATTTTTTACTGTTATTTGATATAAATTTATTTCAGATATATTAGTGATATTTTATTAAATTTTCTCTTCATTTAAATTAGTAAAGTATGTGAATAATAAATGCATAACCCTATCTGTATATTATTGCAAACGTATAATAAGAAAAACAAAGAAAAAAATTTATAAAATAAAAACAGACACTGATATGAATATCACTAAGGGGAGGGGGTTCAAGGAATGATATCATATGAGGGGAGGGGTTCGAAAATTGCTAAAAAGTTGTTGTCGGAGCACAGCTTCAACTTCCCTGCAAAAATTACACTTTTGTTAACACGATAACGTCCAAAATATTTGTCGCATCGACGTAAAAATGAGCTGGACGTCGGTAGTGCCGAAATCTCGGCGCGTATTCAAAATCATAAATATTCGTCAACCCTAACACTCTGAAATGTCGGCTCAAAATTTTCCCATAGAGATAACATTGCGAGTTTAATCTTATATATTTGAAAGATAAGGCTTTCTTTTTTTACTTCGAGCTTATTTCTGAACCAATTTTAATAATTCTCTTTTTTTATGAAAGCTGTTTCTTTATAGATTTGCCTGCACTAGGTATTTTTTTAAATATTCCCATTTGTATACTTAAATATAAAATTTTTTTTATGAATTTGTTTCAAAATGGTAGTAATTGTATTACTTACATTGTTGTAAAGAAAGGAATAATAGTAAGGTTTGCTTATCTTTATTGATGCCATTTTCTCATAAAATTCGAAATAAACTTTCTGATAAAAAACTGAACAGAAAATAACGCCACGCTTAAAAAAATACTCATGTGTTCCGCAAAAAGCTGTTATAATTCAAATCTTTTTCATTCATGTTAAAATAAAATTGTACTTTTCCTTATCTCCCATAGACGGCGCTGTGCCGATGTATTTTTCTCACTATGTTTACTTTTCGCAGTTACCGGCGAGACGAGTGAGTAGATGTTCGTACTGTAATTTTCCTGTTAAAACGTAACTTAATAAATTCTTTCTTTCCTCGCATTATATAATTTTTCTACAGGTTATGGGCCCAGCACGCTTCCACTGCGTATAAGATTTTCTGTTGGAAAGAATTTGATAGTTTTGATTTAACTTGTGTTTGCGTTTTGATTTTTTGAGTTCTACGGCGATCGCTAAGCCTAACGAAGTAAGCGTTTCTTTGAACTGTTTTCTGGACTTTGTTTTCGATTTTCCTGACAAAAATGGAAAGTGACAGAGTGAAAATAGAAAAGCTTGTGGACTCAAATAATTGGACACAGTGGAAATTCCAAGTACGGGCGATTTTAGATGCTCGAGATGCGTTAGAACTGATTGATGGAACGCATATACAACCAACAGCTGGTAGCGATAATTACGATTCTGAAATGAAAAAATGGAAAAAAGCAAACAAAACGGCAAAAGAGATTTTTGCGACAATGGTGGATAAGAAACCATTAGCTTTAATTATGAACTGTGAAAATGCTAGAGAAATGTGGGTTAAATTATTGGATGTGTATGAGCAAAGATCAGCGGACTCTGTTTATTTACTTCAAACTAAATTCCGAGAGTATCGCTATGTTGCTGGTGATGATATAGCTACACATATTAGCAAAATCGAATCTTTTGCTCGACGATTACGTGAACTTGGAGAACCACTATCAGATTCACTAGTGATAACAACCATTTTGAATACATTACCTTCGCAGTATCGTCATTTTCATAGTGCTTGGGACTCAACACCTTTGGATGATCGTACATTGTCGAAATTAACATCTAGACTTATGATTGAAGAAACTAGATTAGGTATTGTTGATGTGAATATAAATCGTGAATCAGCATTGGTAATGGAAAAACGACAGCCAAATAAGAACTTTTCCAAAACCAGAAGTGTAGAAAATGTTCATTTCAATGATGAAAAGGGCAAGTATGACAAAAGGAAACCAAAATTACGATGTTGGACTTGTGGAGGGCCACATCTGAGGCGTAATTGTATAAAGAATCAACAAAATAATAGATATTCTGATAAGAAAAAAGTAGATAGTAACGGTTTTGCCTTTTTAAATACATTTCAGTCAGATGAATCAGGAAGATCAAAGTGGATAATTGATTCTGGATGTACTCAACATGTGTGTTGGAAACCTGAATATTTTAAAACATATAAAGAATTAGAAGAAAAGGTTATGTTTGAACTTGGTGATGGCAGAAAAATTTTAGCCAAAGGTATTGGTAATATTAAAATTCGTTCAAATCTAGATGGAAAAGAACATCATTTTTGTGATGTTATGTATGTTCCTGAAATGAAGGCAAATTTATTTTCTGTAAAATCAGCAGCAGAGAAAGGTTTCATACAAACCATTGAAGGAAATAAATGGAAATTTAAGAAAAATAATAAACTTATTGTTGAAGGATATCGATATGGAGATATGTACTTTCTAGATATAGATGTTTTGGAAAATGAAGAAAGTAGCCTTATGGTAAGAAATCACAAAGAAAATTCTCTTCAAGTATGGCATGAAAGATTTGGTCATCAGAGTAAAAATCATACAAAAGAATTGCTGAAAACGAAAGGAATTGAAATATCTCAAACGGATGAGACTGAATATTGTGATGGTTGTGCAATTGGAAAGTTTCAGAGAACAAATTTTCGAGAAATGCCAAAAGCCAGTAAAGCTGGTGAACTAATTGTCAGTGACGTCTGTGGTCCAATGCAAGAAGCATCTTTTCAAGGTTCTAAATATTTTGTTACATTCAAAGATGACTACACCCAGTACCGTAAAGTATATTTTATGCAACATAAAAGTGAAGTGAAAGATAAATTGCAACAGTTCTTAGCATATGTTAAAACTCAAACTGGAAATACAGTCAAGACAGTTATGTCAGATAATGGAGGAGAGTATACAGATCAAGATTTCGTAGATTGCCTAGTGAAAAATGGATTTGAAATTGGAAGATCAGCTGCGTATACACCTCAACAGAACGGACGTGCTGAACGTGAGAATAGAATATTGATAGAAATGGCGAGAACAATGCTGTTGACAAAGGGATTGTCAAAACGCTTCTGGGCTGAAGCAGTGAACTGTTCTGCATATATCTTAAATCGTACTGGTAAGAGTCGTGATAAAAGTAAAACACCTTATGAAGCATGGTATGGAAGGGAATATTCATTAAAGCACTTGAGAATTTTTGGAAGCCAATGTATTGTCCAAATTCCTAAGCAACGACGTGTTGACAAGAAGTTTGGTAAAACAAGTATACGGGGAATTTTTGTGGGCTATGAAGAAGTCACTGGAAATTATAGAGTGTATACAGGTGAAAATCGAATAGAAACAAGTAAAGATGTTGAATTTCATGAAGTTTCGGTGCCAAATACATTGTTAGATTGGAGTCAGGGAGAGCAAGAGGTGGAATTGGTAGAGAAGGAAGACAAAGATAACCAATTGGAACAAGAACCAGTAAGATACCAGTTGAGAGATCGTTCAACGATACAACCACCTATACGCTATTCCCATTTTTGTCAAAAGGTAATTGAACCTCAGTCATACCAGGAAGCTATGGAAGTACCTGAGAAACAAAAATGGATTGAAGCTATGGAAGATGAGATGCATTCCCATCAAAAGAACGGCACTTGGGAACTTGTGAAACGTGATAACACGATGCAACCATTGACTGCCAAATGGGTTTTTCGTGTCAAAACAAATGAAAATGATGAAATTGAACGCTTTAAAGCACGTTTGGTGATTAGAGGATTTGAGCAACAATATGGAGTAAACTATGAAGAGACTTTTAGTCCGGTTATAAGGTATGATACTGTACGTTTTCTATTTTGGTTTATTTATTTTAAGAAATTAAAAATAGCACAATTTGATTGCAAGACTGCATTTTTAAATGGAACACTTGATGAACTGATATACATGGAGCAACCAGAAGGTTATAATGATAGATCTGGACGTGTTTGCAGATTGATTCGAAGTGTATATGGTCTAAAACAGGCACCTAGATGCTGGAATCAAAGACTAACTGAATTTTTAACAAGCGTTGGATTTAGAGCTAGTAGTTATGACCCTTGTGCATATCTGAGGTATGTTGGTGAAAATTTAGTCATTATTGCTGTATATGTTGACGACGGACTGATTGCTGCCACTGATAAGGTAGATATTCAAACACTTCTTAGCCAGTTACAAACTGAATTTGAAATCACGATTTGTGAAAATGTCAGACAATTTCTTGGTTTTCAAATTGAATTAATGAAAGACAACATAAGAATTCATCAGGCAGCTTATGCTAAAAGAACACTGTCAATGTTTGAAATGGGTGACTGTAAACCTGCTAAAGTGCCAGTAGATAAAAGTTCTTTAGATATTCTGTATCGTGAAAATGAATTAGATTCCGAACATCCAGTTGCATCAGCTATTGGAAGATTAAAGTATTTAGTTGTTGTTTCAAGACCAGATTTGGCATACGCAGTTGGAAAAGCTGCACAGTGGATGTCAACACCTACTGTTGGATCATGGAAATTCATTAAACATATTTTGAGGTATCTGAAAGGTACAATAAACATGGGAATCCACTACAGTGGCTCAACAGACGGTTATATCAATGTGTTTTCTGATGCTGACTATGCTGGGGATGTGCAAACAAGAAGATCCACAACAGGATACATTTCCACCTTAGGTGATGGTGCAATTACTTGGAGTAGCCAAAGACAAGGATGTGTGGCCCTTTCTACGACAGAATCTGGGTACAGGGCTGCATCAACAGCATCCAAAGAGTTGGTCTGGTTGACCAATTTAATAAGTGAATTTCAACCTGGAATACAAGGACGTCTACTCGTTGATAACCAAAGTGCAATTCGGTTAGCTAGTAATCCAACTAACCATAGACGCACAAAGCATATAGATATTAGATATCATCATATAAGAGAGTTAGTGGAAGAGAAAAAGATCTTGATAGAGTATGTGGACACTGTAAATCAAGTAGCAGATATGATGACAAAGCCTATGGGACATTTACGTTTAAAAGAACTATGTGCAAATATTGGACTCGTTTAAGACTGTGAACTATTCATATTTCAGGAATAGTCCAATTTTAGGGAGAGTGTTAAAATAAAATTGTACTTTTCCTTATCTCCCATAGACGGCGCTGTGCCGATGTATTTTTCTCACTATGTTTACTTTTCGCAGTTACCGGCGAGACGAGTGAGTAGATGATCGTACTGTAATTTTCCTGTTAAAACGTAACTTAATAAATTCTTTCTTTCCTCGCATTATATAATTTTTCTACAATTCATTGAGTTTGAGAAGCTTGGGAAATGCTTCAATGAGGCAAAATGACAACATATTTAAATGAAAACGATTATTTTCTCTAATAAAAGTAAATATTTTACTATGAAAGCCTCTGAAAGATATAAATTTCTGGAATTTTACTCGCCGATACGAAGATTAGAATCACAAGTCAAGAGTGCGAATGTTCACATGCAAAATCATATTTGACAAATTTGATTTCAAGTTTAGAAATATATGCATTAATCACATATTGCGCATTGCAATATTTTTGAAATGGTGTATGTAAAAATGAGAGATGCGTATGCAAATTTTGAGATGGTGAAAATAACGTTAAGTTTAGATTTTACGCGAAAAATAATTCCATGACTGACTTAACCCCTTGATGGGCGATGTGATAAATTTTATCCCACCTATAATTAATGAAGACTTGCACCAGAAAATTTTTATTAAATTTTACTTTTTTAACTTTGGTTGGAAAATGTCGTAAAATTGCTTTTTGTTATTTTGCAATAAATCTATTTGCAGATTCCGGTGTGAATTCGACATTACAGAAACACAATTACTTGCCCCTCAAAGGGTTAAGGTGAAATCATTTTTTCTAATTTTCAATCGGTAATTTTAAACATAACACATTGGTTACTCTAATCACTAAGTTTAATAAAAAGGTCATTGCTAAATTATGATATTTTTTAGAAAAATGAATTTACATCTGATTATGTACTATAAAAACAGATTTAGCTTTAACCCTTAATTCTCGTTCCTGTCAATCTGACAGGCTGAGGTGCTGTTGTTCATTTCTAGCTCCCGTGATATTTAAAACAAAAACAAACAAACAAAAAAAAACTTGTGAAACCAGAAAAATTTAACTGGCCTTTCCATTATGAAGACTTTGAAAATCCCGTTCGTGTTCGGTTTGTATAACTTATGTTTGAGTAAATTATGGATTTTGATGAATAAGGCATTTCTGACGATGATTTGATTTTAAGTGATAGACAACATTTTATGTATATGTATTATTTCAAATATTATTTGTGAACATTTGTAAAGTAGTAAAAATTTTAGGATCTTATTCGTATTAAATTCTTGATGTAAAACAAACATTAAGGTGCAAACTTCCCACATAAAAGCTTTTCGGCAAATAGGAATTTGTCCTATAACACCTTTTTTTTTGCCTCAAACATATAGCTACTTGCATACTTTATTTCGAAATCTAATAATTATTCAATTTTTGCAATAAAAAATAGGCACTTTTCTGATGTTTTTTTAATAAATATTAAGGATTCTTAAGGGGTTAAATAAAGATTCTTGTAAAAATTTTGGTAAAATTTACGGTTTTGTACAGGAAATTTATAAAATAATATATAATTTTTAAATACTAAAAAAAAAAAAAAAAAAAATGAAAGAAAGAAAGAAGAAGACATTCTTTAATTTTAGGGAAGAAAACTCTTGAATTTTAGGGAGACATTACGAAAAAAAATTAAACCTTCCTTGAAAAAAAAAGAGAATAGCAGGTATGCAATAGTGTGAAACTCACAAATAAAGATAATAATTCACAAACTAGAGAACTGTTCAACTGTGTTAAAAAAGTCATTGACTTATTGCAATCCACAAATTACAAAATTATAATAAAATTCAGAACCAAACAGTAAAACTAAATAAACAAAGTTAATAATAAATGTTATACATTTAAGTAAGTAGCAATAGTTGCAAAAACACATGAAAAACATATGCTGAATTAGCTTTTTCATGTAAACTACTGAAGCAATTTCAATGTTTTCTTTAAAATAGTTTGGAAATATTTATCTTAAAAAAATAAATAAAAAAAAAAAGATGAAAAAAGCCAAATATTGCAATTTCCCATAACTGCTAGCAATCATGCAATCTGAATAAAAAAATAATTGCCCAAGTAGTAAAATAGAGGTAAACTATAAATCTACCATTATGAGAGCAATAAAAAAGGAAAAATGCAATAGTTATGCGATTTAAAAAAAATTAAAAATACTAACTATCGCTCACCCACAAGAAAAGTGACACACCTCGCAGAAATTCATTTTGTGTTTATTTCACTAATAGGTCTATCATAGGTCTTGCTACACAAACAGTTTCATAAGTGTAGTTATAAAGAAAATGACTTTATTATACTATATGTCCATTTGTGACCACAGAAGGAGAGGATTATGTGGGAAGGTAAAATTACCCATCCTACATCTTCATTCTTAAGCGTTTTATGCTGTTTACGTGTCTTTATACCGGCATGCAGAAATAAGTGCTATAATTTCATGTTACAGTAAAATCATGCAAATTTTCTTTTTTTTCTCTCTAGTGAAATTTACTTTTGTCGAGATGTGTCATTTTTCTTGCGGGTGAGCAATATTATGTTTTGTTAAATTAGCGTTACTAAAAAAATGAATTGATTTTTAAGAAAAATAAAAGGATTGAAATATACCTAATTATTAAATTAAAAGGAAAAAATGGAAAATATCTAATCACTTCAATAGTTTCTGAGAAATTTGTAAGTCAATATAAGCTTATTTTTTGTATGCGATTTTGCCACTGTTGTTACACTCATAAAAGTATGCATCAGAAACACAATAACAATTTCTAAAACTCCATTAGAAGTAAATATACCTATGAAACTAAAAGGAACTTTGGATATATTCCTGGATTAATTAAAGCAACTTAAATTATCCCACTGAAATTACTTTTTCTTCACAAATGAAATGAAAGTGAGTTGGGAAATACAATACATGCTTCCAGAAATATATGCTAAAGTCTGAAAAATAAATAAATAATATTAGAAAGTAAAAATCTTCAAATGAAAATGTTAAAAAAATGTGTAAAACATAAAAAAAAGAAAAAAAAATTACACAGTACAGTCGCCAAAGTAGGGACATTTTGAATCTGAAATATATATAAATGAAAATTTCACTTTTTGAACTGCAATTAGTACTTTTGTTTTGCCAATACCAATCAATCTGACAGAAAGATATATTATTTATGTAAATTTTGAAGTTGTATGAAAAAAGAAATCAGATTTTTCTGGAAAAATCCGAAAATATCATTTTCTTACTGATAAAAACTTGGTACAATCACAGAAAAGCGAGACACTCGATTTTGGTGGTGCTTTTGACATGTGCGTTAACTGAGAATTCAACATCCTCAAAATTCTCCTCAATCGCAACACATGCTTTTTGGCAGCAACTCTCTACTTACACAGTTCCAACGACAATTGCTTTCATAAAGTAAACATTACACGCAAAAAACATGTAAGCAATTTACAAACTTACAACTTAGCAATTTACAGCTTTTTCTCTCTGGATCTTTTATTTATACAAATATTTAGCTCCAGATTTTTCAATTTATACACATATTTTGCTCCAGATTTTATAATTTATACAAGTTTTTAGCTCCAGATTTTTCAATTTTTACAAAATTTTCGCTCCAGATTTTTAGACTTTTACAAATATTTTGCTCAGATTTTTCAATTGTTACAAATATTTTGCTCCGGATTTTTAAATTTTTTACAAATTCTTCACAACGGATTTTTAGATTTAAAAAATTTTTTTGCTCTGAATTTTTTGATTTTTTTTTGCTCCGGATATTTAGATTTTTACAAATTTTTTGCTCCAGATTTTTAGATTTTTACAAATTTTTCGCTCCAGAATTTTAGATTTTCACAAATTTTTCTCTCTGGATTCTTAAATTTTTACAAATTTTTTGCTCCGTATTTTTAGATACCTACAAATATTTTTCTCTAGATTTTCACATTTCTTGCTCCGGATTTTCACATTTTTAGTAATTTTTTTCCACTACATCTTACCAATTCAATGCACTAATATTCGGTAAAAACCCGAAAAAACGTCACTGGATATAAAACCTCGCTGTGCATCAATTTCTAAAATGCACAAATACAACACTTATCAAATGAAATCAATAAAAGTTATTGTACCTTTATTTCTCATACTTTCATTAATAATTTACGATTGACAGTATTTCTCTTACAGCAGTCATCTCCATGGTCGCAACAATTGCAAGTAACCTCAGTTCCCATTAAAATCAGCCTCTTAATTAGGGATTGACCGAAGCAGCAATTTTGCCGAATACCGAAGCTTCGGTCGAAGTGCATACCGAAGCTTCGGTATTCGGCAACCGAATACTTGAAACTTTTTAATATGCATTTTTGCACATATTAGCTTTTTTAAAAAGCTTTAATTGAAATTAAATTCTCAACAATTTAATTCAATTACATTTTTATTCTAAAATCTAATTACACAAAAAACTTTAATGACTTCTTTCCACTCACAAATTCATTTACCCATCACTTATTTTTTATTATTTTATCACTAGTCAATATCCAAAAATAACCTATGAAAATATTAAACTATACAGGGTATTATTAAAGATAAGGATTGTCAGAAAAAGAAAAGTTCATTCAAATAATAAGAAACAATGTTGTCATTAAGCTGGTTTACTGATTGGCTACATCTAACTATAAACATATTGAATAGGAATGTTCTCAAAATACAAAAGGTTATATCAATTTGTACATTTAACTATTTTCTGTCAAATTATTGATAGAATATTTATATTTTGAGTAATATTTTAACATTGTGGTGGTGAAGATAAGAAATGTAAGCAATTTTGATATAATGGTTATAAAAGCTATAGGATAGGCATAGGGGTATACTTATTTAATGTGTGTATTTTCTTTAATATACACCTTAGATATACAGATATGAACTCTGGCATACTTATTTCATGTGTATATTAAAGAAAATACACATTAAACAAATTTAAACTAAAAAAAAACTAATGTAGAAGTAAATAAAATTAAATGATAAGGGAAAGATGGGCATCTTCCTTACTTTTTTTCTCTGATGTAGACAGTTATTTTGATTTGCACCTATGTAGACTATTTTAAGAAGGAAAAAGTTTTTTTAAATAAAAAATGGCTTTTGACTTGTTTTTCGTAGTGCAGCTGAACTCTGAACTCATGCACATAATATTGAAACTCATTGTTTAGCCTATTCTACTGCTAAGTAAAAGAGAATTTTTCTATTTCTAAGAAAATACTTGTCTGCAAGTATTCGGCCGAATACTTAAAAATATTTGGTTAACATGCCGAACCACCGAATACCAAATCAACTATTCGGTATTTGGTCAATCCCTACTCCTAATAATCTCAACAATTTATGCAAACCCTTCCTTTCATTCTTTGAGACACATCATTACACTTAAAATAAAATCCTTATGAAGGGATATTTCAAAATTTACGAAAAAGAACAGAAAACCACAACGGCTCCTTCCAGAGGACAAAAGTTAAAATCACTCTTAAATATGCTTATTCCCAAAATAAGCATAAAGCAATTACAAAAGTAACATGCATTTACAAAGATGAAACACAAAATAACAATAAATAAAAACTTATTACTACAAGGAAATTACTTTCACAGGAATGTATTCCACATCAACATCAAGCTATCACTTCAAGTCACCTCGCAAATTATACAAATAAAAAGACAACTCAACAAAAAATATTTACATCACAAACATATTTAAAAAAAGCCAACCAATCCAATCACTTGAATCGAATTCCCTGATAAACTAACTAAAATTCTAAATCAAACCGCAGTAGGTAGAGAAAGAATTTAAGAAACAAACTGGTAACAACAAAAACTCATTTATCTCCGTGCCAAATATCTCGCCTGTTATAGGATTCAGCCAGAAACTTTCATTGCAAAACATTTCTTAGAAAACATAGAATAAATACTTTTTTGGCTTTAAAATTCTTTTTTTATCTTTTTACATGAATATAATATAAAATAAATGTATAAATAAAATACAATTAAAAATTTAGTCTTTTAATCTCAGTGTTTCTACAGGTTTTTAGTGCTTTGTTTATTACTACTTTTGTTAGCAAAAAATTGAATTATTAAAATTCTTAATTATTTGATTGCTTAAATAAACTTATTAATTAGTCTAATCCTTTCATTTACACATAGAATAACTCAACAAAATATCTATATACAAACTGGAGTGTGTTATTTATGATGGCCAATTATCTGCACGAGGGATATGGGCCCTAGGGGGAGTGTTCTCCGTGAAGGTCTTTCTAAGGGGACCTAACCCGTAGGGTCAGGTGGGAGAAAGTTGTGGTAATCTAAAAAAATGCACTTTTTTCACAATAAATGTAGTACATATTTTTACTTTTTTTTCAATTAATACATAATTGGAGTTTGTGACAAATATTTCTGTTAAGATTTGTAAATCTGGCAACAAGTTTACTGTTGTTTATCTTCTTGTTTACATATATGTGCAGTTTGTTCTTAACACATGGTATTGATAAACTTTGTTCTTGATCCTTTCTCACTTGAAAAAATCAGTATATTTTGATACATTTCAGTAGAAGAACTTCTTAAAAACGGATTCATGCATCAAGGTAAGAATTATTTTATTATTTCAATTTTTTATGATTTTTTTTCTAAGGTGGGGGAAAGTGGTGGTATAGTTAGGCTTAGCTCAATGTTGTATGATGATTCAATTTTAGACTGTAGATGTGATTAATTTTTAAAAATGGGCTGTAATAAATGTATTAATCTAAAAAAAAATAGGCTTTATTTATAAATTTTAATCTTAATATGATAATACAATTAAATTAAAAGTTATTTTTTACATAGGGTCAGGTGGGGGAAAGTGGGCCCATGGGGTAAATTGGGGGTATATTGAAAAAAACCTATTTTCTCTTTTAAATTAAGATATTTTGTTAATTCTTTTTTAGAGACATATATTGAGATTATGGCAACTATTCTTATTTTAGTTTTAGAAACTGGAAACAAATTTAATGTTTACAAACTATCTTGTTTATGCTCATTGCATACGGTCAAAAAGTCGATCAGCTAAAATAATCGCCCAAGTGATAAAAATTAATACATTATATCACATAAAGCATTTGAATAAGTCACCATTGGGGAACTATTAGACTTTTCTTGCTGTTTGGTGGTGAAGATTATATAGAGTTCAGCAATATATGCTACATACTAAGTGAACCTAATTTTGATAACCATGGACATTATTTCTTTAATTAAATAATATCTGAAAAATATTTTTTTTTGTGCATTTGTACCTTTAAAAATAATTAAGATACATTTATTTCAGTGTATTTTTATTTAAAAAATAATATTTACTCGTTTTTATTTAAATATACAGTGAAACCTCCTACAACGGTCACTCCGAACAACGGTAACCTCCGAATACCGGCCATGTTTTAGTATTACCGAATCTCTTCCATAGAAATAACATTACACTAAACCTCCGAATAACGGCCACCCCACAGCTTTTTTTTTTAAACTATAACTGACATTGAAAAGAATGTGGAGGTGGATTTTCTTATTTGAGATCCTTATAATTTCCTTACTAATCTCTAGTGGTTTCTTAGCAAAATCTCGTTTGTAAATAGGTGTGGCGAGAGGGGGTGGGCGAAATTTAAGTTTATGTGTGAGGAAGCAGTAGTCAAATGACTACTGTCAAATATACTTTTTTTGAATCGCGTGATGATATTTCTTGTCTATGTGTAGCACGTGTTTTTCACTAAAAGAATGAGTTTAAAGTGAAAAAAAATTTAACTTTAAGTGATAAGTTGAAAGTTATCCACGTCAGCAAAAAAAGTGTAAGTGCATGAAAATTAGCTGAAATGACATTTGCCTAAGGACCCAAACAGATGACATTTTGAAAAAAAGTGACTTTTATTTAGAAAAAACATTTCTAGGTGTAAATTTGGAATATAAAACTGAGCGTCAAAAGAACTAGTTATGATGAGATTGATAAGCTGCTTTTGGAATGGCTTTTGAACTCTCGAAAGAAAAATCTCCCAATTTCTGGACTATTGTTGCATGAATGTTAAACCTCTGACATTACAGAGAAACTGGGAAATTAAGAATTTTGCACTCACTCAAAATGTTAACGAATTCTACAACAAATCTGTGGAAATGATTATGCATTTAGAGAAAGAGATACGCTTTAAAATAAAAAAAAGTGTGAATAACTAAAGTAAAAACTCCCTAAAGCGACCACGTTCCGTTCGAATAAAAATGGGTTGCTCCAAGAGGTGGTTTCTTAATGGAGGTCATATTTAAATCTAGATTTGAATTGTTGAAAAAGGCTAACAATTAATGTTACTAAAATTTATTTTCCACATTAGGGAAAAATATGAAAATTTAAGTATCAGAACAAAGGTTAATTGCATAAGTTAATTATTGCAGAACTTGAAAAACTGACATTTGCTTTGATTTTACGGTTTTATCTCCTTTAACTTTTATTTCCAAGTCCTTTCAAAGTTCAGTAAATAAATGCAAATTTTTTAGATGGGAACAAATAATGACGGTTTCATTAATGTATCTATTTCTTTGAGAGTTTCCTGACAGAATAGGGCAGGGGAGTTTATTGACCATCATCCTTACTTTGTCATCAGAGTTAAAATCATTGCATAAAAATGCACAAAGGGGTTTAAAAACTTTAATATTACTGGAATAAATAAAAATTCTAAACTTAGTTTAGAAGTTTGATGAATAATGTGCTCTCCAGAATTATTATTCTAATAAAACCTTCTTCAAGCGACCAGGAAAATATGGAAGTTGTTTCATTTTCTTCAAAGAAATGGGTCACTCATGGGGGGAGTTCAACTGCGGTGATCTCTGAGTAGAGGTAAATTTAGTATTGAGCTTATGGGAATAAATTTCGTTCCTTGAAAAAATGGTCGTTCATGGAGGTGGTCGCACATGGAGGTTTCACTGTAATTTCTTTAGTGTAAAATAATAGTATGTATTTTTTAACTGTAAAAATAAAATAATTTTGGTCAGTTATTGTTATTTTAATGTAATGTAATTTTGAGGTTTTAAAATGTGGAACCTCTGAATAACGGCAACCTCCGAAGTACGGTCACTTTACCCTGCTCCCAGTGGTGGCTGCTATTCAGAGGTTTTACTGTATACTAATTTTGGAACTACCCCCACTTTCCCCCACCATGAGGTAAAGTGGTGGTATCAAAACATGCTCTTTTAAATGTATCACTGTCAGAAAACAATCGAATAAAATTGAGTGGTTATGCTTCATGTTTAATCTATATGAATCCAATGTATAGAAAATACATCAAAAGTTTCATTAAAATAAATTTAATTGATTTTAGGGCCTTTTCTAAAAAAAGCTTGATTTTACCACCACTTTCCCCCACCTGACCCTATTTATGCAAGGTTTCCCAAAGTTCGAACGAAAACCATGTAAACTCCGAATGGTTAAGCCGACGGGCATGATTGGGTTCGAATCTAGCACCTCTTGTCTACCAGCTTCGAGAGCAGAACCTCTCACCCACTGGTGGGGAAGTAAAGGGTTTAAAGGCACACACATCTATTTAATTTAATTAAACAACAAACTTAAATATAATACTTTTCATTCCAAAAAAAAAAAAAAAAAAACCCTCACTAAATTGTTTAAGAGATATAAACAATTTTCTTGCTTTTCAATAATTAAAATGTGGTTGGAATATTACAACATATTTATATTTGATTCTGTTTTTTAGTTTTGCATAATTTTAAAAATGTAGAAAATACAGGATTATAATACATAACTTTTCTAGTTACCCGATTAAAATCATGATTATAATTACCGATATTTTCATCTGTTTTGAATCATTGACATGCTGCATTGAAGATGCATGACACTAAGAATCACAGTTTGCAAGTTCTTTCTGTGGAAAAAAGACAAAAGACAGTTTATAACTTACCTTTCGGAAAAAATAAAAAAGCATGCCTTACTGTAAGAATATTTTTCTTTTTATAAGAATTTAAATAAAACATGTCAATGCGTAAATTAAAACCGCACTTTTTAATAGTGCTTTTAAAACTTTTAAGAATTTTAAACACTACAACTGAAAGTGATGCAACTTTATATTAGAAATAGCTGCTTGTCATTTTTCATTTTTTAGTAGTGCAAAGTTTCGATACATTCATATTGCCCAATAATACATGAAAAGTGCATTCCCTTCACAGACAAAATAAAGCAACAGTTCTTTTTGCTTTTTTAATCTTAAACTTGTACATGTATATGATGGATGGAAATTAGTATATAATTTTAAGAATAAAGTTTTAAACTTTTCTCATGAAAAAACATACTCTTGGTAGCTTCCAACAATAATCAACATTTATACAGAAGTTTGCCACAGTAATTTTCAATTCATTCGTAAGAAGGAAAATGTTTTTGAATCTGTGTGTAAACTAAAAGCGAGAATTTAATAGTGCTTTTATAAATTTTAATAATTTTAAACAGTGATATGGAAATTAAAAAATGATGCAACTTTAGATTAAAAATCACAGCTTGATGATTACTATTCCGATTTTTTTTTAGTGGTGGAAATATTGTTCCAATACTATATTTGCAATAATACACTGAAAATACATTTCCTTTACAGTAAAATCAGAGAAAGATTTAAAAAAAAAAAAAAAAAAAAAAAAAAAACTGAAACTGTTTGATGTATGAATGAAAACTATTTCGTGATTTTGGGTTGAAAACAAACTTTTCTCACTATTTATACACAAAATTATCACAGAAATTCTCAACTCATTCATAAATTCATCACATACAAAATTTTTATAACGAATTTAATTAGAGGGATTCTTTTCAAACCAAATTCATTACAGCAAAATGCTTACAAAAATCAACTTCTCTCTAGAAATACAAATAATTAGTATTACTATTTAAAAGAGGGATAATAATATCGAAATTGGAAAAGGCTAGGAGCGTAGGTGTGGTAGACGATTTGCGAATATTACTCATGCACTTTATCGCATGACAGAAGAATGCCCATGATATTTTTTTCTTCATAAATCTTAATAAATTTAGTAATTAAATATCAAAGCTGTTTTAAATTTTAATTTTTCATGAATTTTCGGTGAAATTTTTAATTTTTTACTCAGACACCGCCCTAAGCTACCTTTAAATGATTCATTACATGGAATACGAATCATTCAGATTGAATCAATCATTTAGCGTCTCCTAAAAAATACATTACATTTTGTGTATTTGATACTTTTTATCAAAAGAGTTTTTTAAGGTTAGTTTATTTATTACCTACCCGACAACATGGCAAATTAAAAAACTGTGCAATTATTACGATGTAATTTTAAGACGTGTTTGAAGTTTGTAAGCAACAATGATTTCTTATGCTCAATGTATTTTAAATGTCTAGTCTGTCAAAATATTATTTTATATTTTGCTACCTCCCTTAGAAAGATTTCAGTGTTCTCTTGCATGAAATTCTGTTTCAAGCGAAAATTCTTTGACGTATGATTCTATGAAAATTTTATTATACTGATTCGGTTTCGCTTTTCCAATTTTCATTCATTTCTTTTCACTGGATCAAGAAATAGTAGTACAATTAAGAGAAATTAGTGTAATTTTATGTCAGCCGAAATTTCTCTAATCTCGCCAATCTTATAACCTTATCCTTTAAAAATAGTCAATATTTTAACATTGCAGTGACCAGAGACCCGGAGCTGTGTTTTTCCTGGAGCTGGAGCTCTAAATTTTCCCCTGCTCCAGGGCTCCTTTAGTTTTTAATATTCTTTTAATTTTTTTTCAGTCTTTTAAATTTCTAGGCCTAAAATATTTTAATTTCATCATTATTCAGTATTTTAATTATATCATTTTTTAGGTTTTTTTTTTTTTTTTTTTTTTTTTTTAATTAGAGATTAAAACTTCTCAAAATATGGTAACACTACTTTACTTCTACTTTCTACTTGAGCTAAGTGACAATACTATTTGAAAAATATGGCCGCCTTTGTTTACATGTGTAGTTGTACAATTTTGGTTGTTTGAAAAGTGTAGAAGAAATTTAGGATTTTTGTGTTTAAAATTCCACAAAGCTTTCTATTTTAAAAGCAAAATCTAAAAGATGTCATATTTTCTGAACAAGCATTTCAAGTTTGATGAGAAGATAAATGCATTTTGTGAGATCTTTAATGAAGGTAAAGAAAGAAAGAATTTGTGAGCAACAAATTAGATGTGTAAAATAAAATCTGCAACTCAAAAATGCAAAGTCAGAGTTGAGTTGGAGCCGGAGCTGGAGCCACAGTATTTTATCTAGGAGCTGGAGCTGGAGCATCAAAAATTGTTCGGCTCCAGGTCACTGGCAATGACATATAACTTTTTGTGAATGAATGAATACATTAAAATATTTTGACAAGAAATAATTAAGATTAATTATAAAAAAGTCGATAATTTTTATTATAATACTTTTAAAAACTTAGCTAAAAAAACTAATAAATAATGATCAAATATGTAAACACAAACATACTAATACAAACAACAAAATATCATGTAATTGTGCCTGTTTATGATTCGGCTAGTAAAGAACAGAAATGTTTAAATAAGAGATAACATAAACTAGAAACCCGAAACAAATAAAAAGAAACTGCTTTATGCCATTTAATATACATGACTAGTTTACTTAATTGTAAACGCAATAAAAAATTGATAGGGAAAAACAATATGCAGCAACATTTAGCAATTTGTTTATGTGAAGGGTGAATAACATTTCTCTGAGTGTTATTTTATGACAAGTCGTTTTCCAAATATGTAATCCTCTTTTTTTTCTTTTTCCCCCCAAATTTTTTTTCCCCTTACGTGATCGTGATTATTAAACTGAGTTGGTAAGATTTTATATGAGAAAAAAGTTACCCCCCCCCCCCCAAAAAAAAAAATGAATAAACTAACTTTGATGTTCAAACACTTGTTAAATATTTCGACAAACTGGAAGGCAATTGAGCTTTTGTCTTTCATCACCGCATTTGATAACTTATCCAGTCATGGTCATATTCACTGCACCAATAATGGCATGAAAAATATTAGTTACAGTAACCCTTACTATTATCAATTAATTTATTTTTGCTTTTTTCATTTTAACTGCATAGTTAATATTATACAATAAATATAATATGATATAGCATAGATATAACATATTTATAATCATTGATTCGTGGTTGGCCACACGGTATGATGGGAATTAGAATGTGCATGCAACTTGTTTTTGTCGTCCATTTGCAAGTGAAAATGCTATGGTACAACGTGCCTGAGCGTATATCGCTTGTGAAGGCCTACTATGCGAGCAATAACAGCCCAATTGCGGTTCAAAGGAAGTTTGCGACCGAGTACAAGCTGAAGACAACCGGTCCATGTGTACTAACAATCAAGACTTTGAGCTGAAAACTGCCATTCAGGAGGTCATCGACAGCATCGATGTTCCGACACTTCAGTGTGTCATGCAGAATTTTGCTATTCATCTGCATCACATCATAGCCAATGATGACAGCCATATCGAACATATCTTAACCTAAATCCGAATATCTGTAGTGACGTTTACATGTTGAATAAAGTTGGTGCACTCAGTAGTTTAAAAATAATTTACGTTTTATTTCATATAGTTCAATAATTGTCACGCTGTATTAATATTATATTCATTCTGAGGTTATAACAAACCGTAAGAAATAAAACTACCATCATTCCTATAGTTTATTGCTAAAAGCTGTCAGTGATGTTGTGTATTTGCATTTAATAAATGTACACTGAATTAGTGTTTTTATTATATTAGTTTGATTTTATATTATTTATCATTTTTAATGACATTATGAATTTATTAAATCTGCATTAAATTATCATTTTGAACACGATTGGTAATTGAGAACAATTTTGCTGCTCTATCTGAGCTGGCTCGCATTCATAGTGTACGTAAGTACTAAATTTTCTTATTATATGAGGTGAGCAAACCGTTCCTCAACCCACCAACCCACCATTATGTTGTAGTTTGATTACTGGATCTATAATTTTCAATCTATTAAATCTTGTATATAAAAAAATTGAAGTATTTATTTTGTGGTAATGATACTTCATAATTAGTTTGAACGATTATTTATTCTCAGGCATATTTTCTCAATTAACATAATATCCAGAAGAAATGCTGTATCAAGTTGTTTTTATTTTTTAAAAAAATAATAGTTTTTATATTGTAATAATGTATAATAGAAGTTTTAACATTGAAGACAAAGAATGTATCTATAATCATTTATATTCAAATATAGTTTTTGTTTTAAATCGCAAAAATATTCCTTTTCAAAAGTTGGATTAAATGGAACCTGACTTGCATCGAGTGTTTGATGATCCAATTAACTGCTATATGAAACTGCTGAATTAAGCCTAAAAACTTGGATAACTTTCTAACTAAATTATACAAACATTCGAAATAAATTCTTCAAATTTAAGGAACAAAACACTTTTTAATCCAGACTTATCACACAGGCATAAAATGACATCAAGAGTAAACATACTTACAATTTATCACCAAAGAACCAAGCGAATCTAAAAATCTATTAAAAAATATTCCCTAAACAAGCCTAATGTTTACCAAATCAAAACAAAAAAATAACATAGGTTTTCAGAAGGAAAAATCGGTCACTTTCCTAATGTCTAGAATCGTTTGTGTTGAGTGTTGACTTTATGCATTCTAATTTACAATTTTCATTGTTTATTAATATATCGTGACTTTTTCCTTGTTTTGTCTTTTTTTTTATAGTTGAATTATTATGGATTAATTTAATAAAATTGTACTTTTTCACTATAGGGGGCCTTGGCATTTTTTAAAAAGAGGTTTGTTCAATTCGGCCTCAGAAAGTGAGATTTCTTGCCAAATGATAAAACAGCTAGGTAAAAAACCTAGAAAACTTTATGCTTGTTTATATATGCATTTATAAATAATTATCTAAATATCTTATATATATATATATTTCATCAATAATTAAAAAGGCAAAAACACCATAACTCTGAAAGAAGGTGTATATCAGCAATATTTAACTATAAAAATTTCAAAAACTTTCAAAAATACAGGTAAAAAACAAAACACAGGCAAAAGACTGTCTGGTCTTCATCAGTGGGAGGACAGACAGACTGAACTCCACCCCCACTGTTAAAAGCTTGCAGGTGTCTGAACATACGTCCATCCTGCACTCAATACACAAAAAAACTGTCGTCATTTTAAAAACAAAATTCAAAAAGCTAAATAAACCAAATTTAAACAAAAAAGTAATGTAAACAAAGCATAATTAAAATACAAAACAATTTTTTTTTTTTTTTTTTATAAAATGATCTTTTAGAAAATTACTTTAAAATTGCAATTTAAATATAAACAAATAAAATTAACATGTATGAATGCAGAACAATGTGCACCCTCCCAAACCTACAAGAATTTTTTTTTCAAAAACATGAAACAGAAGTACCTGTACAATGTCCTTCACCTGCCAATAATAGCAAACTGTTAATTTTTCCTCTGAGTCCATTATCAAAATCTTTAAATCCAAATCTGCAAACCTCCATTGATTCAAAACATCCGTGTCAACTCGTTCTTTAAACAAGACTTTAAAATTCATACTTCATATGGAATGTTACCATAAGTTGCTCATCCCGCCAATCCACAATGCTGCCACTCACTTTTTAAAACAATCTTTAAATAATACTTCAAAAAATTTAGATGATAACTATTATTGTAAAAAAGATTAACCAAAAACTTAAATAGTATCTGCTCACTTTTTCAAGATTTTTTCAAATATACTCCTTGCTGAAGAATAAAAGGATAGATTTTTCTTTTTAGAAGAAATTTCTTGTAAGTTGTACTTTTTTTTTTTTTTTTTTTTTTTTTTTTTTTTTTTTTTTTTGTCTGTCTTATCTAGTACATTTCTGATGATAGTGCATTTTTACATCCTTTTATACATTTTAATCTAATAAAGCTAGTTTTCTTTTTTTCCTTGCTTGTTTTCCCCTGTTTAGTCAATAGTATGACTTCTGCATCATAAAACATGAGTATCAAGCACACAATTTAAGAAAAAGTAATTGCAGAAGGGTATAGATTAATATAAAGAGGTTTTTTTTTTTTTTTTTAATCCCCGTGCGGTGTCTAGTTATCGAGGTTTCACTGCATTAAATAAAGTAATTTCTAAAATGTTAATAATCTTGATGGGATTTGCTTTCCAACTGAATTGCAATTTGCTCAAACCAAACCAGACAGAATATTCAATAAATGAAAGTTGAAATTCTAGTCCTAAATTCACTCTGAATTAAATAATTAAAATTCATATAAAAAAGCACAAATAAATGTACTAAAATTTAAAAAAAAAATAAATAAAAATAACAACATTTAAATATTTACTGATGATGGCCGTGTAATGGCTGAAAAAGTTTTAGCTTTTTTAATGTATTTTAAATAATTTTATATTATATATATGCACCTGAAAGTTATTAGTTATGCTATTTTTTTCGGCCAGCAATTAAAATGTCATCTTTAAAAATTAACATTTCGTTATATAAGCCCGCCGTAAAACAAAGCAGATGTATCAGTGTACGGTTAAGTACGCTACTGCAATTTTTTTAATTTTTAAGCATCGCACATTTTCAATTTTTATACTGTCATATTGGGGAAAAGGGTACTTTTAAGTGCAATTTGCTTGAAAACTGCATATCCATTTATTTTTGAGACATTAATTTTTTGAAGTTTTTAGCGCCTTTTGTTTAATGTTGACAACTCAAGTATCCCATTTCTGTAGAAAATAAAGAAAAATAGTTCGAAAATAGTAATTATATCTTTTTGTTGCCATTTTTCCATAACAACTGAAAAAAAAAATGTGATTAAAATATGTGCTATTTTGAAAAAATATTAATGAATGATTTCTGATAAAACAGGGAATTATTATAAACTATATTTAATTTTAAGTATATGTATTAATGTTACAAACAAATGAATCAATAGATAGTCAATTTGTTTTTGTCAAGTTTCTTGAATGACGACACCTCGTTTTCTAGGTTTGTGCATTATTCAGCGACAGTGATGTCATATGCGTACTTTACTATAGATGTTGTTTAAGACTGGATCGTAAATGAGGAATTCTTTAGCTTATTGAATGACGTCATTTTATATAAAATAAAAGCGTGTCCGTGTGTTTTAAGTCTTAAAACTGAAATATGTTTTGTACTATCTATATTTATATACACATATATATCCTTTTTTCTTCGTGGGCCGACACTAAATTCTGAAAACGCAGAATTCCTGTTTTCTAGTGTTTACTTTAGTACATTTATTTTTGCTTTTTATATGAATTTTATTTATCAAACGGAATATATATATTTTTTAAACCTGCAATACTCAAATCAAATTGTAGGATCAGGTGGGGTAAAATGGATAGTGGGGGTAAAATGTGTAATAAAAAAATATTGTTCAATTTTTTAACGTATTTATAGTTTTCAAAATTGTTAATGATTGCTTGATGCTTAAGCTTTCTTCTCCTACTCTGTTTTTGTTCTCATAGTTTGTTCTATTTGAGTGGCAACAGTAAAACCGTTTGAGGACAATTTCATGCCACATGTGCTCTGATCAAACTTATTCCTGCAGCTCATAATATCTGATATAAACTCATTTATTTGACCTCATTTTCTCAATTAAGCACTTCGAATACTTTTTCAAATTACAAACAAGAAAATGTCTTTTGTTTTTATTGTTTTATCTTATAAATGGGTTAAAATGGGTATAGTATTAGGCTTAACGTTTGTAGTATTTTTAAGGTGTTATGTAGAACTTTTCTGAATAAAATTCTTTATTTTACTGGACTTAAAATAGAATTAGTTTTAAAAATACTTTAAAATGTTTATATAATGCACACTGCATTATTCTTAAGATCAGAAAGTCTTGAAACTCATTGTATATAATTTAGTCAAATCATTGCCCACTTCTAGAAATATCCCTTTTCTAGATTGCATATCAGGTGCTGATAGGATTTGAAATTTTAAGAAGAGGTGGTCGAAAGAGTTGGAAAATAGAAAACCAGAATTGTTGACAAAAGTAAGAGCAGTGTGGCTTTGACACATCCTTACTTTCTCAGCACCTATCAATCTGCCACCCCTCCAAATAATCTTAGAATAAACTTCAAAGCTGAAACATAAGAATGTCCAAGCAAAAGCAGATGAAGGTGTAAAAAATGAAGACATTTAAATTAGACTATATTGTGTGGAAGATATCCCTGAAGTAAAAATAGATGTATCTGTGGATCCTCTACAGATACATCTATTTACCCAACTACAGTGCTGTAGTTGGGTGGGAATGCCGTTCCCAGAAATAATTGATTATTACTGTAAAAAGAAAAAATCGCATGCAAGCACAATTTTTTTTCAAGCAAAACGATAATTTATGCTAGTTTTAAGAAGATCCGTTTCACTTATATTCATATTATATCTATAAGCCGGGTAGGACCTCCCTTTAAAAAAATTTGTGCTGAACCATAATTATGTGATATCTTGGTAGTGATCAGGAAGAAAATTAGCTTGTCGTAAATCAGAGAGCACAGAAAACACCTCTCATCATCATTCTTTTGGAAAATTCTAGGACAGATGTGCCAGTAAATAATATATGGATTTATTTCAGTTATTTCAATTTATTTTGATTCAAAAAGGAAAATGTTACTATGAGATTGATTAAATATTGCTTTTAGGTGGATGTGGTATAAATACAATACTATAAAAACTAGAATATAATAATTGTCACTGTTAATTGAAAAAAAGTGGGCTTTTGGCTAAATGTTTTAAATTGGATTTTGGCTTAGCAAAAATCCGGTAGCATCAACACCTACTCTATGAAAAGGTGAGTTCCCACAAATATTTTTTTCCAACTACAGCACTGTGTAGATGGATGATTGAAAGTCTAGTATTTGGAAAAAAAGACTAAGAATTCAGTAACAAAACTATGGCTATTGAAGCAGATGAAACATATGAATATGAAGTAAAATTCTTGGAAAAGTTCAAAATTGGTTGCATTTTATGTTTTTTTCTGATGCTGAAGACATTGGGGTATGTCCATTCATTACTCTTGCGACCATTAGAGCAAATTTTCAGAAATACTTCCAATTATTTTATTATTAGGATAAAAATTGATATGACTAGTTAAATACCATTGTATTTCACTCACATGAAATATATCTAATTTGAAACAAAAAACATTTTACTTGTCTATACAATAAATCAAGATTTATTACAAATTAGATATATTTTATGAGAGTCTATATAATAAATCAACATTTTGTTTCAAATTGGATATATTTTTTGAGAGTAGAACATGATGGTAGATATTTAACTGGTTATTTCAATTTTATCCGCATTATGTTTTATAATAAAATAATTTTAAGTTTTTCCGAAAGTTTGCTCTAACGATAACAAGAGTAACAATGGACATTCCCACAGATTAAAAAGAAAGCAGATAATAGAAACATTAGCATTCTAACTGTGTTTTTCTGCCACATAATCTTTGGATTCAAGGGCTGATTAAACACAAAATTCATATTAATGCTTTTTTCTTTTTTCTTTTTTTTTTTTTCTTTTTTTTTTTTTTTTTTTTTTTTTTTTTTGCAGTGCATAAGATAAATATATATGTAAGGTAATCATAAACAAATTTTCAAACAAATATTTTTCATAGCTATTATTTTATAAATAATTAAACACACATGAAAAATTCTACAGGGTGCTTAAATGGTTAAATGAATCAACATTTACATAATCTGGGCCATTATGCTTTTGGACTTATAACGCTTAAAATGTAAAAGGGTGAGAATACGGGTTGAAAAAAGTGTAGCCAGAAAATGGTTTTCATTTACACCTAAGATAGATTCATAGTAAAATTTCTCATTTATCTATTAACTTAAATTTCATATTTTAAAAAAATTGACATTTTTAAAGACTTACAGTGGCGGTCAAAAGTTTCCGGCCAATTAGTTTTTTCATTTGTTTTCAAGAACATTCCAATGAAGAAGAAACGCAATCGCTCCAAAAGTTAGGAATAGGCAAATGACCTCTGATCACGTGATCATTTTGATTGGATACTGGAGAAACTTAATGGAAATGGGAGGAATTCAAAATTTGCGTGTGCAAAAGTTTCCGGTCATTCGTTAGTTTTTGCCATTGGTAAAGTGTCTTTTTGGCCGTGTTTGTAAATTAATCAACGTGAATAACGTAGTTGAAATTCAAAAATGAAAAGTTCAACAGTTATTGTTCGTAAATGAGTAATTTATTTGTCGCTAAATGGCCAATCCTCTCATGAGATTGCAGCAAAGTTTCCAATCGGCAAATATAGTGTGAACGATATTTTAAAATATATATATAAAGATGCCCTTGGCCTTCAGGATTTGCCAAGGTCAGGGAGATCCTGGAAAAGAACTATTCATGTGGACAGAATTATCAGGAGAAAAGTAGTTGATGACCCGCATAAAAATGCCACTGCAATATCCCGTGATTTATGGAGTAAAAATATTGCTGAAATAACTCGGTCTACCATGTCCGACTGCTTACGAGACGTTATTATGGAAGTGTGGGTGTTAAAAATCCTTTCATAAGTAAAAAAAATCAGAATACCCAACTGGCGTTTGTCAAGGAACTCAATGACTGGTCAAGTAAAAACTGGAAAAAAGTACTATTTTCTGATGAATCGAAGTTCAACCTTTTTGGGAGTGATGGCAGACACTACATCAGACGACCTAAAACAAAAGATATAATTCGAGATAAGTTATTTCCACAATGAAGCACGGCGGAGGACACATTATGCTATGGGGAGCATTTTCTGGAAAAGGTGTCGGTCCTTTAGTTGAAATACGCGGCAAGATGAATAGTGTAATGTATAAGGATATCTTGCAAGACCATTTGCTGCCTTATTGCAGGAAAAATTGCGGTCGCAACTATTTGTTTCAGCATGATAACGATCCAAAGCATACATGCAAGCTCGTCAAGTAGTGTGGCAAAAAATTCTGCTTTTGAAATGGCCTGCCCAATCATCCCATCTGAATCAATAGAAAATCTTTGGAATAAACTTGATAAATGTCTGGGGAATTATAAATATTCTAATTCAGCAGAATGTTCCCAAAAATTGCAAGAGTGGAAAAAACTTACCATAGACTATCTTCAACTGTTCATTGAATCGATGCCACGTCGCTATGCTGCAGTAATTTTTGCTAAAAGTTTGACGACAAAACACTAATTGTAAATGTTGTTGATCACTGTTATTTTCTATTATAACACCAATTTTTTCCAAACTTTCCAAGATGGCCGGGAACTTTTGAGAACACGCTTTTTCCTTTGCAATTAATTTTGTCAATTAAATTTATTGATATTTCTTTGTTATTCCATAAATAAGTTCCTAAATATTATGTCAATAAAATGTATAAGTATCACTTTGAGATTCCTCTTCATATGGGTATACTTACAAATTAACAAAAAATTTTATGCTGGCCGGAAACTTTTGAGAACATGCTTTTTCCTTTGCAATTAATTCTGTCAATTAAATTTTTGATATTTATTTGTTATTCTATAAATAAGTTCCTAACTATTATGTCAATAAAATGTATAAGTATCACTTTGAGATTCCTCTTCATATTGGCATACTTACAAATTAACCAAGAATTTTATGCTGGCCTGAAACATTTGACCACCACTGTATATAACATTGTTGTCCATATTACTTCATTATATAATCTCTGGTAAATCTATTTATGCAGTATTCATTGTCAAAGTTTTATTTACCCATTTTACCCCACACTATACCCATTTTCATCTGCACTGGGTAAAATGGGTATACTAAATATATATATATATTAAATGTCTTGTTATAGACGTACTTTGGTAGCCTAAAAAATAAAAATTGTGTTTTTTCATTCCAGGAATGTGTAATGTAAAGAAAATACCAAAGAAAGTTTTAATTGTTTAACGTTTATAGGAAAATTTTAACTGAACATTTAAAAATAGTGAATTTTATACCTATTTTTCCCCACCTGACCCTACCCGAGATCTAAAGAGAAGGAAAATTAAAAATAGCCTGCAAATGTTATCTTTAATATCAATTTTATCGCTTCTAAAGTAAATTGATTCCATAGATATACAAAATGTTATAAAAAAGTTGAAACGCGTTTTAATTTTTTTCGTGTTATAGATAAGTAGGTAATGGAACAAGTGGTAGGTTGTTTACAAGGCCAGTTTAATGATATGTGAAATGGCATCTATATAATACAAAATTCTGTAATAACACTCAACCTCGTGTTTTTAGGCTTCCATTATAAAGATATTCTGCTATGAGTAAATATTTTTATCAAATATCTTTATTTTTGTTTTGTTCGAATAAAACGATGTAATGAGTTTTAGTTTACATTCTTTTTTTTAGATGCATTCGTAATTATATAAATATGTAGCACCTATAGTTGCTGTCTAGTCCGTTCATCTGTCTGCATAGAACATTGCAAAAACGGCCCAACCGAATAGTTTGAAATTGAATCTATAGAATTGTTGCAGACTTTTGTCTAGTCATTTCATGCTATAATGTTCTGGCTGATGAGCTCAGTCATATTTTAACAATTTATAACAACAAAAAAAAAAAGAATTTAAGTAGTATTTTTATCATATTACATATTTTATAGCATTTTTTGTTCAACAACTATAAATATCACGAGTGCAATGGGGCTGTGCATGAATAACATTACCACTTCAGGGAAAATTAGGGGGTGTCTGGCACTTGATATCGTACGGTATCTCTAGGAGAAGGGAAAGATTGGCTTTTGATATCATTATAGTTTTTGATCCAACCAAGATTTTCTCTTTTCGTTTTTCGTAACTTCGTCTTTACATCAAAATATCCTGTTACCTTTTTTTTTAGTCTGTTAACATCAACCTACTTTGGGCCACTTTTTCCTGGTTCCACTCACATTTCCGTTATTAAAAAATATTATATGTGATTTTTCAACGTCAAAATGGAGTTGTAAACAATTAACACGAAACAATGAAGCAAACTGTATGGTTTTAAAGAAGAATTTTTTTGTTTTTTAACTATTTTTAAAGTTTTGGAACAATGTAACCTCTGCTGGGGGCTTCTTTGGTCCATTCACTTAGTTTCATATAAAATGAATACATTTGATATGTAAATGAATACATTTTTATTGAAACCCCCTTGCAATAGCATTTGCTAATAAATTAGCACTGCAAACTCGATAAACAAATAGTTTCTTTTAACAATTAAAAACAATAAACTAATTGTTAATATTAAAGAAACGAGAAACATTTTTCATCATGTTATCCTCAGCAACTGGAACAGAAACAATTATTGTAACATTTTGCTACAGTAACATTAAAAAAAAAATGTTACTTAAACATGTTTTAAGAGATTTGGTTGTATAAAAGGCATTTCTAAGTAATTGGGGCTATTTTCGGACCAAAAAAGGCCTGGCACAAAGTAGACGCGAAATACTAGTTTTCATGTTAGCTTTATGAAAACGTAAACATTTCCTGTCAAAATAAAAAGTTAAAGGAAAAACTAGGATCACACATGGGTTACAGGTTACTAAAGGTAATATTTTGACACTTACATTATTTGTAGCTCTTATCCGTATTGTTTCCCTATAGAAAGTCTGGAGAGTTAAAATTTACACACGAAAACAGTTGTTTACAAACACATCCAGTGTTGCCGCTAAAAAAATTAAATTACCCTCAAACTATTCAAATACCCTATAGTATGGTATTAAATATTTTTCAAGAGCAAAAATTCCAAATTATCTTGTATTGTTTGTTCACTACAAAGAATAAAAACTTTTTTTATGAGATGGACCAAAATAACTCCGCAAGGACCAAAGTAACCCAGGTTGACAGTATCTATTTTTAAGAAAATACAAAGTAATTATTAAAATCATTAAATAAATATACAATTATTTTCTTCAAAAATAAGGAATTCCCTAACGTTTTGGTATTCCTATTCTTCTGCCTTATGCACTTATAATCTGCTGTTGGAGAAAACAGCTAAAATAACATTTGTTGTGTTTATTGCAGAAAGAATGTTGTCTACCTGTTTTGTTGATAAGAAAATTACATTACTGTTGAATGAATTTTGTAACAAAAAGTTATTAAATACTTTAAAAAAGTAACTATCTCTTTTACATTTTAAGCGCTATAATGTTATTTCATATGTAATAGAGATATTTTATTGACTTCGTCTTTGAATCAGTAAAGTATGTAAATAATAAATGTTGAACAAAATATTATCAAACACTCAATGCAAATCAGGTTCAGTTTAATCCAATTTTTGAAAAGGAATATTTTTGCAATTTAAAAAAGAAACCATATTATTTGAATATAAATGATTATAAATATGTTCGTTTAGTACAAGCACAACACTTCTATCAGAGATTAGTGAGAGTACGGCGTTTCTTCCAGAAATTACATTAATTGAGAAAATAAGTATGAGATTAAATAATCGTTCAAACTCATTATGAAGTATCCTTACCAAAAAATAAATATTTTAGTTGTTTTCGATAAAGATTTAATGGATTGAAAATTATAGTTACAATAATCAAACTACGGTGGAAAGGAGAGTTGAGGAACGCTCTACTCACCTGATGTAATAAGAATTTTTTTTACATATGTATTATCTGGGCCAAATAGAGAGATTGCCAAAAATGATTGTCTAGCTTCAATTTTGTTGTCGATTGGCAATTGTATTCAAAATGATAATTTATTGTGTAAAACATCATTAAAATGATAAACAATATAAAAATAAACAAAAGTAATAAAAATTTAGTGTACATTTATTAAATACAAATATTACAACATCGTGGACGTCTTTTAGCAATAAATGATGGTAGTTTTGTTTCTTACTGTTTGTTATTATCCTCCAGAATTAATATAATTATAATATAAGACTGCCTCAAATCCGCACAGCTTGTGACCAGAGGTTGTGTGGAAAAACACACGATAAACAACAGAGAAATTGTTGTATTTATTGTTTAAAAAACCATACTACACCAACACAGCTTTAAATAACGAAAATCATTTAATAAGAGCGTGGAAAATAGAAATTTTCCACGTAAATATACGTCAAATCTGATATTCGCTACATTCAACAAAAGTCGTATGTTTGTAAAAAAAATTAGAAAATTAATCCTACTTCATGTAATCTGCAACACATAAAATGCAGTCGATTGAAATTATATACGGCGATATCTCGTATATCGTATTCCGTTTAATTCAAAGATCTTAACTTTGCGTAAATATATAACAGCCTAAAAACGGCAGCGTCATTTCTGAATAATCGAGCTTTAATCGAATCATCAAAGTATAGTTATTTTCATTGAATATTGTTTATGTGGTATGTAATAATTTTTCTTTTTTGTAACTTTTCTTACATCAAACTAGTTTGTTATCTATTTTTAAGAAAGTGTAAAGTCATTATTAAAACCATTAAATGATTATGCAATTATTTCATTTCCAACATATAGAATACCGTAACGTTTGGTATTCCTATTTTTCTGCCATATGTGCATATAATCTGCTGTTGAAGAAACCAACTACGAAGTATGTTTGAAATGATATTTATTGTGTTTGTTACAGAAAGAATGTTGTTTACCTGTTTTTTTTTTAATAAGAAGTGCAAGAAAACAATATTACTGTTGAACGAATTCTGTAACAAAAGGCTATTGTTAAATACTTTAAAAAAGTAACTAATATGAACTTTTAAAAGCTCACTGTTTTACTTAAAAGGCGACGAAAATAATAAAATAGATGTTACAAGTTAAAATTATACATCTTATGTAAAATTTCTTAGTAATTTTCAGGCTGTATTTCCCGCGGTCATCATGAGAGAATATTTTTATAATTAATCTGATTCCTTTAATTAATCTTAATTGATTTTTATAATTCTCCGATGGGAAATGCAGGCTAAAAGTGCTAATAAATTTTAAATAAAATGTATATTTTTAACATCAATTTTATTATATTTGTCTCCTTTTAAGTAAAATGATGAGATTTTTAAAAACTATCTGTTTTATATTTACATTGATTACACAGTTATTTTGTATATAATAATGATGTTTTATTGACTTCTTCTTTGAATCAGTAATGTATGTAAATAATAAATGCCCATCTGTATATCGCTGCAAACGTACAAATAGATAATGGAAAAAGATTATAAAAGTAAAAAAATGTTTAGACACGGGTAACTATCATTAGGGCGGGGTGGGAAGATGGGGTCCAAAATTTCCATAAAGTTGACAATGTTATATATGCACACCCCTAAAATATTCTAGTTAAAATATTCTCCCTCAAATGAGACTCAAAACATTTTTTCCATAACCATTGCAACAGCTGAAGGGAGCTGTTAGGCAAAAATATTCACTTGCAAAGTTGGGGGGGGGGGGGGGGGGGCTCTTCTCCAAGCAACCCCTGAATTATTCATTAATTGTGCTGTTTTCAAAATTACCATGGTGGTAGGTATATTATTAAAACAATGGCATCATCTGACCCGTGAACCTTTATATTCCATTGATTGAATATGTTGCATGTGTTTTTGCTGTTAATTTTATCATGTGACCACCGTTACTCGCAAAGCAAACAAAATCGGAATTCCCTTCCTTCAGTTACTGACCTCAATTATAGTTACCTGATCATGGATGACGCCACTGGGAAAAGTTTAAAAGCTAAAATCAATATAATTAAAACAACATCCAGCAGGTTCGCCCAAGGGAGGGTGCGTAATATATCAAACGACTGTGGCAGCTTCCAGATCAGTATAGTCTTAAAAATATCATTCTCGGGTATTTCCATCTTAACGCCGGTCTCAATAATTCAACCCACTTTTTGTCTCAATTTCTACTATAACCTCATTTAAGGTATATTGCATGCACACATATGTATGTGAAAACAAAACAATAAGTTGCTATCCAACGCGTACCTTATTCCGAGATTTTAAGCAAAGATCTAAAAATCAAAATCAGAAAAATAAATATTATTTTCGACGTTTCGATTTATCCTTAAAATCATCTTCAGGAGTTAATTTTCTTAAATGTAATTTACGTGTTACATTACCTAAGTTATTTTAACTGAAAAGGATCAAAAAGTAACAGAAATTTCATGAAAACATTTAAAATAAACAAGTGGTGCCATCTCTTATCCAATAATAAATGAAAACAACATTACTGGAAATATTGTGCAAAAGATCAAAGTCCTTTCAAAATACCGACCAAACATTTGAAAATTGAAAAGGAAACCTTGTCATAACAGATTTCTTGACTTCTTAAACAAAATTCAAGAATAATTGCTTTAAACGGATGGACTTGTTTTGAAAGAATCTTGACAGTAAGTAGAGATGGGAAATAGAGTTACTTTTGGTTAACAGGTTGCTTCTTCCACACTTGCCCAAGTAACAGGTTCCAACAACCTGTTACTTTTGTAACGTATAACTAATGGCTCTGTATCTGTATGCTGTCAATGGATGTTTATATTATAAGGCCTTTAAACAAAATGGTTGAAATAATTTTGGAATGTACTTATAGACGATGTTTTTCGTTGAGATGAATCCACACCATTAAAATCAGTCTTTGGTTAAAAACTTAATTTTTACAGGACAAAACTTCTAAGACGTCGAAAATTCATAAAATTCTAAGTGTCATAACTCGGTAAATTTTAGCTATAGAAGAATTAATTTTTACTGCTTTATTGGTTAGAACATGGAGAAACGTTTTCTGAATGAAACTTATAGGACCCAGATATTGTAAATTTTTTTTTATTTTTTAACTATTTTAAAAGCATCTATTTTAACGTAAATTTGATTTTAAACGATGCATAAGAAAATCTGAAACAGTTTTGCAATTGGAACACAACCACTAAAACTAATTGTTTAGAAATTAGTTTTGTGTAAACTATAAGAAGAGACGCCTTGTATAAAAATAATCACAGTTTTAACATCATGATTTGTAAATAAAAAATGAAATGTTGTTCCTGCCTTCATTACTGCCATATGTATCAATGCATATGCATAGCGAACACAAGAACATGGAAATATTATTTATACATTTTTAATCAAATGCAATTTATCAACGCAATAGTAAGATCCAGACATTGTAAAAAAAAATAATTTCTTAAGTATTTAAAAAACAGCTATTTTAACATAAATCGATTTTTATATGATGCAGAACCAAATTTGAAGCATTTTTGAAATTAGATCTATACCTCTAAAACCAACGATGTGGAAATTTGCTTTTGGCAAACGATAAGAAAAACATGCTATATAAAAATAAACACTACTTTAACATTTGTAAAAAAAGAAATTTGATCCCCGACTTCATTGCAGCTATATTTATCAACGCCTACCCAAAGATAATCCACAAGAACCTGATAATGTTATTTATATACTTTTAATGAAAAGCAATTTACCCAAACAGATTTTTATTACGTTTTTCAAATTAGTTACAATTGTATTAAAATTAAGTGCTCGCACAAATAATGCAATGCTATTTTCTTTCTTTTGTTTATAGTGAAATAAAATCACAGAAATAAAAATGTTTCTAGCTCTTATTTTCTAAAAACACAGTATTGAGAAACTAATAAATAAATACTAAAAACACATAACCCCCTTTCTGAAAAAATCTGATGTCAAATAAAAAAAGAAAAAACCTGTCAAACTCCATGAGTAATATCCATTTAAAAAATTCAAATTCAATTAAACCACTATACCCGATCAAAAATGGCTACCGCAATAGCTGTGTCAAAAATACAACAATATGAAAATTGTTCCCATCCTCTGATCCCTTTTAAACATTGAAATTCAAAGAAACCCACTACCAGATCAAAAAATGGCTACCGAACTAATTCTGCCAATGCAACGAAGTCAGAATTATTCCCACCCCCTTATATCCTTCATTGAAAAGCATGTTTTATTTTCATTCCAATAAATCCCATCTACTAAAAGGATTTTATGCAAAACTATTTATCTGCATAACAAATTACAAGAGTTTAACTTATGTCAGTGTGATGTGTTAAAAAATGTTTTGCCTTCGTATTGAATTAAGATCAGTTACAGTATTATAATCAACAGTAAGGAATGTTTGTAATAAAATAACTGTCAAGCTCTATTTGTTTTCTTAAAACATTTTAACAGTCGTAGCGTTCTTTTCTAGCGAATGGCCAGGTGTTTGCTAGTGAATTGGTTTCTGATTGGTTGTTTGCGAATTGCTCCTTTTTCTGCGGTGGATGATACATTATAACCATTGAAGGTTACTAAATACATGAAAGGAAGATTTTTCACTGTCTTCTATTGTTAATGATTTCTTTCTATAAGCTTTGGCGCATCATAAAGAGCGTCTAATATAGGACTATTTTTTATTTGAAAGTATATTTTTAAGCTCTTTTTTTATTAATATCAAAAACAAATTTTGAAAATTTTATTTTTATTATAATTTTAATATGTATTTCTTAAAAACTATTCTTTCAGTTTTTTCTTTTCTTTTTTTTATATACTTTGCAGGTAATGCGTTTCAAATTTAATAGGGACTTTCCATTAATCTGTTATTAACTAATGCACTATCAAGGAATAACATTGTTATTTATCCTAATACGTTAAATAATGCCCATCTCTACAGTAAACTTAATATTTCTTTTAATGAAAGTTCTTGAAGATGCAGTTGAGAGTTTATTGTATTTTAAATCACTCTTACTTTCTTTCAACCTTCAAAGAAGTGACGCTTTGTCATATATATATATATATGATGCATCTGTACTGTCAGAGGTTTAAAGGATATGGGACTGTACATATATAACATTATCAACTTTTTGGCAATTTTTTAAATATTCGAATTCATTTAGAATAATTGATGGGGCTGGTCAGCTAGTTTATTTATACTTTTTATTTATAAAATTTTCTTTATGATAGGTTATTTATTTTACGATGGTGGCTATTTATTTTATTTATTCTAATTTTAGTTGTTTTTTTACGAAATTTAGCTGGCACGACATTGGTCCCACGAGCATAAAATAATTGGGAGTCTACGCTTGAGTTTAATATTATGGTAGATAATTAATTTGAATTTATTTTTCTGCTTTAATTAATTTTTTATGGTAAGTTTATTTATTCTTAAATTTCTTTTTCAGGAATCTTAAAAAGTGACCGGTAAACTTATTTCTATTTATTACAAATGGAAAAAGCCAAAAATGTAGAGACACATCACATAACTTAAAACTGTTTTTAAAGTGTCAAATATGCAGCAAAATTTTTCTTTAAAAGAACTTTTGGGAAAAGCAGCTTCTGACGCACAACATGAAAAATCATTTGTTTGTGAGGTATGCAGAAAAATTTTTTCTCAAAAGAGTGATTTAAGCAGACATCTTTTAATGCACATTGGTGAGACATCTTTTGTGTGTGATATATGCAACAAGAAATTCTCTAAAAAGAGTGCTTTATGCAAACATCTGTTAATTCATACAGGGGAGAAACCTTTTTCTTGTGAGATATGCAACAAGAAATTATCTCAAAATGGCAATTTAAACAGCCATCTGTTAATTCATAATGGTGAGAAAGCTTTTGTATGTGAGATATGCGACAAAAAATTCCCTCACAAGCATCATTTAAAGAGTCATCTATTAATTCATACTGGTGAGAAACCCTTTGTGTGTGAAATATGCAACAAGAAATTCTTTCACAAGCATCATTTAAACAGTCATCTGTTAATTCATACAGGGGAGAAACCTTTTTCTTGTGAGATATGCAACAAGAAATTATCTCAAAATGGCAATTTAAGCAGCCATCTGTTAATTCATAATGGTGAGAAAGCTTTTGTATGTGAGATATGCGACAAAAAATTCTCTCACAAGCATCATTTAAAGAGTCATCTATTAATTCATACTGGTGAGAAACCCTTTGTGTGTGAAATATGCAACAAGAAATTCTTTCACAAGCATCATTTAAACAGTCATCTGTTAATTCATACAGGGGAGAAACCTTTTTCTTGTGAGATATGCAACAAGAAATTATCTCAAAATGGCAATTTAAGCAGCCATCTGTTAATTCATAATGGTGAGAAAGCTTTTGTATGTGAGATATGCGACAAAAAATTCTCTCACAAGCATCATTTAAAGAGTCATCTATTAATTCATACTGGTGAGAAACCCTTTGTGTGTGAAATATGCAACAAGAAATTCTTTCACAAGCATCATTTAAACAGTCATCTATTAATTCATACAGGTGAGAAACCTTTTATGTGTGAGGTATGCAACAAGAAATTCTCTCTCAAGAGTTGTTTAAACCGACATCTATTAATTCATACAGGTGAGAAACCTTTTATATGTGAGATATGCAACAAGAAATTCTCTGATAAGAGTAATTTAAGGAAACATCTATTAATTCATACTGAGGAGAAAAGTTTTTCTTGTGAGATATGCAACAAGAAATTCTCTCATAATGGCAATTTAAACAGCCATCTGTTAATTCATAATGGTGAGAAAGCTTTTGTATGTGAGATATGCGACAAAAAATTCTCTCACAAGCATCATCTAAAGAGTCATCTATTAATTCATACTGGTGAGAAACCCTTTGTGTGTGAAATATGCAACAAGAAATTCTTTTTCAAGAGTTGTTTAAACCGTCATCTATTAATTCATACTGGTGAGAAACCTTTTATGTGTGAGATATGCAACAAGAAATTCTCTCGCAAGGATCATTTAAACAGCCATCTGTTACTTCATAATGGTGAGACACCTTTTGTTTGTGATATGCAACAAGAAATTCTGTCGAAATAGCAGTTTCAAAAGCCATCTGTTAATTCATAATGGCAAGAAAGCTTTTTTAGATGCAACAAGAAATTCTTTCACAAGCATCATTTAAACAGTCATCTATTAATTCATACAGGTGAGAAACCTTTTGTTTGTGAAATATGCAACAAGAAATTTTCTCGAAATACAATTTAAACAGCCATCTCTCAATTCATAATGGTGGGAAAGCTTTTGTATGTGAGAAATGCAACAAGAAATTCTCTCACAAGCATCATTTAAAGAGTCATCTATTAATTCATTCTGGTGAGAAACCGTTTGTGTGTGAGATATGCAATGAAAAATTTTCTCATAAGAGTGTTTTAAGTGATCATCTGTTGATTCACACTGGTGAAAAACATTAAGTGTGTGAGATATGCAACCAGAAGTTCTCTCGCAAGACTCACTTAAACCGTCATCTGTTAATTCGTACTGGGGAAAAACATTTTGTGTGAGATATACAAAACTAATTCTCCAAAGAGCAATCTAAGTGTTAATTTTCGCTCTCAAAATTTGTTACTTACAGTTGACTAATTTAGGTACTTCTATTTCGTTGGAACCTTGGCATATTCTAGTATTAAAAAGGGTTTTTTCCCAAATATTACAGTGACCAAAATGAAACAGCTACCAACAAAACTTTTGCTAATTTAAACCAGTAGATCAGGAGCTTGAGCATCATTTCTGGCAACTTAATTTTAATAATATTATCTGAAAAATATTACAAATCTCTATATTTTACACAATATAATATTATACACCTGTAAAATTTTCTGATGATTGCGAATACTTAAGTAAAAAACTTGTTAAACATGATTTCTCAGAATAAATTTCTTTGACTGTAAGACTGATTTTCTTGTAAACGCTTAATCTGAAAATACGTTTTTAAAATGGGTATTTCCTCCGAATTCTTCATAATATTGAAAATAAAAAATAATTAAGTGTGATTGTGTGCTTTTACACTAGTTGTTATCTGAAAAGGTAATAACAGTTTGATGAGGTTTGAAAACACAGAGTGTATCCTAAATGCTTCAAGAAACTTAGAGGGATGATAGTATTCATGAAAATGAACAAAAAATGCAACGGAACATGGGGTCGCAAATGACGTTTAAAGGATGCAAATCGAAAAATACGTCTGGAAATGGACAAACGTGGACAAGAAAGAAACACTCCAGAAAATTATTTATTGCACAGAATAGGTACAACACAGCTCGTGATGTCCAGAGAAAACAAATATTTTACAACCGTTGTTCAAAGTGTCGACCACGGACATTATTACACAGTACTACGTACATCTACGTAGGAATGACTGCCGGACACGCTCAAATTTGCATGAGTGGATTCCCGCTCAGAGATTTGTTTGGCTTTCTTCCACGTTTTTGTTATCCCTTTCTGACCGGATATGCACAAATTGAAAGGAAAACCAGCTTCGTGCTACTAGCCATTTCTGCAGAAAATCAGCATGCGAGATTTCGATATTTTTATTATTTTGGAAATTTTGCGCCCTTTAAACATCCTTTGCGATCCCATGTTCCATTGCATTTTTTTGTTCGTCTTGATGAGTACTATCATCTCCCTAAGTTTGTTGAAGCCTTTCAGATACACCCTGTGTAAATAAAGGTTGCTAAAAAGTTATTAAGGATACCTGTGGTGATAGTCTGTTAAGTTTCTTAATTTCAAGATCGCCTTAATTCTGATTGTTATTTCATAAATGAATAAGCATGTGATGTAATTTTTAAATGTCAATAAATGTTGGTAAAAAGCATTTGAAATGTTTGCTTTCCTCAGCCAATTCAATCTGTCCTTAAAACTTTCCATCAGACTTAAAAAGTGTTTATGACTTCGATTTAATTGTCTCTCATCTGACTATGAATAGCTCTTCGGAATTCCACAGATTTTCATACAATTAATGTAAGATAGTGAGGTTTACTATGCTACATTCGCTGTTGAAAATCAGTTGTGTAGCCTTTATAATTCGTTCAGAGAGACTCTCGAAATAATTCCATTTTATATTATGATCTGTGTGGAAAATCATTTGTGGTTTATTTTACGTTATTTCAAGAAATTATTGAATGAAATGAGTATGAATTTCTGAGGTTCCCAAAAAACATACTTTCTTGAAATAAGTATGAATTTCTGAGGTTCCCAAAAAACATACTTTCTGTAGAATAGGGAGTGCTATGTACATAAGCAAAAACAGTTAAATTTGGAAGCAAAGCTCATAATCAAGATTTAAAATAAATCTTTAAAAAACCGATTTTTATCATTAATTTAGAAGTAAAAAAGGTGAATACAGGGATGAGAATCTTCGGCTTTTTGGCAGATTTCTGCTTAAATAAAAGGAATAATCTAAATCCTTCCCCTAAAATCCTACCTCCCTTAGCACACAAAACTTAAAATCTTTATATATTAAAAAAAGTTTCTTCCTTATTTGTTATTTTATTTTAACAATAACTAATCTATCATCTAACCCCTTCCTGAAATTACTGCTCCGCCCTTTTCCCCCCTCTGGTAGTAAACATGCATTGTATCTTCTTTAAAACTCTATAATTTTAAAGTAATTTTTTATACTTATTTAATAAGTAAATAATATCATTAAATAAATAAACATATGTGTAACAGGTTATATGTATATATGTAACAATAAATAATCTGTCACCGTGAGTATCCCCTCCTCCCAAAATTTCTGCTTCTTTCCCCTTGCCCTCCGGTCATCTCATGGAGATCTCCTCCTGCTACGGACACATTTCATACAGTTTAAAATCTTAAAAATTCTTCATTTTTTTTCAGCTCTATTTGTGCATTTGTTTCAGCGATATTTAATTAATAATCTAAATCCCCCACCCCAACCTCCCGAAAAAAATTCCCTTTTTTACTACCCCCCCCCCCCCCCACCCGGTAAGCACAATACACAATTAAAATATTTTTCCTTTTGCTTTATTTGTAACAATAATACAATGATTATTTAAATTATCTCTCGCCCTATCCAAAAAAAAATCTGCTCCTCTTTCCCCCTAGCACACCAACTTTAAAATTTTTATAATTATTTTTTTAAAGATTTTTATGCTGTAATTTTACTTCGTAGCAACAATAAATAAATAATCATCTAACTCTTCCCTTAAATTTCCATTCTCCTTAGAAATAGAGGTGAATTTCTAGACATGCTGAGATGGGGTGGGGGGGGGTGGCGGGGGGGGGGGTAAGCCAGAGAGACGATTTTAATATTTTGTGGTTTGATTGTTCCAATCTATGATAATATCTAATATAATCAAATATATTTTCTTAGAAGGTTGGGGGGGGGGGGTACCTTAAAGAGGATATTTATTTCAGAACCTAAAATTTCAGGGATAAGAGTGCAAAACAGAGGAAAATTGTTGCTTTTCCCACACGTACTTAAAAATCTTCTCCTCTCTGTTTGGAGAGAAAGGATGAAACAAAAATTTGAAACTGGATGAGGATTTTAGATGAGATATTACAAAATAAGAAATAGGGTAGATTTTTTTTAAAGTCTATATTAAAGATTTTAAATTATTTGCTGTGTGGAAAAAGAGAAGGAGAAGTGGAACTTTTGGGAGAAAGGAGGGTAATTAATGTACATGACTAATTATTCATTTATTAAACAGAGAGCAGCAGATTATTTTATTTTAGAGTTTTTAAAATAAGAATGTGTGTGTTCATGTATTTCGATGTTAAAGAGATAATTTAAGTGGTAAATTATCTATTAATTTTTACTAGAGAGCTCTAAATAAACATATTTTTTTTAGTAAGTGCTTTAAAAATTTATAACTTTGTATTTTGGGGGGATGAGGGTGAAATATCAATTCCGAAGGAAGGGGATTTGTAATTTAGATTATTCGCTAATTGAGATCAAGATCAACAAATAGATTTTTATTATAAATAGAGTTTTAAAGATTGTAAAAAGTATTGTGGAAAGTGTTTTTCATCATTTAAAGTATTTTTGAAGACGCCTGAGGTGATTTTGAGGGACCTATTTAAAAAAGTGGTTCCCAGCATGACTTTGAAGTGTGAAAAAATGTGAGACAAAAGCATTTCATTTAATATGAAGTACTTTGAAAAGCACAATTAAAATTTAGACAATCATTGAAAATATATTTAAATAAAAAATTATAATCATTCTTAATTAAACAGTCCTCGTATATCAAAATCATTTATACTAAAAACGGTTGAAAAAATCTGAAGGCTACCTTCATGATTAAGACTTGCTTACAATACGATTACACTCATTACAGTAAGGTTTATACGAGATTACACCCAATTGAGAGACCCTCTCGGAAAAAAAACATTCAAAATGCTCTAATATATGCACTATATGGCCAAAGGTGACCGGTCACTTGCGATTTTAGACGTTTTGTTAAATATCTAGAAAAATACATGAGGAATTAACATGAAACTGCGGGTGTGTAAACAGTATAGTATATTCATACTAGGGGGCTTTGCCCCCTGCAAGCTACGCTCGGCACCCCCCGCTCAGACACCGCAGAATCCAAAAAACACGCTAATCTGATGGGTTTTAAAAATATTAGAAAAGATTGAGTTATACTGAAAAAAGCTGTGCAGATTTCCCTGTAAACGGGTTTCCATTCAATTATCTTTGATTGCAAAATTTTATGGCCGAATCAGTTGCTGGTAAGACATCCAATGGTTGTTTTCGATTTTGACTAAAGAGGAACAGTTAAACATTTGAAAAAAAGGTAAAATAAAATGAATTAAGTATACAGTCTTTGTCTCCCGGTATTTTAAAACAATCTCTATAACAATAGCCTAAGTCATGTGACTTTCATCAACAGTTCCGGGCGGACCACTTCGCTTTTTATACTGTAAGTGCCATTTTGGTACTTTAATGTTAGCCAGGCACAGGTGATAAGTCGCCAAATATTATTCTATCGCCATCATTTCATCTATATTATATTAGTTCAAGTCATCAACTGCCATAAAGAAATACGGTCTGATCCCTTTGCCTTCCACATGAAAGTTTGTCACAGATGTCATATACCTTTATTGGCGCGATTTCTCATATTGGCGACCCCTCTATTGTCGCGATTTCTTTCCGACGCCAATTTGGAGCAAGCATCAACGGCATAACCAGCATCCGGCTTACCATATCAAGCAAAATAACGATACTTTGGCGCCAGTTAAGTAACCGTTGCGTATATGGCACTGGGTCAGAAAAAAAATCGCGCCAATATGGGTCCATATATGACATCTGTGCCAAAAATTTTCAATTTTGATTAAAAAATCAAAATTTTTTTCAAATAAACTCGCTTAAAAGTTGCCATGGTCGCAAACAATTCTTGGTACTGTTACGCTAGCCTAGTGCAAATCTCGCCAATAGCGTGGTAAATTAAAACATTGATTTGAAGTTCAAATATACGCACCGCAGGTTTGGCGTGACATTTTTTTAATACGAAAATTTGACGAAAACCTCGTTTTCGAATAGCAGTTACAAATGTATTTTTGGTACTATACTTAGTTATCCCGTCGACCAAAAATCTATCGCCAAACTATAAGATTAAATGCTAATAATGGTTGATCGTAAATGTCACATTCACTTGGCTTTAAGTAAGTTACACGTGTTTACGTCTTCAAGTGAGTTTTATTTCGACATTTTATTTGTATATTTATTAATCTGATACTAATTTATTTGTTCTTTCGTTATTTAAAATAAAAATTATGTCAATTTGTATAATTTGGCGAGTGGTTTGGCGATTTATATAATTTGGCGAAATTGGTCGACGGAACAACTAAGTAGTACCGTATTTATTAATTATTTTCTATTATTTTCAAAAGGAAATAATAATAAAAAATAATTGATAAATATAGAACAAAATAATTTATATAATTTAAAAAAAGAAATAAAAGTAAATAAACATTTATTATTAAATAAACACCAATAGCTGGGTTACCATGTCAATCAAAATAATGCTATTTTGGCGCCAATTAGATACTTCGGTACGTATATGACATCTGTGCCGAATATTTTTCTTTTCGTTTTGTTAAAAAAAAGAAGTGAAAGCCATCAATTTTAAATGTTTCAGTTTTAAATGAAAGTTTTGTATTTTAAATAAAATGATTGAAAGGATTATATTTTAAACGAAATTAATGAAATATAAAATAAAAATGCAGCGGGGAGAATGGTTGGCGATTTATCACCTGCGTCTCGCTAACATGAGAATACCGAGTTCTTGATTTCTCTATCAGAATCTTTCGATTTGGTGAAAGACTGTTCAAGTAAATTGAATTATGAATAAAAGTAACATGATTCATTTCTTAGCATACATTTAAGCGAGGCCAAACTGATCGCCAAATTAATTTAAAATAATAACCTTTTCTGAAATATGAAAGAAATATCTGTTATGATTAAAATTTGAGTTGCCATCATTAGAAAAAAAGTATTTAAAATTAGAAAAAAAAATAATATTTCGAAAACTAATTCGAATTTAAAAATTCTAATACCAGTTTTGAGATCTGTGGATCAGTACGGATTTTTGGTGTTAATTTCATAGCAAAGCATTCTACATTTTAGGAGAAATCGCCGCGAAACATAATCAGTTGTTTAATCAGTCGTTTCATAAAATCGTTACATAAATTCGTTCCAATTCAGTCGTTTCATAAATTAATTTCATTAGGATTTTATATATATAGGGTAGATATTTCCGCGAAGACTTTTTCCTGAAACCCCATAGGGACCGTCAACAAATTGAAAAAGAACGATCCTTTGAATAACCTTGTAAAAACTAATGTAGCAAAAGCGTTAAAACTCGAGATTATTAATAAGTGGCTTATTGTAATATACTGTGTTCATTGTTATGAGGATAGCATGTATACTCGTAGAGAAATTAAGGTTTTTATAAAAACAGTCCCAAATTTCGCCAAGTTTTTAGCTTATAATTTGCAGATTTCTTAACATAAAAAAAAAGTTATTTCTAGAAAATTTGACAAAAAACATTGTACACAATACTCTCCGATCAGGATTAAAAAATAATAAAAATATGATGAAAATGAGCAGGTTTACTAAAAAATGCCTCACTACGCATGCGCGAATGCAATTGAAATGTAATGTGCATAATGTATTAGCTAAGTATATACGGCAACTCTTGCGAAAGTCTCAAAATCATAGCTTGAAAATTCTGAAAATTACCGTCGAAAGAATAAACTCGATATTCGTTGTTCCCAGAAAGATGAGGGGTTGTATCAAATATCTGTTGATTAGTGCGAAGATAGCGTACACAATATTGCACGTATTACTATATTTGGATACAGCCCCTCATCTTTTAGCTTCCTTTTGGGAACAACGGATATCGAGCTTATTCTTTCGACAATAATTTTCAGAATTTTCAAGCTATGAATTTGAGACTTTCGCAAAAGTTGCTCTGCATACTTAGCAAATACCATAGGCGTGGAGTTATATGGGCCCGTGGGTCTCGGGCCCCTCCAATAATTTTTTCAGAGGGGCTATATTTTTTTATGTCAACTGACATAGGAAAAAAACTCAGATTTTGGAATTTCAGATAATTTGCAAAAGTTTTTAGCATATGTTTTCGATGGATAATTGTTCTTTCTCTAAATTCGCTGTTTACTTTTATCCTTTCTAAATAAATAAAACAACTGGAAAATTTTAGCGTGGCGTATGGGAAAAAACTAAGCACTCCCCATGATGGGTTTTTCTTCCTTCTTTAAACACTGGGCACACTTTCTGGGAAAAAATTCTTTTTCTAATTCGGCGTCATAGACATAGGGCAATAAATTCACGTTTTTAACGGGCAACAAATGGTGTCCGATATGATCTGAGTAGAGCACAGATAAAATGCTTGGCCGTTTCCCGAATCTGCAAAGAAAGTGACTCTAATTTACGAGCTTTGAAAAACTCGGGAGAAAGGGGGGAGAGGAGTTAAGTTTTGTTGCAAATGATAGCCAGGAAGAATCACCAGTGTCTCCAAAGCATAGAATATAAAGGGAGAAATTCTTTGTCTCTAAATCATGCATAAAGCTCATATTTATTAAAATAGTCCAAATCTATTAAGCGGTCTCTCTGTAGTAAATGACGATTCACCAGGATCTGGTAACAATAAACAATATATATTCAGTTGTTCTTATTCAGGCCGAGCAAGAAAGCCTTTCTCAGGGTCATTTTCTTTCATTAAGATCATGCTGAGTAGGGACCGGGTCTAATTTTTTTCTGTAAACCCGGGCCAGGCCTAAACTTAATTTTTTCCCGTGCCGTTGCGGACTGACATTTGATTCGATTTTCGTGCTATTTTCAAGCTTTTAGACGTTCATATAAAAGTATCTATCTGTACATGCGCATTCGTGGCAAACACAGCAGGGCCGCTTTTTTGTGGCAGCCCTGTAGTATTTATATTTTACATTTATACACTAGCTAGCTGACATGCCCGACGTTGTCCGGCCTGTCAAAGAACAGTACAAAACACGAAAGAAATAAAAAAATCGCGAAAAATTAAAAAAAAAAGCTAAATAAATTTAAATGAAAAGAAAACAAAATTTACTATTTTGGGCTAGAAGATAACCGGATTCCTTTTACTAATTTGAAAAAATTGTAGCAAATCGCGAAAAAATTCTAAAAATCGCTAAAAATTCTAAAAATCGCTAAAAATTCAAAAATCGCAAATGACAAAATTTTGTTATTATGGGCTAAAAGTTTAAAACAGGATTCCTTTTATGAATGTAGAAAAATCAGCGCGGAATGCGAAAAATCGCTAAACAATACATAAAAATTCGCAAAAAATTGAAAAATTGCTGTACGAATTTCGAATAAACTTTATTGAAAATATAACAAAATTTATTATATTGGGCTAAAAATTTGACACCCATTTCCTTTTACTAATGTCAAAAGATAGCAGCGGAATGCTAAACATCGCATTAAAAATAGATAAAAAATCAAAAATCGCAGAGGAAAAAAATTACTACAGCGTGTTACAAGTTTGAAACGAATTTCTTTTATAAATGTTAAAAAAAAAAAAAAAAAAAAAAGGCACGGAACGAGTAAAAATGCTAAAAAACGTGTTGAAGTGAAGATTTTTTTCTTTTCTTTTTTTTTTCAGAAATCGCGGAAGAGAAAATTTGCTATATTAGGCTGAAAGTTTGAAACCGAAAAAATGTTATGAATGCCAAAAAGTCGCTACGGAATGCGAAAAAATGCAAAAAAGACATTAAAAATTCAAAAATCGCTGAGAACACAAATCACTATAGTGGACTAAAAACATTAACCGGAATTCTTTCACGAATGTCAAAAAATCTCCACGGAATGCAAAAAAATCACAATAAAAATCGCTCAAAGTGAACAAAATTTACTACATTAGGTTAAAAGTTTAAAACTGAATTCTTTTTACCAATGTAAAAAAGTCACTGCGGAAAGCGAAAAACCGCTGAAAATTGCATTAAAAAGCGCTAAAAATCACAAACGCGAAAAATTACTACAAGTGCTCTAAAACATTTTAACAGGAATTCTCTCACGAGTGTCAAAACTCGTTGCGAAAAATCGCAAAAACTCGCATTAAAAATCGAATTAAAAATTCACAAAACTTACTGTATAATGCTAAAAATTTGAAACCGAATTCATTTTATCAATATAAAAAAAATCGCTGCTAAACACGAAATAACGCTAAAAATCGCATGCAATTATTTGCGAAAAATTAAAAAATCGCTGCACGAATTCCGAATAAACTTTTTGAAAAGAGGACAAAATTTACTATAATATACGCTAAAAGATTGAAATATGATTTATTTTAATAATAATAAAAAAAAATTGCCTCGAACAGTGAAAAAACGTTAAAAATTGCATTAAAAATTATATTGGAAAAGTCTAATCAAAAAGTCCGAAATCGGGCTTCGGGGTGCATATACAGATACCTTCATACCAAATTTTGTAGCTCTGCGTACAGCGATTTTTTCAGAACATAGCCGACAGACAAACTTCTTTCCTTATTATTATAGACTAGCTGACCCGCCCGGCGTTGCCCGGGCCTGTGATAATGACCTTTAATAAAGCACAAATTTGTAGGATTTTATATATATATTATATATTTATATACAGCGATTTTTTCAGAACATAGCCGACAGACAAACTTCTTTCCTTATTATTATAGACTATCTGACCCGACCGGCGTTGCCCGGACCTGTGATAATGACCTTTAATAAAGCACAAATTTGTATGATTTTATACCTTTAATCCGATTTTTGTCCGAGTTTATATTTTTAAATGAAAAAATCTCCAAAAATATTGATCTTTTAATGGTAAAAGCGCTCGTATAAGAAGTAATTTTCTGTTTTTCACACATATATATTTTTTTAAATAGTTTCTTTTGGTCCGAATTCTTTAAATTTTTTATCGTTATAAATATAACCGTTTCCCAGCGCGTGTAAAATTTTCGTGAAAAAATATTGATATCTACTTCTAAAATAAATGTTTTCTTTTTCCCTTTTACTTTCTTCTATCTTTGCAAGAAGAAAATATTGCATTCAAGAAAATTTTGGAATTCCGGTTTACGGCGGATTTACACATTTAGCGGTCACAGATCCCGAAAAACACGTTTTTACAAAATGTCTTCTGAGAATCTGTCTGTGAGTTTATATGTGACACAAATTTTTGGGGCGCTCTATCTCAAGAACTAATGCACGGAATTTAATAAAACTTTCGGTTTAATTAGTCACTGGTATAAATTGATGCTGAATAGTTGTTGTTGCAAATCGCCCTATATCTCAAGAACTAGCACAGATTTTCATAAAACATCAGATTCTGTTAGTCCTTGATATTGTTTGATGCTGATTAATTTTTGGTGTAAATTGCTCAATAGGTAGCGCTGTTATGATGCATTATTCACGATTTCCTCAATAGCTATATCTCAAGAACTAATGATCAGATTTTCATCAAACTTCAAATTCAGCTATATCTTGATATTATTTCGGGCTGATTACGTTTTCGTGTACATCGTCCAACAGGTTTCGCTACTATGCTTCATTTTTCACGATTTTCGCAATAGCTCTTTCTCAAGAACTAATGCACGTATTTTCATCAAAGTTCAGATTAGGTTAGTCCATGATATAAAATGGTGCTGATTACTTTTTGGTGTAAATTGGTCAACAGGTGGTGCTGCGATACAGAATTTTTCATGATTTTCGTAATAGCTCTATCTTAAAAACTAACGCACAAATTTCCCTCAAACTTCAAATTCAATTAGACGTTGATATATGTTGTTCTTTATTACGTTTTGGTGTAAATCGAGCAATAGGTGGCGCTGTTATGCTCCGTTTTTCACGATTTCCGCAATTATTCTGCTTCAAAAACTAATACACGGAATTTAATCAGACTTCATATTCTGTTACACTTTCACATAAATAGATCTTTTTTTAAGCTTTGGTATATACAGCTCGACAGGTGTCGCTTTTGTGCTCTTTGAGCTGAGACTTTTTCTTGCAGACATCTAAGTGGATGGATGCCGAAATTCAATTGTTGTTTCAAAGGTGCGATGCTTATATCTCCTTTTAAAATGTACACAATTTAATGAACCTATATCTTTAGAATCCTTATGATGGAGATGAGCATATATGCTCCTCATGACAATCTATAGATTGTCATTTAATTTTGGCACCGTGATAATGAATTTTGAAGTATTAACATGCATGAGATAGAAGAAAGTTTTGGGATTGTCACATCCGACTAGTTTTTCTTGTTGTCGCGTCGGGTTCTTTAACATAACAGCAGCAACAATAAAAAAAAAATAGTTTTCGCCGTCCTAACTGTCCGAAATTTTAATATGTTATAAACATAACTATACCTGAGTACTCTATAAAATTTCATGAAAAATATGCATATTTAACAGCGAAAACGTGTGCCGAAGCCAAGCGAAACCGCGCCGAAATCGTTTTTTAGCTTTTTCGTCGAAATTTTCTAAGATTTTATTATTATTATTATTTTTAAATATTTCACTCGTTCTAAAATTACGAAATTATTGTAATAAATGTAAAATCCAGTCTGTCGAAATGCTCTAAAAAGATTGTGGAAAAAAGAGAGTCTCGTCACGTTGAGGCGCGAAGTGATCTGCGGTCGCGAATTTGTTTGAAGAATTAAAATTAGTCTTTTAGAAAACCGTTTGCACCGGCGACGAGAAGAAGATCTTAGCTTTAAATACGTATTTTTTGTGAATCGGTACCTCTAAAATTGAGCCCTGAGTAAGCATTGGCGAAAGGGAGAAAAAGCCGACTGATAATTTGAAAAAAATTTTCAAAGAGTTAAGAATCATATTTTTTTAACTGATTGCGGCGTTTGAGACGTAAATCTACGAACTATAAGAATATGTGATCCGTCTTTCCTTATTTTAAACGGCACGGCTGATGAGCATTAAAACAAAACGAAAAAAAAAAATGTATTTAGTTCTTCCTTCCTTTCCGCTCGAAAAGCAGGTTCTGGTCTTGCACGAGCGCGTCTCTGCCAATTTTCAAAAAAAGATCTCTTTTTGATGAATTTTTAATTAATATCGCGGCCAATTATCAAAAAATTAAAAATGTGAGCCTCGGGGGCATCCATACCTGCATTGAACTATTCTCATATAAATTTTCAGACATCTGCTGGTAGTACATTTTCATAGCCATCGGCAGTAAACACACACAAACAGCGATCTTGTCTTTTATTATAAGACATATAGATATTTATGATATATGTAGAGTAAAACCTGTCTATGGCATAATCCTTTCTTAAATGGAAAATTTTCATGCTCCAGAAGAAAAGATTGCCGTACAATTTTACTTAATTAGCTAGAAACCTATCTTAAATGGAATATTGTTTCGGTCGCTTACGATTGCTCTTACAAAGGTTTTACTGTACGGATATAAGGTTAGCCTGTGTAGACGGAACCTGTCTATAACGAAATCTTCTTTAATGGGAAACATTTCATGATCCCATCCAAAGGAACACTTTGAAATTTTACCTGTTAAGATAGACGAAAACCTGTATAAAACGGAAACATTCAACGGTTATTTGTAATTTTGTCTTAGCAGGTTTTACTATTTTTGTATTCATTACTTAGTAAATTAATTCCCTGTTTCAGGGGGGGGGGGGGTGGTGTAGACTCCCACCCCCTTGTCTGCGCCACTGGTTGAGCCCCTCCAATAATTTTGAAAACTCTACGCCTATGGCAAATACATTATGCATGTTATATTTTGATTGCATTCGCGCATGCGCAGTGAAATATTTTTTTGTAAACCTGCTTAATTTTCATCCAATTTTTATTATTTTTCAATTCTGATTGCTGAATATTGTGTACAATATTGTTTGTCATATTTCATGAAAAGAACTTCTTTTTATTAAGAACTGTGCAAATTATAACAAAAAAATTGCGAAATATGGAACTGGTTTTATAAAAACCTTAATTTCTCTACGAGTATGCATGGTATCCTTATAAAAATGAACACAGTATATTACAATAAGCCACTTAATAATCACGAGTTTGGACGCTTTTGCTACATTAGTTTTTACCGGGTTATCCAAAAGATATTCGTTCTTTTTCAATTTGTTGTCAGTCCCCTATGGAGTTTCGGGAAAAAATCTTCGCGGAAATATATGACCTATACCATACTGTTTACACACCTGCAGTTTCAGGTTAATTCCTCATGTATTTTTCTAGATATTTAACAAAACGTCTAAAATTGCAAGTGACCGGTCACCTATGACCATATAGTGTATATATATATTTTAAATAATTACATATATTTTATGCAATGGCGACATCTGTTGTAAATTACGAAAAGCAATAACTATTATTTTTTATTACGATTTCTGATTTATAAATACTCAATAAATAATAGAAATCACAAGAATAACAGACATAACATGAAAAATATTGTAAATGCAACTAATTTTCTAAAAAAAAAGTTTTAGTGAGAAATTTAAATTAGACTTACAATTAACCTGAAAAATATCTCTTACAGTATAACTTCTTTAATCTGAAATCATAACGATTACGGCGATTCTGGACTACAGAAGTTTCGAAACTAGAATGCATTTAGATAATAATACTAATATCTCTCTATTATATGGCAATATAGAAATGCAAGGAATTTTATAATTTAAAATAACTGAAAATATTGAGAAAAATCCGGGGTGACGCTCAATGAGAAAATTTGCGTACGATATTACGGGATTAAATTAATTACAGCTGATTACAATGATGACATGTGATTACACATATATTATAGCTGTTTACACTTGATTACGGTTGATTACAATTGAAAATACGTAATTACATGCGAGTAAATTGCTAAAAGTTGTGATTTAACAGTTTTACTCGATTTTACTGCATTCCAAACAGCTGCTTTTTTACATGTTCAATTTTTAGAGTTGTCCAAAATAAGAAAATAGTATCAAAGAGGCAGTCGTTCTGCCGACAGCGGCATACCCAAGAGCGGGGTTTCCAGACCCTCCCCATGAACGATGGGTCTGCACCTTAAATTATGAATTTAAAAAAGGAATAAAAACTGCTAAAACGGAATCGCCAAAAATTTCGAAATTTTTCTCTTTAGCAAACTTTTATCTTAGCAGGTATACTTTTAAGGATTTCCTTATAGACAAGTTATGCTTTCACATGTATTCTCTAAAATTTAACCACTATAATAACTCCTTGAGAACATAATGTACTATAGTTAAACCTATGACACTGGAACATCTCTCTAACGGAATCGTGCCACAAATAGAAGAAATTTAAAGTTCGACGAAAATAACACTGTACACTTATACCTGCTAATATGTAAATCTGTATAAAATGGAACTTGTATCCAGCCCTTTGCGATTCCTTCTTTGTAGCAGTAAAACCTGTGAAAATGAATTTCTCGTTTAAACAGCAATAACATTTTATTTTCTCATTTCATGATCCCGATGATAAAAAGATAATCAAAGAAATACTCTCTCTAAAACGAAACCTAATTAAAACGAAATTTTTTCCGATCAAAAAAATAAGCGAAACAAGTAAAATCATGTAGCATAGAACAAGTACAATAACAGAATGTTTGTAAGGTCTACATAGCTCCTTCTTGAGTTTTGAATTTTTCAAGGAATTCAATGGTTCAATCCAATTTCGACAAAAATTCAAGGAAAAAGAAGCAATTAAAAAACTTCCCTGTCGTCACAGTACTATACAGTAATCAAGAATCCAAGCCGATCAAAGGCAACAAATACAGCGTGACAGGAAATGACCATTACTTGTCTAAGGCCGATTTCTGATAATACGAAAGCTACTCTTTTTCTCATATATTCTTTTTTTGTACTCTCTTTAGACTTCGATGGAAACAAGTTAAGTTCTATTTTTAACCCTAAATTTCAGTCAGCAGTCTCACAGACCGCTGCGTTTTTCAATTTTCACTGTTTACCTTGTAATTTTCAGTTTAATTATAGATATTGGTGAAATTTTCGCTCGTTTCGATACCTAGCACAGTCATTAGAGAATTCTGAATTGGAAGTTTTAATTATACATAAAGTTTAGTACAGAAAAAATATCCTATAAATTAATCAAGTCTTTTATTCATATTTAAATTAAGCGGTCTCACAGATCGCTCACAGTAGTTACGCGACATATTTTCGTCATAGGAGTTAAGAGTTAAATTTACACATCGACCGAAACAGAAACCGAATTTCGGTAATCTTCCTATACTTGGCAAAAACGAAAACAAAAATTCCCCAAAATATTTGTACGTAATTAATGCATACAGAAATATAAATAATTCTTCATTAATTACACGTATATAGAATACATTTCTAACAAACAAACAAACTATATATGTATGTTTTTGTAAAAGTTTCAAACAAAACATAAATAATTATACAACTTTTACATTTTATTCATCTGACTGCTGCGCTGCAGGTCGAGTTTTCCCTCACCCCCTCATTGGCAAGGTTCCCTCAGCCTTTCATTTCTTCGAGGCCGATAAAATGAGAACCGAGCTTGCTTGGGAACTAAACACTGAGTGTCCCGCGTTAGACTGACCACCTAGCCGGGGCTTAATCAAAGCTATCTTGGTCTGGATCGGCCAGATATAACAATTAAAAGTTAAGTTCTGCCCGTTGCAAAATCAACTAAATCAGGCCGACTCAATTTCTACAAAAAATTCCGAGTTTTCGTAATATTTAAATAAGATTCTTTTAAAGGTTTTTTCTTACTACATACACATATATTTAGGGGTGGGGGGCGGAATTTTACAGTATATTTTAGCTTATTGTGTGTTCGCAAAACAGAAAAACAGAATAGAAACATTAGTGATTTACTTAGACTTTTCAACATTTAAATAAAGATTCATTAAAAGAATTAATGTAGTTTAGAAGAAAAGAAAAAAAAAAGAGGGTTAAAACATCATAACTTTTGAAGCCGTATAGTGAAAAGTAGATATTCATTTAAATATTTATCTGTATTTTATTAAGGCTATTCTCAAATCCAAAAGAGCTACTTTATGATTCTCTTCTAAATGCAATTTTGTCACTTTTGGCTTTAATTATAATATTATTTATTATAATATTATACGACTAAAAAATTAGTCGTAACCATGCATTTTTTCATTTACTATTTTTTCAATCGAAAATATTTTTTGTTATTAAGTAAAATTAAGTTATAATTTCATTTTTCGCTGATTCAAAAATGGAAATGTTTACAGCATTGCTAAGAGACACAATTTCATGTGTGCAGTTAAAATTGCTATTTAAAATGAAATATTTTATTGTATAATATTTATTTGTCCTTTTTATTTTCAGTTTATATTTGTATTCATTAATAAAATAGTTCTCTAAATTCTGCAATTTCGAAACGTTATATTTTTTAAATAACTTTCGTGCCAACAATGTTATTTTTTTTTCCGAATGCTTCGTTGGTGCCAACTCTTATGCTTGGCGACAATGATGTTGAAATACCAGAAATGTACTAAACTTTCAGACTGCAGCATGGAGACTATAATATATAACATGGGCACTGACAATATACAATAAAGAAATCGGATTGGCACAGATGCCATATACCTTGTCGGCGCCCAGATTGGCGCGATATTTCTCCCTCGCCAATTTGGCGAAAAATGGCACAAATAAACAACATCCGGGTTACCACGTCAAACAAAATAACGACAGTTTGGCGACAGTTAAGTACCCCGTGCATATATGACATTGACGTAGGAAAAAAATCGCGAATATCATACATAACAGCTGTGCCACAGGATTTTAGCTTCACGCTGGCACTGAGACGGTAAAATACACTTTCTTTAAATAATTTTTAAAAAGTGCTGAGGAAAATTCTGTGAACGGCACCCTCACAATATTCGCTCATTTTAACGAGAATGCTCTGATACAAAATGAAATATTGTGTATTGTACTATCATTCTTTACCAAATCCTACTGTGAGTGATAGACTAAAAGAGTTAGACCTTACAGCTGAAATTTTGTCTGCACATTAGAAAATATAATAGCACAATGACGTTCATATCGATTCAGCACTGCAGAAAGACATTCAGTTACAGGATCATATTGCTTTAAATCACATGGTCAAATTCACCATTTCATTTGATTTAAGGTTCGCTTGGAAAAATGGACCAGTGCAGCGGACATAGCCTGCTAGTATTTATATATTTAAAAATATCATAGCTCATGACGGGTGCAAAAAATACATGATAATGAGCAGGGATGGGGAATTTCTAGAAAATCTTACCATCCAAGGACTTATTTTACCAGGCAGCAAAATGCAACGTAAATTGGTTTCGAAGACTACCTAAAAATTCACTCGCTAGTGGCAAGTAAAATGATGTATTTCCCTACCCTTGATAGTGAAATATGTTTCACTTAAATCCTTGGAAAATTTTTAGGAAAATTTAACAAATGAGTACAATTTTTTTTTTTTTTTTTTGCATACAAACATATTTTTAGCACACTCATTCATCATATTTTTTCAAAAGTATTACTTCAATATCCTTTCATATAAGATATTGAGGTACAATTAATCCTTTCAGGTCACTAATTTTTTATTTTAAGAGAAAATTACTTTACAGCGAAATAAAAAAAATAAAAGCAACCACTAAAAATTTTTTTACTATAATCTAATGAATATGTAACAGTTATATGCTTATTATCAAAAAGACACTAAGTCATCGAAAAAGTGTATTTTTATTTATTTTATTACTAAATGCAAAAACATAAAAATGATAATAGTAAGTGCAATGACATATACAGGGTTGATACTCAATTTTGGAAATAAAAATATAGGAGATGTTAAGGAATTGCCTATTTGGTAAAAGACAAATGTTTTATTAAATAATGGTTATCAGATATTCCTTTGAAATATATTTTACAAAGTTAAGGTTTTCTTTTCTCTAAAATGTGTCAAGTCATCAGCTCTTAGGTTACTATTATCAGAAAATCCTTTGGAACATGCTTCACAAATAAAAGGATATTCTCCTGCATGCGTACAAAGATGCTTTAGAATACTCTTACTATTAAATTCTTTGGAATATAGTTCACAAACAAAGAGTTTTTCTCCGGTATGCGTCAAGAGATGTCTTAGATCACAATTCAAAGAAAATCTTTGGAACATACTTCACAAACAAAAGGTTTTTCTAATATATGACCGGAGAGATGGACTCTTAGGTTACTATTATCAGAAAATCCTTTGGAACATGTTACACAAAGAAAAGGATTTTCTCCTGTATGTGTCAAGAGTCAAGAGATGTTTCAGAATACTCTTATTATTAAATCCTTTGGAGCATAATTCCCTAACAAAGGGTTTTTGTCCTGTAGAAGGAAGAGATGTTTTCTTAGATGACATTTGTGAGAAAATCTTTTGAAACATATTTCACAAAGGGTTTTTCACCTGTATGAGTCAAGTGATGTTTTCTTAGCTGATGATTATCAGGAAATCCTCTGGAACATATTTCACAAATAAAGGGTTTTTCTACTGTATGCGTCAAGAGATGGGATCTTAGATGACTATTCTGAGAAAATCCTTTGAAACATATTTCCCAAACAAAGGGTTTTTCGCCTGTATGAATAAAGAGATGGGTTTTTAGATTACTATTATGAGAAAATCCTTTCGAACATATTTCACAAACAAAGGGTTTTTCACATGTATGCGTCAAGAGATGGTTTCTTAGATGACCAATTTGAGAAAATCCTTTGGAACATACTTCACAAACAAAAGGGTATTCTCCTGTATGGATCAGCAGATGTTTTTTGAAGGTTGCTATGATCAGAAAATCCTCTAGAACATGTTTCACAAAGAAAGGGTTTTCCTCCTGTATGCGTCAAGAGATGAGCTCTTAGAATAGCATTTCTAGAAAATCCGTTGGAGCATATTTCACAAACAAAAGGTTTTTCTCCTGTATGCATCAAGAGATGGGCATTTAGATGACTATTCTGAGAAAATCTTTTGGAACATATTTCACAAACAAAAGGTTTTTCTCCTGTATGCGTCAAGAGATGTCTTCTTAGAACACTATTCCGGGAAAATCCTTTGGAACATATTTCACAAACAAAAGATTATTTTCCTGTATCAATGGAGAAATGTTTTTCTTTATCAATATTTTGAGGGACAAAGTGCTCTTCACTAGAGGATGAATTTCCTTCTGTAAACATTTTCTTAAGTGAAAAAGTTTTCTTTTGGATGATATCAGAAACTTCTTCAAAGTATCAGTTTTAAGAAATTGTTGTCGTTTTCATCGAAGGAAATGACTTATTGAACTTCAGCGAAAAAGATTTATCTACCTCTGAATCTAAAAAGAGAAAGAAAAATAATAAAACAACACATTTTTTAATAAACTGCACAAAATTTTAATTTTGAATTAAGTATCATATTTAAAATGTGTCATTTCTTTAAACAGTACAAAAATTCATATATTTAATTATCACATTATATCTTTTTTTGATACATACAGATACATATTTGTAGGTTTTCAAACAATACAGTAGACACTCTCATATTTGCCTCTCTTATATTTAGACTCTCACACATCCAGACCGACAAAAACTCAAAATTTATTTCATTGAACACATGTAAATTTACTTTTGATTCCCTTAAAATTCCACCTACTTGTTCGGCATATTCATGAAAGATATGCAAACATAGTTTTTGCATCTTCACTTTCCATACATTCAGCCCCAAATTAATTTCACCACCAACACAATCAATCACCACCAATCAACACAATTTGATATTTGTTATAAGCTGTTCGAATAGTTATTTATATTGTCAAGCATTAGAGTTAAGCAATTTTTTTAAACTTTTAAAAGTTGACATTGAATTTTATACATTTTGAATTCCTTTTTATAAGAGTTGCCTTGCAAAACAGTACTCTGAGTCAATTCTCACCCAAGTATGGTTGTACTGGTTTTAACCATAAGTGGTTAAAGAAATAAAAATTTATTATTTTAAATGATAAATTTAGTGCAACATTTGAAAGGATTTTTCACAATAACCTTTAACAATATTGAATACACCATTTGCAAGTGTGTGCAAACTGTACAATGTTTTATACTTTAACTTGTACAACTTTTTTTTATCACACAATTTCTTTTTAAAAGAAATTTTATTTAGAACTTTAAGAAAAAAAAGGATTACCAGTGTTGTATTAACCCTTTATCTACTGAATTATGAATTCATGAAAATTTTATCTTTTAAAGCATTTTTTGTGAATTGTTTAAACAAAATTAGAAGATATAAATAATCCTTTAATAAATTTTAGAAGGATTTTAGAAGTACTGATGGATGTAGAAGGATTAATTAAATTTTAATTTACAGGGATTTTTTGCAATATTTATAACCCTACTCAAATCTTTAATTTTAAATATTTTTCTTAGTATTTTGTAGAATTAGGAAATGTACAAATATAATGTACTTACAATAGAAATACTTCCGAATTGAAAATTCCTTCCCCCTCCCCCTCAACGCTAGAAAGCTGAAAAGACGCAAAGGCAAAAGAAATCGTCCTTTTAAAAACATTTTTGTTTTGTGTATCCAATAATGTTTTTAGAACAAGACAAAGTAATCTATGTATAACTCATTCTAAACATTAATTCAACTAATAGATGTATTAAATGAATTTTATAACAATTTATTTTAATGGTACTTATAAGTACCGTCAGTAGATAAAGGGTTAAGATAAGAGAATTTCATAGTTTATTCTGAATGAGATCAAACTTGGAAAATAACCTTTCTATTAGGGTCGAGTTAGCACAACCATTCAGCAAGGTCATTATGAAATCTACAAATTCAAAATCAATATTTTCAATACTGCCCACGAAATTTCGTAATGTATTAGTTACACTTTAAGAAAAATATTTATGAAATGCATGTTTTTACTAGGAATATTATTAAAGCGATCGTACGGTCCTTGAAGGTCCTTATCTTTATCCAAAATCTACAAATTTCCTTAAAATTCCTTAATTTTATTTTCCTATTATCTCTTAATCAAGAGTGAAACTCTTCTTTGTTTCACTGGATTTCTGATTAAAAAAAACCCATCTAAATTCTAGGAATGCAACGGATATCCGGTACATCTGGCTGATTTTATATCCGAAATACCGTCGAGTATCCGAATCACAATCACCGGATATCCGACTTCTTTGCCGGATATCCGGCTGAATACAGCAAAGCGAATATATGGGGATAAGCAAAATCGTTTGACTCCAAACAATACGAGCAACTTTTGTTTATAATGCAAAATATGAAATACAGTAAGTTCACTATTCATGAGTAAAAGGTAATTCTCAAAAGTTTAAAGAATTACCAGCTTTCCTAACAGTGATATTTGAACTCTTTATAATAAATATAAAAATTTACGCTTATATCTTTTAGAAAATTGTATCTTTACTTTCAGCTTGTAAAACAAAATTTGAAGTTGGTCATTAAAGTATGACTTTATTTATTAGCCCCCGGTCCCCGGTATGCTATTTCTTTCTCCCAGCTAATTTTGTGCCAGCTCCAAAAAATAACGTTACCTTACAGAGGTTATGCGTGAAACAAAGCAGTACTCTTAAATACTCTACTGCAGTTTTTTTAACTTCTAAGCATCGCACATTTTTAGTTTTTATACCATCGTATTGGGAAAAAAAAAGTACTTTCAAATGCAATTTGTTTGAAAACTGGATCTCCATTTCTTTTTGAGATATTAATTTTTTTGTAGATTTTAGAGACATTTGTTTAATTTTGGCAACTCAAGCACTTCATTTCTGCGGAAAATAAACGAAAAATAGTTGGAAAATTGAAATTACAGCTTTCTGTTGCCATTTTCCCATAAAAACTGAAAAAATGTACTTAAAATGCGTGCAATTTTGAAAAAATATAAATCAATGATTTCTGATAAAACATGAAGCTATTAGAAACTAAATTTAATTTTAAGTATATTAATGCTACAAACAAATGAAGGCATATGAATCATTAGATAGCCGATATTTTTGTCCGGTTTCTTGACATTCAGCGACAGTGACGTCATATGCGTGCTTTACTGTAGATGTTTAATACTGGATCGCAAATGAGGAATTCTTCAGCGGATGCGGATGACGTCACTTTAAGTAAAAGCGTGTGTTTTAAGTCTTAAAACTGAAATATGTTTTGTACTATATGTATATATATATATATATATATATATATATATATATATATACCTATATTTTTTCTTCATCGGGGGCGACACTAAATTCTGAAAAAGCAGAATTCCTGTTTTCTAGTTTCATTTCTAGGTTCTTTCTTTTAAGTCTAACAATTAAACAGACCTAAGTTTACTTTCTTCTATCTACAACAGAAGAAAGTATTATAATCGATTTTTTTTTTTTACTTCCAGTTTTTGACGTATTTACACATTTTAGGGGTCCGAGATCCCAAAATCATGTTTATACAAAATGTCTGTCTGCCCGTGTGTTGCCATCATACCATCAAAAAGTGTATGAAGTTATGCATAGAATTGAACCAAATTTTTTGTGAATGTTTTTGGTTATGTTCAGCAGGCCCTCCTTCAATATGGAAACATTCCACTGAAAGGGGATGCTGAGTAAGTGTGATTTTTGTGCCATTTTTATTATTGTACCATCGGAAAGTGTATGAAATTATGCATAGAATTGAACCAAATTTTTTGTGTACGTTTTTGGCTGTGGCCAGCAAGTCCTTCTTCAATATGGAAGCATTCTGCCGGAAGGGGACACTGTAATTGCGATTTTTATGCCATTTTCATTATTGTGCCATAGAAAAGTGTATGAAGTTATCCATATAATTCAGCCAAATTTTTTGTGTATGTTTTTGGCTATGTCCAGTAGGTTCCCCTTTAATTTGGAAATATTCCGCCAGAATTGGGCGCTGTAATCGCAGTTTTTGTGCCACTTTCATTCTTGTTCCATCGAAAAGTCTATGAAGTTATTCATAAAATTGAACCAATTTTTGGGAGTATGTTTTTGGCTATGATCAGCATGTCCTCCTTCAATTTGAAAATATTCTGCCGGAAAGGGGCACTATAAGAGCTATTTTGTGTTATTTACATTATTTTATCATCGAAAAGTGTATGCAGCTAAGCATAGAATTGAACCAATTTTTTGTGTATATTTTTAGCTATGGCCAGCAGTTTCTCCTTGAATTTGGAAATATTCTGCCTGAAAATGGCACTGTAATAGCAATTTTTGAAAAATATTCTCGATTTTTTTTTTTTTTTTTTTTTTTTTACCATATATTGGCGGTTTGTGAAGCGACGGGAACTTCGCATCCCGCTAAGCTGGCTACTCACAAACACCTGATGTAAAACAGAATAACGAAAAAATTATTGATTTTAATAAATTTTTTGATCGACATTAACTTATTCTGATTAATTCACTGGAGCAGAAATTTTAGATGAAAATCAAAGTTGGTACTATAATATTGAACTAATAATATTGACGTACTAACATTTTAAATTACTTTTTGAAAAATTGAGATGAGATAGGAAGAAAGTTTTCGGATTAGCACATCCAAATAGTTATTCTTGCAACCATATCACAATATATATTCCAATATTTTTCCGTTTGGAATATATATTGTGATATGGTTATTAGTAGACGTAATTAAGGCTTATCACTCGTACTTACTTTCATTTGTATTTTTGCAACTTCATGATAAATATTTAAAATTAAAAGTAATTTTCTTTTTACTTCTAAATATCAAAGTAATTTGACTTAAAATAAAACTAAATGTGATTTAAGCAAAACAGTATTAAATAATTAAAACAGAAAAAAGGTATAAACTAAACCTATGTTTGGAGAAAATAAACTCTTTAACCATGGGTATATTAGTAGATATTTTATGTTTAAATTATAAAAAGAAAGTATGTACTTCTTTGTGAAAATATTCTACAATTATAGGCATATTAATTGGTGAAAATTTGTTGTACTAATTATCAGCATTTCATTGTACAAATTAATTAATTATTAGCAATTATCAATATAGTCAATCCAATATTCAAATCCAATAGCAATTATCAGCATTTCAATGTACAAATAAACGGAATATTTTAATGTTTAAATTACAGTTTTTATACAACATTATTAATATACATTACAGGGCTTGAATCTCGAGGCGGAATAGCAGGATTCGTGATCTAAAGAATATTGTAGGCAGGAGGTTCCTGTTTCCAAAAAATTATTTCCCGAAAATTTTTCTTTGTAAAACGATGATCAAGTCTTCGGACCGACTGACAAATTTCGTAATATTTTCTGCTATCGATCGGCAGATTTCAGAGTTTCTTCTTATGACAGATTTTCAAAATTCATGATTGTTTTTCTGCATCTGACTGAAAAATGTTGTCCGACATTTGTCATTAGACAAAATGTCTCCGCGACCGGCTGACGCATTTCACGCTTTTTTCTGGAGACCGATGGGCGAATTTCATAATTTTTTTTCTCGCGATCAATTGACAAATTTAGCAATTTTATTCTGCGATCAAGTAGCAAATTTCCCTGTTTGTTCTTGCGACACTGATGAAATTAACAATTGTTTTTCTGCGCCCGATTAAAAAAGTTCGCGTTTTTTTCTCCGCTACTGGCTGAAAAATTTCACAATATTTGCTCGTGGCGGACTAGCAAATTTCACGATATTTTCCCATGATTGATGATTTCCCATGATTCATCAATGATGAATGTCAGGATATTTTCCCGCTGCCGATTTAACACAAACTTCAGTTTTTTTTCTCGCGACCGGTCGACTAATTTTTTTAATTTATTTTCGCCATTATTGGCGAAATCAGCGGTATTTTTTCTATGCCCGATTTACGTATTTTGCGATGTTTTTTCCCTGTGCTCGAAATAGGAAATAACTAAAAGGGCAGTAACGGCCACCAAAGACTGAGCCCTACCAAATTAGCCAATAGTCAGCACTAAACAAAATGATCTTGTGGTGCACATGAAGAAAAAAAAAGTTCGGTGAACTTAAAAAAAAAGTCTTTAGAAACAACAAACTAGTTGATATTTGCAATTCACAGGAATTAGGACATGACTCTTTGAAATCAACCATTTCTTGTGTAATAGAAGAAATCAATTGACTATTTTCTTTTCAAACTTTGAATATGGATTTAAAATTTAGTTCAATTAATGCACATACCAAGGATTACAGATTTGCCTATAATTCGGTTAACGATGTAATAAAATAAGTTTGTTCAAAAGTGACATACAATCACCGAAGGATATTGACAGACAATACAATCACCGATATACATTATTCATGCAAGTAAGTTAAAAATGAATGCACATCCGATTTTGCAAAGTTTTCTAAATAATTTTAAGAGAACATAACCATATGTTTCCGATAATTTTTAAACTTATAAAAGTTGATCTGTGCTGTTTGTCAAAAGTATAACTTGTGCAAGAGGCGCACGCAAAATAGAAAAACATCTAAATTAAGAAATTCATTTAGCAACCCAATTGTTAATTGCCCATAACATTAAGGGAAAGCTGAAAAATAGACATGGTACATATAAAGTTGGATTCTGTTCCTTTGTTTTAATAAAAATAAACATTTTAGATAATTATCTTAGTTATTGATTTAAATTATTTTAATAGTATTTTGTCATGTCTGTATAAATGTAATCTTTTTAAGTGGCGCATAAAAAATAGCAGGTTTTAAAGACATTTTTTTTCTTTCAAAAGCTTCAACTCCCCTGCATTTATGAATGTTGGGAGGGAAGCTCCCCTCCTGAGGAAAACTTGAATTTAGAGCCCTGATATTCAAAGAGATATAGCTTTTGTAAATTATATTTCAATACATTTAAAATGTTTTAATGATGTAAAACATGTTTATAACTTATTGTTCTGATATGAAAGAAATAAATACACATTCACCATATAACTAAAAATATATCTATTGCCGGATATCCGAATCCGGCTGGCAAAGGAGCTTCGGATATTCGGTATCCGATATCCGGCAAAATCAATATCCGGTTCATCCCTACTAAATTCCCCCTCTTCTGAAATTCTGCTTCCCTCCTCGTCCTCACAGTGTCCAAAGTTTAATAACTTTAAAACTCCTTAATGTTTAAAACAATTTCTGATACATTTGTTACTTTATGGTAACAATGAATAATCGATCATATAAATTTTGTTAAAATGTTATCTAAAATCCTCATCCACCCCCTTCGCAAAAAAAGGTTTCCCCTTTCTTCCCTGCCCCAAAACACCCCAAAAATTAAAATCTTTAAAACTCTTTAATTTTTAAAAAAACGTTTTGTGCTCTATTTTTATTTTATCGTAACATTAACATTTCTCAAAAAATACTAAGAAGGAATATTCTTCCGCAATATACGGAAACGTTTCCTAATATCTGACCCAAGTATGTGGAAACATTTGCGAATACTTAACCGAAATTAGCTGAAACATTACGATATCTGAGCGAAATAGGCTGAAACATCACAGAACCGTTGGGCCACATTGCTGCCCCACCGGGTAGAGTAACGTTTCCGATTTTTTTTTCACAATGCGGAAAAGTCGCAAGCCTGAAAAAATATAAGCTGGATTTTCAGAATTTAACCGAAATTTTAAATGGGATTTTATAAAAGTGGAGTTTTTTAAGCCCGATTCTTAAACATTTTGCGCACATCCTGAAAAATCAAAAAATGGATTTTTTTCCGTCCTCGGAGATTTTTCCATCCCGCTTCTGTCCTCAGTAATTTTCAAAAGACGGAATTCAGTCTGTAGACAGAAAACTTGCACCCCTCCTATGATCAACAAGCTATAAATCTTTAAAAGAAATTTTTCTGATCTATCTGTTCATTTATCCCAGCAATAAATAATCAATCACATAATTTTCCTCCACAAACACACAAAACTGACGTTACACTTTTACCCCCCTCCCCCCACGATCCTATTTGTAAAAATCTAGTAAGGTAAATAATGAGTCATTTAACGAAGTCCCCACCTCCAAAAAAATCTTCTTCTTCACTCACCCTCCCCATGCTCACAAAGTTTAAAATCTCTAAAAGACTTCTTTCTCCTTTTTTTTTTGCTCTGTTTGTTACTTTTTGCAGAACCAATATGTAATTAAACATGTAAGATCCTCCTCCATCCAAAATTGCTGCTTCTCCCTTAGCCCCCTTTTTTTCTAGCATGCAAAATTTAAAGTATTTAAAATTATTTGATTTTTTTAAGCTATGTCTATTTAATTTTTTAAATCTTTCTTTGTTCAATTGTCTTGTAAAAATGACAATAAATAATCATTTAACATCCTACCACCCACACGAAATTGCCTCTCTTCCTTCTTTCCTACCACATAAAACTTAATCAGAAAACTCTTTCATTTTCATTTTTTCTCCTGTCCCAGTTGTAAATTTTTAGTAATGATATATAACTGAGCCATCATCTAATCAACCTATTTATAGACCCTCTCTATAAAAAAAAAACGTTTCTCTCACTTTTTACACACCCACCTTTCTCCCCAGCTTACAAACCTTAAAACTTTTCTGTTTTCTTTCTTTTTAATATTGTAACAATAAATAATCACTTATCTAAATTCCTCATAGGGCCCCCCTTCTTAATTTTTCTGATTTCCCCATTTACACTGGTAGAAAATACACAAAAAAAAATTGAAGCGCTTTAATATTCAGTTATTTTTTTGCCCTATTTGTAACTCGATAGTTATGATGAATAAATAACTCTCTAATTGAATTCCCCCACCCCCATTAAAATAATACTTCCCTCCCTTTTACCCCTACCTTCTTACAATAAGCAGTGGCAATGTAGTTAATCATCTTAATGCTCCTTTCTAAAATTTTGAATTCTATCACTTACCCTCCTGTCCTTTTCCACTGCACACTAAGTTTACAATCTTTAAATTTCTTTTTTTTCTGCTGCATTTGTTATTTTGAATAACTAGTGATAGTCTACTAAATTTGTACTGCCATATGCCGACCCCCCCCCCCCCCCGACTTTTCCAGCCCTTGTATTTACAAAAGTGAAACACTGTATTGAAAATACGTATTATAATTCATTACTTTCTTAATTTGTAGTCCTCAATTTTATTGGTTTTGAACCTTTAAAATCCTTTTTAAAAGTCAGTTATTTTTATTTAAGGAAATGTGTACAAACCCTGTATTACATAAGATACAGAAAAATCCCATCTATATTTAATAATTATTATATATGAGGGGCTCACAAGTATAGTACACCAAATCAATTTTGAAAAAAAATGAGATAGTCCATTTTGAAGGTGCATAAAATCTATTTTATCCACTCCCACAGTAAACCAAGTCTGTAAACAGATAACATATATGATAAAGTATGTAAAAACAGTCTTTGTTCACTGTGGGAGTAGATAAAACAGATTTTATGGATCTTAAAAAAGTAGGGGAGGTTTGATACATAGGGAAGATTGATACATTGGCAATTTTTCTCAACAAATGACATTAACAGCCATTCTAACACATGTAAAGTAGGGTGGAACTTAAGTATAGGGTAAAAAAAAAACTTTTTTGTTTTAATGTGTAATAGTGAAAACTTTTTTCCTTTTTGGATGTCTAAACTTTTGGCTGAAAAGGTTTTTTTAAATTAAGTTGTTTTCCGGTTCCTCAAGGAGGTCAAAATTTTGAAATTTCAGTAAAAAGTAGCTTAAAGTAAACAACGTAGCTGTTAGCTCATATCTACTTTTATTTAGCAAATACTATCCAGAAGTCACCACGAGGAGGTGGTTAAATATCAACTTCCACCCTCCTTACCTCCCTTTGTTATGGATTAATTCAATTGGATATTAAACCTACTGTCTTTTTAGGTAAACTTTGTCACTACATTGTGGGAATTCAACTTTCCCAAGATTAAGCCATCTTTTGTTTAATATTTAAAGACGGTTGACGCAGCTTGCGGGACTATTTTGACACACGTTTCCACTGTTTGAGTATGACAAGGAAAATCTAAAATTCAGATGTATATCCCCTGTTTGTACTTTTTTAAAGTTCTTTATCCGATCAGACCGTCAAGATAGGATCAATGTTTTTATAGTCTATAATTTCAATATGTTCGCATTTTTTCAAGTCGCTTTCCTACGGGTCCAGAAAATCCTTTTGTACCCGTAGTTTTTCCAGCAAGATGTTGAAATAAGTATCTAAGAAAAAAGTTCATTTGCATGTAATAATCAAATTATCCATTATAAAGTTTTTAGGGTATTGCTTCCGATGTTTTAACAACACCAAATTTGCATCCTGCCTTAAAGCCGTTTCTGTTTCACCCAATAACTTTCAAACTTGAAATGTCTGTATTATTATTTTGAAAATACACCAAAATTGCAGTGGCTATATTAATATAAGAAGAAGATGCCAATGAAATATGACCAATATATTTTTATCCTGGTTTTTGAACTAAGACCAGGTGTTCGTCTTTAATGATTCTTAGTTATACTTTTTTCCCTCTGCTTCAGTTATCATAGTGTTATCCTTTCTGCCATCAAAATACTAACCTTCTAAAATTAACTCATTTCGTCTTTCCTGTTCTTTCAAATTCTTCCTTTTCTTTTCTCTTTGTCGTCTTCAAGTCCTTCTTTCATTTACCTTTCCTTTATTATCATCAGAAATACCCATATCTTCTAAGGTGCCATTTGCAATAATATTTGCAGTTCTGTTTAATACATCGGTTCTTTCACCTTGTTGATTATCAAATTCAGGTTTAGAAAAACAACCGATTGAACTATTTCCTTCCGAACTATTTTTTACACTTGACAATCATTCAATCAAAACATCATTTTTTTTGTTTTAAAATAACTTTTTTCCTTGATATTTCCTTTTCCAGTATTGCTACACATTTTTTGTAGTTTTTATATCTTTTGATCCTATTGCCATCATCCCATCTCTCTTTGGTCTTTGAGAAAGTGGCGTTCTTGTTCTGATACACGATAATATTTAGTGCTTTTACACAAAGAAATGTTTTTTGCAGGATTACCTAACATTTTGTAATTTTATATTGGACTTGGGATTATTCTTTCTAATTTTAATATTTTTCTTCAAATTTTGACATTTCTCGCGCTATGAAACATCATTTTTTATGATTTGGGTATCAGAAACCGTTGGAATTGAAGGTCTCAGCAATACACTTTTAATTGTATCATCAACAGCTTTAGATATTTTTGAAATAGTGTATACCAGATTCCAGCTGTCAGATTTTAAGTTAAATTGAACCCAAAAATAATGTTTCATAACATCTTCATATGTTTGTCAAAGATGACAGTCTAATGTTAATTGTTTTGGTTCACGAAATACAGGACACTTCAACAATTATCTAGATTTAGGTACGTTAACAGACTTTGTCACTTTTGACACCGAATGTTTATTCAAAAATAATTAAAGAAACTGTTAACACACGTTAAATCGGACTAACTTGCTATGTATCGCAGCCAAATGAATCAGAGACAATGAAAGCCGACGCCCACGACGCTGGCTTCTACAAAAGTCAAATAAAGTGGAACTAACTTTTCTAAGGCACTCAAACTAAATTATTCTCTTTATTACAGGACATTAACACTTAATTAATTTAATTTTGCAAAATATAAATTTAACAATAAGCTTAAAAATCTTTTCATGCAATTATTGGTTTTTTTCGTTTTTTAGGGAAAATCAGGCGCTTTGAGGAACCGGAAAATATCATTTTAAAATTAAAAGAAAAATATTTTCTTTTTATGGAGTTAAAAAGGAAAAAATAATCACTATTAGAATATAAAATTCGAAACTTCGTTTTTTAGTTCCACCCTAATGTAAAGGCTTCTTTTATTTGCAGAAGTCATCATTAGCTGGACTTAAAAGTGAAGAAATGTCAGCTTTTCTTTTCTTTTAATTTAGAAGATTTTTGGAATGTCAATGCAAATTTTGCCAATTACTGATTTTCTTTCATAACTCTCATTATTGTGAAGATAATATCTTGTATTTTTTTTTTTTTTTTTTTTTACTTATAAAGCATATTGTTGGAGTTAGTTTTACTATAAAGTAGTTTGCTATTTTGCAACTGCATTTATACAATGGGATTGAAAATCCAATAAGGCATGATAGGGAGAAATAATATATTAATACTGGGGAGAAATGATACACTTGTATATTTGAAATTTAATAGTTTTTTTAAGTTGCAAACTAATATGGGACTGTAATATTCATTATTGTTTTACAGGAAAAGCTACTGAAATTGGTGTAAGGAGGATTAATTAGTAAAGCTTTTCTGAAATCATTTACTCAAACAAATATTTTATTTTAACTGGATTTAAAAAGATTTGAATTTATCCTTTTGATCTTAATTGTTCCGACGATACCTATTTTTTTTACTCCCAACATATTCTTTTGATTATCTGCCCAAAGCCAGTGAGTTAAATATGCATCAGTTTTCTACTGACACAACACCTAAAAAATCTGTAGATGAAAATACAGGGCAGTCATACCATGTTTACAAATCTACCGAGGATATTAGACCTTATCCCAAGAAAACAGCTTCAATCACAAATGGTGGAAAACGTAAAATAAAAATTTTAATATTGATAGATAAAAGGAAAAAGCTTGATGAATAATTTAAAGTTAGATATAAAATAAGAAGAAGATTGCAAGCAGTGAAGAAGTAGAATTTTTATAAGATACTTCTGATAATGATGATGCTGATTTATATAATCCAATTAGTGCTGATTCATGGATTTCGTGGTCTTTTCCACTAAAAAGACCATTTGACATTATGTAGGTTACATAGAAAAGCAGTGCAATGATAGATGGTTAGTTTGCTTTGCATGCCATGTGCAAGAAAAAACAGTTTAAATACTCTGAAATGGAAGATGTTGACAAAGAGCAAATTGAAAATCCATTTAATTCACCTGACTTTACATATCAAAATGATAGAATTATTAGTTTTTCTTTTTAAAAAAGCTTAAATGAGCCAAATTTACGTTAAATTATTTGAAAATCACTTTATTATTTCCTTGCAGCAAGATCTCTATGGTTTTTTGCATTATTTATTTTCTGAAAAATATGTTAATAGGATTTTTTAAATTTTTTTGTAAAAAACATTACTGAAACAAAAATATGTCAAAAGCATTTCTCTTTAAATTTTACTAAAATATTTCAATATTTATCATAAAAATGTATAACACAAGTTGAATTGTCTGCATTTCTTTTTTAAATTTACCTAACAATGTATCAAATCTCCCTTGCAAGTGTATCAATCCTCCCCAGTAATAGGGAGGTTTGATACAATAGTAACCATTCAAATAAAATGGGATATATTTTTTGAATGATTATTTTTTAAATTAACTATATTTTTAATAAATAAATAAAAGGTCACTTTATAAGAAAACACGAAAAATGTGTTTAAAAAAAGTTTTCAAAGGGTTATAAAAAATTGTTAAAAAAAAGTGTATCTCTCTCTCTCATATCTCTTCTACCTTCCCTACTATTTTATTTATTTTTTTTTCAAAATGGACTTGGTCTACTATGGTTGTGAGACCCTCATATATACGTAAATATAACATGGCATTAATATTCACTTATATATACTTATAGTTTGATAATTTATGATACCCAAAAGTTATATAACAAAGTTTCGACATTCTTTGAATGTTTAAATACAATTTTGATCAGTTTTATATGGTTAAAACTAGTTTTGACCACTGCTTGGTCAAAATTACAACTCTTTTTCAAAGTAATTATAATGAGGCCTTGGCCTGAGATAGTAGCTCCTCAGTAAATCGAGTGAAGAACAAAACAGACAAACATAATGCAATATTTAATAAAGTAAATTTATGTACTTTAAATTGTAATTGCAAAAACAATGTGCAAATATAAAAAGTGAAAATAAACACTTTTATGGGTCGATTAGATACAATGGAGAATTTGCACGTTTTCTAACTTTATCACAAAACAATAGTACATGAACAAATAAGAAGAATAGCCTGCATATTTTTTTTGAGCTTTTATTATTGATTTGCGAGTGTTTTAATATCGCACTATTTACAGTATCCCGAAAGCGCGGCGTAATACATCTGACGTCACAGTTCATGACAACAAATGACAATTATTGTTTACGTGCATCGCTTTTCAAGTTGTCCGTTTTAAATATTGCTGTTTCTAAAATTATTATGACTGAGAACACAAAGTCATATTATAAATATAGTGCGACCACCTCCATTAAGCGACCACCTCCCTGAACGCGCATTTTTTCATTGAACGAATTTTATTCTCATAGGCTGAATACCAATTTTACCTCTATTCAGAGACCCAGTTGAACTCCCTCCATGAGTGACCAATTTCTTTGAAGAAAATGAAACAAATTCCGTTTTTTCCTGATCGCTTGAAGAAGGTTTAATTAGAAAAATAATTCCCAAGAGCGCATTAGTCATCAAACTTCTAACTTACGTTTAGATTTTTTTTATTCCGGTAACTTTTAAGTGTTTAAACCCCTTTATGCCTTTTTAGGCAACTAATTTAACTCTGATGACGAATTAAGAATAAGGATCAATAAACTCCCCTGCCCTATTCTGTTAGGAAACTCTTAAAGAAATAGATAAAGTAATGAAATTGTCATTATTTGTTCCTGTCAAAAAAAAAAATATTGCATTTATTTACTTTACTTCGAAAGGACTTGCAAATAAAAGTTATGAAAGATAAAACCGTAAAATCAAAGCAAACATCAATATATTCATTTTTTAAACTGCAGTAATTAACTTATGTAATTAACTTTTATTTTGATACTTAATTTTTTATATTTTCCTAATGTGAAAAATAAATTTTAGTAAGATTAATTGTTACCTTTTTTCAACAATTAAAATCTAGTTTTAAACATGACCTCCATTAAGAGACCACCTCTCGAAACGATCAATTTTTATTGGAACGGAACCTGGTCGCTTTAAGGAGGTTTTACTGTACTGTATTGTGCCCTTCTGTACTAATACAACCAGTACTTCTAGCGAAAAATTGTTTTTCAGTGTGCCAAAAGACCCTGCCATTAGAAAATCACGGACTAAATCTATGAAGAGAGATGACAAGAAAAATCCTAATTTATCTAATACCGTCAACCGAGGCTACTTTGATCCTTGCGGGGTTACTTTGGTCCATCCCATCAAAAAAAGTTTTTATTCTTTGTATTAAACAAACAATACAAGATAATTTCGAGTTTTTGCGCTTTAAAAATAATTTATACCCTACTATAGGGTATTTGAATAGTTTGGGGGTAATTTAATTGTTTTAGTGGCAACACTGAAATATTTTAATAAGCAACTGTTCCCGTATGTAAATTTTAACTCTCCAAACTTTGTATTGTGAAACAATCTTGATAGCTACAAATAAAGTAAGTGTCAAAATATTACCTTTAGTAACCTGTAACTCATGTGGGATCATAAATTTTCCTTTAACTTTTCATTTTGGTAGAAAAAGCTTAAGTTTTCATAAAGCTAACATAAAAACTAGTATTTCGCGTCTACTTTGTGCCAGGCCTTTTTTGGTCCGAAAATAGCCCCAATTACTTAGAAATGCCTTTTATACAACCAGATCTCTTAAAACATGTTTAAGTAACATTTTTTTTAAATGTTACTGTAGCAAAATATTACAATAATTGTTTCTGTTCTAGTTGCTGAGGATAACATGATGAAAAATGTTTCTCGTTTCTTTAATATTAACAATTGGTTTATTGAGTTTAAATGTAAAAAATAAAAAATAAATAAAAAAATTGTTTATCGGGTTTTCAGTGTTAATTTATTAGCAAATGCTATTTCAAGGGGGGGTCTCCCTAAAAATGTATTCATTTACATATGAAACGTATTCATTTTATATGAAACTAAGTGAATGTACCAAAGAAGCCCCTAGCAGGGGCTACTTTGCTCCAAAACTTTTAACATAGTTAAAAAATAAAAAAATAAGAAATTTCCTCTTTAAAACCACACAGTTTGCTTCATTGTTTCATGTTCCTTGTTTACAACTCCATTTCGACGTTGAAAAATCACATGTAATATTTTTTAATAATGGAAATGTGAGTGGAACCAGGAAAAAGTAGCCCAAAGTTGACAGTACATCATCTCTTTGGTGTTGTGAAGATCATTTTTCAGTAAGCTCATATTTGATTTTGTTTAAATAGTACTATTTTAGAACATTAATTGATTTAATAAACAGTTACTCAAGAGAAAAAAAGCATTCATATTTATAATGTGCTCATTCGTATTTAAAAACAAAACAAAAACACTCTGTAGTAGATTTCATACGTATATTGTACGTATGTTACGTATATCTATAAAGATTACGTATATCTACATTATCTACATTATAGATATACATTACGTATATCTATAAAGATTCATAAGCAATAATACTGTTTTATTGATGATTAAATAGGTAAAATGTAGAAAAGTCTAAGAAATGACACACACAAATATGTTAGTTTTTAATTCAGGAAGTAAATAAAAATTTTATTGTGTAAGTGTGCATTTTTACTAAGTTAGGGATTAGATTTAAAAAAAGGGGTTTTATTTAAAAAAAAAAATATTTTGCCATGTCTTAAAAGAGATTATAAAGCATAAAATATTGAAAGTACTCAAAAAACATTTTTAATATTAAATTTTTACTTTCTAACATAAAAATAATTTGGATCCCCGCTGCCTACAACACCGTGTAGCAGACATGCTTTGCACGCACTGCATAATCTTAAAAAAAAAAAAAAAATCTGTAACAGAAAAAAACCACGAACCAGATCTCCGCTGCCCGCGGCAAAGAATAGCAGCATGTGAAGAGCACACACTACAAATTCTTGTAAAAAAAACAACTAAAAATTTACAAAAGTACCCCCAAGGGGTGAAGTGGGGGGAGAGGCACCGGATGTGCATAATATGAATAAGTTTTCATAGTCACCTTTCTAACGATATGTCACACAAGGCATGTACTCAAAATTTAGAAAATAGCTCCACCCCGGACGACCCTCCCCTCCCCCTGCATTTCCCACTCTTTCAAATATCTAATGTTAAAAAATAATATTTATTTGAGTGTGCAGTGAAAAATCACATTTAAAAAGCTAATTTATAAAATCCTTATTATGCGTTAAAAACAACATTAAAGTTTAAAAGCGATCGGTTCATTATTTTTCCTAATTTTAATGATATCCCGTCAACTCTACGTGAAAAGATTTTTAATGAATTTAAAAATCGATATTTTCATAAATCCGAAACTTACCGTTCAATTTTTTTTAAATTCACATTCTATAAATCAACGAAAAAAAACATCCAGATGCGAAAGAACCAAATTTGTAAAATCAGTAATTCAAAATTTTGAACCTTTATTTCTAAAGCCTAGTATCTCTTTTCTTTCCGTTCTGCTTGCTAACAAAATGTAAACATTGGCATGTCGTGAACTGTGGCGTTATAGTAAGTCACGCCCCGATTTGGAGTCGTGTGATTTTAGCTTATTTTTAGGATTAATTATTTAATATTTTTGATATTTTTTTTGCGTTTTTGAGAACATTTTTGAAAACTGTGGATGTGGAATTATCAGAAAAAAATAAAAATGACCAATTCCCTCATGTGTGCAAATTCCTCATTATGAACCATTTTTAATTAAAAAAATATGTCCCTCCCTCTTATCCGGACTTTTTCGGATAACCGGATTGCTCCAGTTCACATTAGTTCGGTTATGAGAGTTTCTTTTAAACAACTCTTCATTTAAACATTGGAAAACATTATTTTATCATATTTCATTATTTATTAATCTAAGGCTGATAGAATAATGCTTTTCATTCTTTTTCTGGGTCTGTAAGTGAGACAGTAACACAGAAGGAAAAAAAACACCTTTGTAAATGTAAAAAAAAAAAAACCTCCAAACACCCTTTGTTTAAGAGGCATTGTTTCAGAAAATAAATCATAATTTTACCCATTTCAAGTAGAAATTGTTTTGTTGTTTTTCCTTTTCAAGTTGAATTTTTCAATAAAATGTTTTCAAAAGGATAGAAAAAGTAATTTGATGAAATGCATGATTCAACTGGAGATCACCGAAAAAGTTTCTACAGTTTGTGTCTTGATGGAACTTTTTGGAAGAAATACACTTTATGCAGGTAGGGACGCATACAAACATTCTTCAACTGTTTAATATAGGTCAAAATTAACATTTTTACCCACTGGCCAGTACACTGATTTTTTTCACTGGCCAGTTTTTTTAACCACTGGCCAGTGACAAAGTTATGTACACTCCATGCAAAATTGTGTTTTTTCTATCAACATTGTAATTTACTTATATACACTCATTGCCATAAAAATTTGCGCACCAAGAAAAAGACGTCCAAATGAAACGAAATTTTACACGCGTAAGTACTACTGTGATGTAAGAAAGTGAGTAGAAAACCAAAGAAAAAGGATCATTTTTTGCAGAAAAAAGTACAAATGAACGGAAATTTTAGTACTCTGTTGGACCCCATCTAGCGCGAATGCACGATGCGATACGAGGGGGCATTGAGGCATAGAAGTTCCGTATGATGTCCTGAGACTTCTCATTCAACAGTTGCTGTAAACACGCCTCGAGTTCAACCAAACTCGTAGGGTGTCCAACTTGCCGTTCCAAATTATCCCAGATATGCTCGATTGGTGACAAATCTGGGGATCTAGCAGGCCAGGAAAGGGTGGTAATGTGGTGGAGGCTGGCTTGTGACAACCTTGCTGTGTGTGGCCGAGCAATGTCTTGCTGAAAAATGGCTCCTGGGAGCCCTACCACGAGTGGCAACACGAGTGGCTGAAGGATGTCCTGGACGTACCGCTGGGCTGTGATTGTGCCACGGATCAATATTAGGAGTGACCGTGTATCGAAAGCAATGGCATACCATACCATCACACCAGCTGTGGGAGCGGTGTGTCGCTGTAAAGCGAAGGCAGGATTGAGGCGTTCACCACGGAGCCTATACACACGAACACGATTGTCATCGCTGCTCAAATTGAATGTAAGCTCGTCGCTGAAGACGACCTGGTTCCATTTTGTTGCAGTCCAATACCGTCGTGCGCGAAACTACTCCAAACGGAGGCGTCGGTGGGTGGGTTTCATTGGCAGCACACGTAATGAGTGCCGCGATACCAGATGTCCTTCAGCCAGGCGCCCTGGGATGGTTCGGGAAGACACAGGGGTCCGTAGTGAAGGTGCTGCCTGTGTCTGGACAGCGGCCAATGAGGCGGTTGGCTCTACGCGTGCGTTTCGTATGATGTAACGGTCTTCTCGACAACAGGTCTGTCGAGGGCGTCCCGAGCCAGGTCGCCGTGTAAATGACGTCTCTTCAGTTCACTGGTCCCAACACCTCCTCACACTAAAATCAGAACGGCCTACTTGACGAGATACCCGCCGAGATGACCACCCAGCTTCCATCATCCCGATGATTCTTCCCTTCTCGAACTCTGACAGCTGCTCATATTGTCTTCGATGGCTGCGTAACGGCATGTCTACCTCAGTGTTTCCTTTGCAAAAGAAAAGGTACACTCAGACAAGTTCTGCTTACCAGTTTTATACTCCAAGGAGGACGAAGTTCAACGCCCTCTAGTGGCATTACGCAATGCGCAATCATGTTGCATTTCTAATCGTTTGCATATCTGCCTGATATGTACTTTCATGCCAAGTTTCGTTACGATCCCACAATTATTTCTTGGTGCGCAAATTTTTATGGCAATGAGTGTATATTACTTACCATTCGATATGATTACACTCAACTGAAAAATTTTATTTTTACTATTAATTGAAATCAAATAAATTCACAGGAAATTTTCAGAAAGGTTACAGCAGAGGGGGACCCCCCACCCCTCGGCACTAACTAATATGCATTTTTCTGCGACCATTTAACGAATTTCGCTATCTTTTGACGAAATTCCCGTTTTTCGTGACCTTTTGCAAAATCTGCGTTTTTCGCGATCTTTTGACGAAATTTGCATTTTTTCCGCGATCTTTTCATAAAATTGCTTTTTTTGTAATCTTTTAACGAAATTTGCGTTTTTTCCGCGATCTTTTGATGAAAATTGTGTTTTTCCGCAATCTTTTCGTCAAATTTGCGTTTTTGCACGATCTTTTGACGAAAGTTGCGTTTTTTCCGCGATTTTTTCACCAATTTTGCGTTTTATCCGCGATCTTTTCACGAAATTTGCGTTTTTCCGCGATACTTTGAAGAATTTTGTGATTCTTTTTCGCGATTCTTTGTTGAAATTTGCGTTTTTCCACGATCTTGTCACGAAAGTTGCTTTTTCTCCGCAATCTTTTCACGAAATTTGCGTTTTTTCCGCGATGTTTGACGTAATTCGCGTTTTTTACGTGGTCCTTGGACGAAATTCACGTTTTTTTGCGATTCTTTGACAGAATTGGTGATTTTTTTCAACGAACAATTAATGAAATTGATTTTTTTCGGCGATCATATCGAGATTAGCGATATTTTTATGTCCGAATTTTCGGACTGATCCGTTTTTTTTCCGGAACCGAATGCCTTAAATTTTCGGTAAATTCGAGACAGAATCACCCCTGTTACTTTCTTTTCTTACGTTCGGGAGAATCGCCGATTTGGACACCGTAAATTCCGAACGAATTTCACCCGTGGCATCAATCTTTCAACCATCGCGTTTGGCGAGTGGTGCCCATTGAGTTTGGCGAGTGAGGACAATAAAGTTAATCGCCACGTTTTAAGTGTTACTCGACGCCTGGCGAGTGGCGAGTGCTAATTTTGTGCTATACTGTTTAAGCATCTGACAGAATTTTTCATGAATGATTTATGAAATAATGGCTATCAAAGAATTGGTATCTATGAGTATTTGGATTGCATTACATTATAGACCAGGAGGTGGCAGCACAGACAATCACTGCATCGAGTTCCTGACAGAAATTCCAGAATTAGTTAAAACGAGATCGGTCTGCCAAGTCATATCCACAGACTTCTAATATAAGAAGATCTTATATTAGAAGTCTATGGTCATATCTTGGTGGAAAACACCTGAAAACCCAATTTTAGCAGTTGACGCATAGGTTTATCATTGTGTTTTCAATCACCCAAAGGCATGAAAACATGGAGGGCTCGAAAATATTTGCAAATTCCCTGATTTTTCCTAAATATTTGCAAATTCCCTGATTTTTCCTATATATTTTAAAATTTCCCTTACTTTCCCTAACTACTTCGAAAATCCTTTACTTTCCAGATTTTCCATGTCGCGCTGGGAACTTTGTATTAAAGTTTTCATGGGTACACACATGAAAATGTTGAGCTAAAATGCTTTAAAACTTATTTTTTCTAATAATATATTAAACAATTTAAACAAAGTAACCCTGAGAATTATGTACCTTTATTAAAGCAAATTGTTTTCCTGTTGATTCAAATTCTCTTGTTAACTGACTGACAGATTTACATTTACAGAGTGAGGATGACAAGTAAAATTTTAAGCAAAACACAAATCCCAATTTCATGCGAGTGATATTACCGGCCATCTTGTTCAAGGAGACTAGGACGGATTTAAATAATGAAAATTGACTCATTAACTCACCTTTGGAATATACTAGGAATGCAGGCAAAGCAATATCTCTTGGTCTGACACATGACACTGATGTCTAATCAATCCTCTCCTCTGTGAAATAAACAGATCTTAGATAAATATGTTATGATGGGATCCAATTTTTATGAAAAACTGCCACTATCCACTAATGATGGGTGATTCTGGAAAATTTGAGAATGGATAAAAAAAGACATCGTTTAAAACTGGATCAAACGCAATAAGAATAGATTCCGAAATTCTAGTATCAATATCGTAATTGCTATTTCATTAAACACATTCACACAGATAAGCTTAAAATTAGTAATTCAGGGTTCCCAGCAAAACATATCTGATGATTTTCCTGACCAAATATCAAAAACTTCCATGCCCAAATGGGCAGGCATTCAACAAAATTCTTATTTATTTCTGCAATCCTTTTGACAAAATGAGCAATTTTTTACTGCAATCGCTTTTCGAAATGTCTTGGGTTTTTTCCGAGTCTGTGCAGCATAGAACCATTTATCCGGAAACCAGCTAACTGGAAATCCAGTTATCCATAATGGTATTTTTAATAGACGGATTTCAGAATATTTGCAGAAAAAAGTGCCATACACTGTAAGTTTGACACTGCATAGGATTTGACATGGAAACATATTTATTTATACATTAGATGTTTTGATTTTTATGCAGAGGAAACAGAAGAATTTTTTGTTTCCAAGGGCTTCCTATAAATTACTTTCTTTGAAAGTCTGATTAATCTTTGATCTTGTTTAGTTCCGATTCTTAATCTGGGTAATTTAATGATTAATTTTAAATCAGAAGTAATGCCACAACCACATACATTCCACAAAACTTGTCAAATGGATGTTGCTTTAATGCCTAATCAGTTATCCGGAATACATCTGGACCAATTTGGACAGTGGCGTAGCCAGAGGGGGGGGGGGTCTAGATACACCTGACACCACTATTTTTATAGAGTTTTCTTCGTCTCATCTTATCAGAGAATTTTTAGCTGTTAATCAAGGCCAAAAATCTTTACAATTTTAGTGGTGTGAAGTGCATCTGGACCCTCCCCCCTCCCTCTGGCTACGCCACTGATTTTGGATGAATGGTTCTCAACTGTATTTAAAAATTTCCCTTACTTTCCCTAACTACTTTGAAATCCCTGACTTTCCAGGTCACTGGGAACTCTGTATTAATGTTTTCATGGGTACACGCATGATAATGTTGAACTAAAATGCTTAAAAACTTATTTTTAAAAATAATGTATTAAACAATTTAAACAAAGTAACCCTGAGAATTATGTACCTTTATTTTATTTTGTATATGTAAACAGGATAAAAAATACACTTGAGGATATTGAAAATAAGTATCAAGATTGTATTGTATAGGGCCATAATAAACAAAAGTTATGATTTGGAGGAAAGGGTGAGGGGTGATCTTGAAAAATACTGGAAATAATGAAATAAGAAGGCTTCTAAACAGTAGTGTAGTCATTAAAAAAAAGAGAGTATATGCTCAAGAAAGGAGATAGACCATAGAGATTATACGCTATAGCTTTTTTTGTTAACAGATTGTATATGGTAGTCTTTAAACAAATCCAGAAGGTATACGATGTATATATCACCTTATATCATCCACTACACCTCTGCTTCTGAACTAAAACTATAATTTAACCAGGAAAGAAAAGGCCACTATACAAAATTTGACAGCGGTTCTGCTGCTAAAATAGTAAAATCGTAAAAATAAATAAAAATATACCTTGCTATTAAATCGGCGGCAGATGTATAGATCTATTCCATTATCAGAATTCAAGATCAAATTTCAGAATTACACAAGGAGGGTCCTTTAGTTTCAAAAAGCTCTGAAATATCATAAAATTCAAAGTATCATAAATCTGTGTAAATACAATTTTGTTAAAATTATTTATTTTTTTCTACAACCAATTTAAGTTATTTTAGGAAAACAGAAAAATATGGGCAAACCACTTAGAGGGTTAAAAAGTAATTCGAATGTAATAATGCAATCGAAATTACAATGAATCCTTGCAATATAGTAAAATATTACAAAAATTGTGTAAAATAATACACTAAAATAATAAAGAGTAAGATAATTTTAAACATTATTAAATATGCACAATAAAGATGAAATCCATTTTTCTTGAATTATTCAATGAAACTTTCCTCTTAAAGGTACCCTAATAATTCACATAAAAATCATAAAGTAAGGAAGTTTTGTTTCAAGTTTAGCTAATCTTAATAACCGAAAAAGCTTGATTAATACATAAATATATTTGTTGAAAACATTGTGATTACCAGTGATATAAGTAATATTTTTATTTTTATTCAGAAATAAATTTAATACTTTCTTCCATGGAAAAACACGAGTTGAGTCAAATGATCAAGAATTAGTACATATTAAAATACATACAGAAGATATAAAACTATAATTCAATACTTTGACACAGGGGAAAAAACGCATAAGACTTAAATCAAAAAGAAAAAATGTCATTTTTTTTGTTGTTGTTTATACCATAATTAAAATACAAGCAAAGAATAACCTTAATATACATAAACTGAAAAATAGTTATGTGAATGAAACCAATAGGTACTATATTCTATTCACTCAAACAAACAAACAAAAAAAAATTGGTTAAAAATAGAAGTATTTGCAGAAACAGTGTAGTTCTTTAATAATATACAGAAGCAGTAAGTAAATAAAAAATTTAATTCCTTTTCATAAAAAAATTCAAAAGTAATTTAAATAGAAAAATATTTGAAGAAACAGTGTATTTTTTAATGAAATGCAGAAGCAGTAAGTTAACTAAAAAATTTGACCGCTTTTTAGTAAAAATTTGAAAAATTAGTTAAATCCCTTCAACATATTTCATGTGAATCATGAGTAAAGAATTCAAACAACAGCAACGGGGATTTTACCCCCTTTCTTCATAAGGTTTAACTTAAAAAATAATAATTTTCGATCATCTTAAAAGACATTAAAATTTGATGGAGCATGATCCTAATTTTGAATAGAGTCAGAATTTTGATGCCTTTTTGGTAAAAATATAAAAAAAACATTTAAATCCTTTGAACACATTTCATGTGAATTATCAGCGATGAGTGAAGGAGACAGCTAAGGGCATTTTTTCCCCTTCTTAATAAGGTTTTGCTTAAAAGAAAAAATATATATATCAACTTAAAATGGATTAAAGTTTGATGAGCATGATCTTAATTTTGAAAAGTTAGGTCTAAATATAACTTATCTCAAACGCTATATCAATGTTAGAAACAATTAAAGTAAATTAGATACTGAAATATTTATATACAATACCTTTAATAGCAAAAATAACAAATATTTTAAACGAAGGCTGCTAAACTGTGAGTATTTAGAGAGAAAACGTAACAACTTTAGAAAATACATAGCGCCATTTCGCGAAGTAGATTCTAGAAAATTCGATCAACAATGACAATGAAATAAAAATTCGACTATATGCTCAGCTACTTTCTGCATGCAACTCCAAACCAAAAACAATTCATGATTGAATAATAGTTTTTCATGCTGCCATCTATCGTTGTCGGAAAATTTCATCAACCTGTGTTTTGTGTGTTACACATTATATGAAAATTCATGTGAAAGAAGGGATCTGCCTTTTCTTTCTCACAAAAAAAAAAAAAAAAAAAAAAAAGCGCACCTTCTCCAAAAATTTTATAAAAAATTGGTTGTTTTAAAGGTAATATAATTAGATAACTTACAATGTTTGAAGACGGATAAATCCTACGGGAGATCTTAGACACATAGAAGAAATTGAAAATCTTTAGAAAAGTATCTTTCACTCACAAAGCATCCTCTCTCTCTATATATATGTATATTACGTATTCTAACTTTCGTTAAAAAAATAAAATTATTAAAATATAGTTAGGACAGTTGTCCAATCCTGACTTACTTATCAAAATATGATCCTAAAAAACTTCAATATTTTAAAGAATATAAATCATTCTCTAACATATAAAACGTTCCCTAACAGCTCATTTCGAAAATAATAATTCTTGACTTAAGCATAATCGTTCGCAGTTACAGAAATTAAAATGCAGAACAATATCACTAAACTAGAAGGAATTTGAATCACTTGGGATTACTTAAATGTTGGCTCAGTGTTCCATTTTCAATGAAACCAAGATATCATTCAAAATAATCCTTGTGTAATTTAATGTGCACTTAAAAAATAATAATAATAATAAATAAAATAAAACCAATTTGACGGGCAGTATTTTTTTTTTAATATAAGGGGACTCAGTACCATTTAAATTATTTTTAATTTCTGTATTTTACAATACAGTAAACTCTCTCAAATCCACACAACTTGGGACCGTAGGTTGTGCTGATTTTAGAATTTTGTGTATTTCTGGTCATTGCTTTGTTTACATTTTAAAGTAATTTCAATGTAAAAATGGAATAAAAATTCTAATGAATGCTTACAATATAATAAAATATTAAAGTAATACAGCCAAATAATAAAATTTAAGATACTTTTTAAAATGTTTAAATTATTAAATGTATAACGTTCAAGAAAATAATTAATGTATGCATAATAAATATGAGATACATTTATCTTGAATTATTCAATGAAACTTGTCTCATAAAGGTACTCTACTAATACACATAAAAATCATAAACTAACAAATTATATTTCAGGTTTAGCTAGACTTAATAATCAAATATACTTATCTGCTAAAAATTTGTGATTACTAGTAGTATCTTGAATTTTTTCTAAAATAAATTTATACTTCCTTCCTGAAAAAGCATGAGTTCAGTCATATTATCAAGAATTACACATTAAAATACATACAGAATGATATAACAATTAAAAAGTTTCTATTTTTGCCCCTTCATCTGAACTGAAAATTTTATTGTTTACTTCTGAGGGTTGTGGATTTGAGGGAGTCTACTGCACCTTATTATCATATTATTGAGTGTTTTTATGTAGATGATTTTTTATGTATAATGATTTAACCAAGAAAAAATGCAATTTTTGTAGTAACAGGTGAAATTTTTATTTATAAAAGAAAAAACGATTGTTTAAAAGCAAATCAAAATGTTATCAAAGCAAAAGCAAATGTGAAGACATCTAGCTTAGTGCTAGATGTAGCTAGTTAGTAATTTAGCTAGTTTTTAGCTTAGTGTTACTAATGGACATATTTGTGTTTTATAGTATACATAAGACTATTTAATAAATAGCCTTTCCTCTAAATTCCTCCCCCCTCCCAACGCACATGGCACCCACACACTCACAGAAAATTCTGTCTCCTTAATCCCTTGCATCTAGTACATAAAGTTTAAAAGCGCGAATAGTTGAAATATTTTTTTTTTAAGTTTTTAAAAGTTTATTAAGTTAAACTTATTTAATATATTTAAATTAAGAATGAATTTATTTATTAAATTAGGGGAGAATATTATTTAATTTAAAATTATGAAAGAAATTAAGGGAATATATTATTTTTAAGTTTAAAATTTTTCATTGTGAAATTACTAAAACTGATTAATTTTTTTTTTTAAACTGTGTGTCCTATTTGTTATTTTTTAATAATGGAAAATAATCAGCATCCAAATTCTACTCTTCCCAGAAATTTCCAATCTCTCATCTGCCATTCTACAGCAAAAGAGATTTATAGATGTAGCATTTGAGAGTAGAGAAAACAATTTCCTATTTTTTACAATCTAACTTTTATTCCTAAAAACCTGCAAAATTTTTAGCACTGTTGAAACTCGGTTCGAAAAATGCGCAACATTTTTACTCTGTACTGTACTATTACTAATTTAAGATGATATAAATTTATTAGGTGAATTTTAAAATAAAACAAGTGGGTAAGTGTGGTCACAGATCGCACAGAGGGTTTCATTTAATATTTCTTTCAAAACACTATCCTTTTGCAAAATCTGTTAGCTCCACAATTAGCAACTAGGGAGTGCACTCTATTCTAAACAAACGTCTGCCCGACAAAACTCCATTTTAGAACATATTCGCACTTACATTAGTCGAGGAAATTGGACCCATAAACTTAAAATAGGAAAGCCCACCAAGTGGAAATAAAATATGAAAGGCTATTGTGGATAAAATGAAAGAGTGGCCGAAGGGTCGTCAAATGATATTGTATCAGAAGAGGCGTTTGGGGAAAAATTGACGCCACCCCCTCCCGGAGCCTTCAACAGAAACTAGCTCGCTGTAGCTTAATTAGCGGCTAAGTTAGAAAAAAGGCTTAAAAAACACAAGTTAGAGCCCAGAAGAGTCAATAATATGACTTTTTAAAAAATTTATCATCTGTCGTGTGATCACAAGTGTTCAGCTATAAGTATGCAAAATTTCATATCCCCAGCTTAATCAGGGCTCAGTTAGAAATAATTGCTTATAATACAGAAGTTGAAGCCCAAAGGGTTAATTATAAGACTCTTTCAAAAATTTATATTTTGTCTTATGATCTGACGCGTTCAGCTATAAGTATGCAAAATTTCATGTCTCCAATTTAATTAGGGGCTCAGTTAGAAAGAATTGACTAAAAAACACAAGCTAGAGTCAAAAGGGTTAAACGTAAAACTTTTTCGAAAAAAAAATTATTTGTTGTGTGGTCTCAGGTGTTCTGCTATAAGTATGCAAAATTTCATGTCTCCAACTTATTTATGGGTCTCATTTAGAAAGAATTGCTTAAAATATATATGTGGGAGCTCAAAGGGTTAAATGTAAGACTTGTTCAAGATTTTATAATTTGTCGCCTGGCCTCAGGTGTTCTGCTATAAGTATGCAAAATTTCAAATCACCAATTTAAATAGGGTCTTAGTTAGAAAGTTCTTAAAATACACAAGCTGGAGTCCAAAGGGTTAAATATAAAACGTTTTTCGAAGTTTATTATTTGTCGTGTGATCTGAAGTGTTTAACAATAAGTATGCAAAATTTCATGTCTCCAACTTAATTATGGGGCTCATTTAGAAAGAATTGCTTAAAATATATATGTGGGAGCTCAAAGGGTTAAATGTAAGACTTTTTCAAGATTTTGTGATCTGTCGCCTGGCCTCAGTTGTTCTGCTATAAGTATGCAAAATTTCAAATCTCCAATTTAATTATGGGCTTAGTTTGAACGAATTGCTTAAAATACACAAGCTGGAATCCAAAGGGTTAAATATGAAACTTTTTTCGAAATTTATTATCTGTCGTGTGATCTGAAGTTTTCAGCAATAAGTATGCAAAATTTCAAGTCTCCAATACAATTAGGGGCTCTCTTAAAAAGAATTGATTAAAACACACAAGCTGGAATCCAAAGGGTTAAATATAAAACTTTTTCGAAATTTATTGTTTGGCGTGTGATCCGAGGCATTCAGCTAAAAATATGTAAAATTTCAAGTCCCCAATTCACTTAGGGACTCTGTTAAAATGAATTGCTTAAAATACACAAGCTGGGCTCCAAAGGGTTAAACAAAAAACTTTTTTGAAATTTATTATTTATCGTGTGATCTGAGGTGTTTAGCTATCAGAATACAAAATTGCATGCCTCCAATTTGATTAGGAATTCTGTTATAAAGGATTGCTGAAAATACACAAATTGGAGCCCAAAGGGTTAAATATAGCACTTTTTCAAAGTTTTATGATTTGTTGTGTGGGCTCATGTGTTTAACTATAATAATTCAAAATTCCATGTCTCTAACTTAATTAGGGGCTCTGTTAGAAAAAATTGCTTAAAATACACAAGTTGGAGCCCTAAGGGTTAAATATAAAACTTTTTTCAAAATTTTATGATTTGTCTTGTTGTCTCAGGTATTCAGCTATAAGTATCAGAATTTCATGGCTCCAACCTTATTAGGGGCTGACTTAGAAAGAATTGTTTGAAATACACATGTGGGAGCGCAAAGGGTTAAATTTAAGACTTTTTCAAAATTTTAGGATTTGTTGTTTCATGTGAGGTGTTCAGCTATAAGTACTCAAAATTTTAAGTCTCCAACATGTATAGTTTCTGAGAATGGGCTCTGTGACGGACAGACAGACAGACAAAGGAGCGAGACGAATAGGGTTTCGTCAGATGAACGAAACCCTAATGAATGTGTAAACACAAAAAGACATGGGACCAAAACTAAGGAGGGGCAGAGAGGGAATGTGCACCAAGTAAAAGAACGGAAAGTGAAAGGGGCATATTTGTTTGTCGATTTTTCTGGCGTCTACGTTCAATACGGTATTGTTAAAATCTTCCTGTCTGGGGTATACCAAAGCATAGAAGAATCTAAGGATGATATGGTACAAGGATCCTGTACAAAGCAGATTTTTTTTTCGATTCCATTTTCAAGGTTTTAATGAATCAATATTTGACAAAGCTGATTATGTAGTTCAGTATTTTATATTTTATGATTGCATATTTTAAGTTTTAAAATGAGCTAGTAAATTTGTAAAATCTTTGTAAATTTACTTTGTGGAGGAAATGGGGGGTGATAAAATCCATGTTCGCCCGGGTACAAAAATGGCTAGTTTTGGCACTGACACAAATTCCAAGAAGAAATTTCAAAACAAAATACAGGATGTTCTGCATTTATAGACAAATCCTCAAAATTATGAATATATCTAAATATAGAAATACGTTCCACAAATGAGAATCCATGATGTTGGAAATGTGCCAGAATTTTAGTGTCATATAAGGTGCAAGATTTTATTCCTTAAACTTCAATTTTTGATCTAATTCATAGAATTTTTTTTAAAAAATAGAGAATACCTAGTTAAAACATTACTAATATAGTTTTATCATTTATTTTATTTTATTCATATAGATAATACGTAAACCATAGAAAATTATACAGTGTGGAATAATTTATCTGGAAACTAGTTAACTAGAAAACCAGTTATCTGGAATGATATTTCCAATTGACTTATTTCAGAAAAATGAGCCATACAGTCACAGCTTTACATGTATATTTCTTTAAACATTAAAACATGCATAATATAACTTGATTCCAACAACTAAGATTTGAAATAGAAACATATTTAGTTATATATTAAGCCTTTTGATTTTTATATGTAGGAAAAAGGGGAGTTCTTGTTTTTAAGGTATTTCTATAAATTGCTTTCTTTTAAACTTTGATTAATGTTTGATCTTGTTTGGCCCTGATTCTTTCTGAATAGTCTAATAATTAATTTGAGATCAAAACACTGTCCTAGCCACATACATCTACAAATACGATCAAATAGTTATTGCTTTAATGCCCAACCAGTTATTCGGAATACATCTGATACCAACCATTCTGAATAAATGGTTTTGTACTGTAGTAACTTTTTAATAATGTAAATATGAAATACTAAAACCATTTGTGCAACAATGCACAAAAAAAAAAAAAAAAAAAAATTAAATAAATAAATAAAAAAGAGAAAGAGAAAGAAGAACTACAAAAAATTATACACAAAGTTTTAATTAAAATGAAAAAAGTTTTATATTCCTTTGTTTCACGTTAGTGTTAATATCACATAATTTACACATCTGTTAATCGAAATTTAACTAATATTATCATGTAAATACATACATGAATGTAATAAATAGTCTATTTATTACTAGAAAATTCTATGGCCAATGAGTGCTATGTATTGGTGTTCATACTAACTTACCATTTCTTCCTATTTCTGTACGAGCTACAAATCTAAATGCAGGTTTAATAAAGATGTAATAACAAAATTCTTCCTGCATTTAAAAAATTATTTATGCGCAATTTCACAAAGAACCATATACCATGGCTAGTTAAATAAATAGCTTTATGCAGAAATGTAAATTCACTGTAAATAAAAAACATATGCATTAAATTAGAAATCTGAGTTCTTATGATTATCTTTTATTTCTTGATTTTTAACTTTTCATTTATATAATCGGTATATAGCGATCACCTTTAATTTTAAATAAGTTTTCGTCATATGCTGAAATAAGTTATATATTAAGTGGAAATTATATAGATATGGAAATGTAAAGTAATATGGAGACTGTTTTATATATTTGCTTACAACATAAAGTATAAAGATTGAAAAATTTTCATATATTTTGTTAAAATTAATTTTTTTTATAAGTTTTAATTCATATTTTGTCCCATGTGAACTTAGGACATTGTTTGCTGATTCGTTGTTCATCGTTACAAGACAAGTAAGCTTGTTGTATTTTTTAAAAAAGGTAATAGCGATTATGGCTGTTCTTTTTCTGCTTAATTTATTCAATTATAATTCTATGCCAGATTTTAATTTCGTAAGTTCTTTTCTACGTAGTGCATTTCTTTTTATTATAAATGTATAAATCAATCAACTGGCAGCATTCACAACTCTGTAGGTTAGGATAATATTTTTTATATAATTGTTAGATTATACATAATTTGTTTACCTGGAAATTACATTTTGTTTTAACAATTTTAGTTTTAACTCAAAATTTTCAGAAAGTGAAAAAAATGAGTCTATAATGTGAAAAACTAGAAGAAAATATTAGCATAGAGGATGTTTACTTTAAAATCGACTACTTATTCCTATTGGCAGACGGCATAATATAATCTTGTACGGGATTTAATTTTCTCTCGGGTTGTTTTAAAAGGTAATTTAAGTAATTATCAAATTATTTTTAGCAGAGTTAGTTCTATGGAGAAACCGGCGTAGTCCAGTTTTATTGATACATGAAATGCAGTTTAAAAAACTTATCAAAAATTTTTAAATCCGACAACAGATGGCAGCATGGAACATTACTAATCGAACCATTATTATAAACATTAAACCATCGATAACACAATTTTTTAATCGAAGTATTTATTGCAATATAGCGTCATGTCGTCATTTTGTTAAATGCAGCATATTAAGGGTGTGGTAAGTTTCCTTTTTATAATAAATTTTAACATCCTACTTATGTTTTTATGTCATTTCAAGATGTATACGGAATAAAATCTGTGCAGAATATGTGTAATTTTGGTTATTTGTTAATTATCATTATTAATAAACCAATTTATTTAACCTGTTAAGTTTTCTTTCTAAATACGATATAATCCAGTAGTTGTCATTAAAAATATTGATTGTTTTCGTTATTAAAGGTATTGTATATAAATATTTGAGTATCTAATTTACTGTAGTAATTTCAAATATTGTTATAACTTTTGAGATAAGTTGTATTTAGGCTACTGTAATTCTATTCAAAATTAGGGTCATGCCAGATCTAATTTATTATTATTATTTTTTTTTTAATTATTGAGATTCTTTTAAATAAAATCTATTTTTTTTTGGTGAGATTTTAAGATCACAAATTTACATATTGTATTACATAAACGTGTTATCAATTTAATAAAGAATACTATGAAACACAAACCACATTGTTGAATTGAGGTGTTTACCCTGGAATGGATTTCTGCAGATCCAGGGGGATACAGAAATTAGTATTTTGGCCATTAATAAAGATACTAGGCCCCTGACAGCCCCCTCATTTCAAATGAGTCTCTAATTTATATGTAATCTTGTTGTAATATAAAAACAGACACATTTCTAGATATATCAATAGATTTCATTAAGTTACACATGCCTGCCCACAGTTTATCAGGATAAGGCTATTTTATAGTAAACATATCTTGAAAAAAAAAAAAAAAGAACAAGCACAGTATTATATGATCAATAGCAGGGGCAATATCAGTTCCACTATATCTTTGAGCAAAACTAGGTATAACATATTTAAATAACACTTGTTTATGTTTACCAACCATTATAGTTTTATAATTTGGGGAATTGTAAATCTCTTCTGTATTCATTACAGCAGGCTCACTTTCAACCATATTCCAGGGCATACGAAAAGGAATTCTTCGAATTATATTATTTATACCAGCAACAGATAAAGGATCCCAAACAATATTAAACACAGTATCATCTTTTTTAATATGAGCAGACATAGAAAAAAGCTCATCAAAAGCAGCTTGAAGATGAACAGATGTTTCTTTAGTGACATCATATTGAATCATAACTAAGGAGATGAAAAACTTGATATAATTAAATTTAAACCATTTTTACATTGTTTTATAATGGTTAAATTCATCTCCAAAAGGCCCTGCAGCAGGCAGCGTAAATTTAAAACCAAGAGCATTATCAGTGTCATATCTATAGTCATGCCCCCATTCTTGTTTAACATTGTTATACTTGGAAATAAACTTCAAAGTATGATATATAAAATCTTTAAAAGAAACTTTATAATAATTGTTCTTGCTTATTAAGCGATTTAAGGACCTTTTCCTTCCATAACCACAGTGGCATTTCCTGAAAGTCCTCCTCTGAATCCACTGCAACCACCAACTCCACAGAAAATGTGCCCGCTTCCTCCAATATGCCACTGCTTAACTGAAGCCGTCGGCAGGAGCGAATCAGCAAAGTCTGGCTCTTCCTGTCTGAGCATGTTCAAAACGCATGGTTGCAAAACAGGTTTTTTTCTTTTTTGAATTGTTACAGGATCAGTATAAAAATTGTACTCAGTAAAGCATTCTGCTAAAGCATCAAGATGTTTTCCTGTGAAACATTCTGCAAGAGTTAAATTTGACGTTAAAAAAAATTTTTTTTTGGCCGTATTTTAATAGTAGAACATTTCACTTCTGCATTAAAACAATAACAACCTGCCCATATCTTTAAAAAATAAGCAATTTCTTACCATGATCCGGATCTAAATCAGAAATTAGCACATTTTCTTCATTACTGTAACCATCCCACCACTTGTTTAAAGGTATTATGTAGACACTTTTTAGCTGCAAGACTACATAATCCTTTCCTGTACGAAACGGGCCTGCAATCCATACTCCGCATGCATTACTGATCGTCTGAACATTGTAATCCATAATAGTTTCCAGAGTTCGCTTATAACGAAGATAGGTCTGAATGGTTATTCTGTATTGTATTGAAGTCCTCCAAGTTTGCAAGAGAAAGAACTTCTTTAAACTTATTTGATTGCTTGAAGCTGCTTGTAATATCACCATGATTGGTGTAACTCTATCCTTTTTACAATTCTGAACAGCCTCCTCAACTGTTCCTTGCATTTTTTCAATATGCGCTCCGGGTAAGTAATTTCTAAATGTCAATGCCTAAGTTCTCGCTTTAAATTCCATAAAGTCCTGCAAATGAAGGCAACTGGATGTTGGACAATGCTCACAACCAAACACAATCTAGTTGTACTAATCTCGGAACGTGGCTAACAGTACATTCTCACAATCAAAACTTGTAAACACCCAAAACCGAGCGTGTGGATCAGTCATCACTCGTTGAACTCCATGTGGGAAATGAATATCTGGGACAGGACACAGGCCAGCAGGGTAATAATAACCTTGCTAAACCGTCTTCAATGCAACATGTCAATGATTTGAAACAGATGATAAATATCAGTAATTATAATTATGATTTTAACCTGGAAATTGGAAAAGATATTTAATATATAATCCTGTATTTCCTATATTTTTTAAATTGTGCAAAACTAAAAATTAGAATCATATATAAAGCTGTTGTAATATTCAGTCACATTTTGATTATTGAGAAAAAAAGAAAATCGTTTAAATCTCTTAAAAAATGTAGTCAGGTTTACTTTTTTTGGAACGATTATGTTTGTTGCTTAATTAAATTAAATTGATGTGTGTGCCTTTAAACCCTTCACATGTTTTGTTGAGTTATTCAATCTGTAACAATGAAAGAATTAATAACTTCCTTTGAGTAATCAAACAATCACAAAATTTTAATAATTGAATTGTATACTACAAAAAATAGTATTAAAGTAAGCAAGGAAAATCTGTGGAAACTCTGAGACCGAAAGACTAAGTTTTGGTACATTTATTTTGTATTATATTCATGTAAAGAGAACAAATTTTTAAAACTCTATTTATTTTAAGTTTTCTAAGAAACATTTTCAAAGAAAAGTTTTTATCTGTAAGAAAATGATTTTTTTTTTATTTTTCCAAAAAAAGATAGATAAAATTTCACGCCGCTTCAAAAGTTGCAGAAACTTTATATTTCTAGGTCAGATTGATTGGTTTGACAAAACAAAAGTTTTGGTTAAAAATTTGAAATTTTCATTTGTCTCTATTTTGGCGATTGTACTGTGTAATATTTTATTTTTTTTTTATGCTTTACACATTTTTAAAATATTTTCATTTAAATGTCTTTAATATTACTTATTTATTTTTAAGAGTTTACCATATATTTGTGGAAGCATGTACCTATTGTACTCAATTAACTTTAATTTGATTTAGGAAGAAAATATGATTTCAGTACAATAATTTAAGTTTAGTATATATTTGTGGAAGCATGTATTGTATTTCCCAACTAACTTTCATTTGATTTAGGAAGAAAATATGGTTTCAGTACAGTAATTTAAGTTGCTTAAATTCATCCATGAAGATATTCAAAGTCCTTGTTATTTTCATAGGTATATTTATTTTTTATAAAGTTTTACAAATTGCTTATTGTATTTCTGATGTATACTTAAGGCTATAACAACAGTACCAAAATCACACAAAAAACAGCTCACATTGATTTACATTTTTCTCAAGAGCTACTGAGATGATTAGAAATTTCCCATTTTTTTCCAATGTCAATGTCCGTTGTTCCTTAAGTGCCTATGCAGGGCATATTGCCTGTGTTTACCTTGAATCGAAGCTGAATGATCTAAGCAGAGATTATCATACATTGATTGAAGACATAAAGTTTGTCTCACAGGTGCTCTGGTGGGGCAGAACATAGGAGTGTTGTCATTGTGGAGTTATACTCTGTGTGCATTGACGGTGACAGATGAGAAGCAGCAAATGCCGAAGGGAGGGAGGAGGGGGGGATCTAACAGAGCCATAAAAGGAATTACATTATTTTTTTCCCTAGAATATAGAAGAATGGAAAAAAAGGAGTAATTCTAAAAGTATACAGAAATGTAAAAAATAAAGATGCCTATACAAAAAGTTAAAATATAATACAATTTTTTTTCTTCCAAATTTACAGTTAAGAAAATGAATTGAAGGGAAAATGAATGTTAACCGATGCCAAATGCTAAGGCTGGAAGACGTTATATGAGAATGGCTAGTGTTAGACATGCCAAAAATAAATAAATAAGTAAATTTGGAAGACCACAATGAAACGTTTTCGGTGGCTCTCTTCTCCTTCTTTTGGAAGGAGGGGCGAAGCCGTCATCTCTACTTGAGATAACAAGTGGTCTTTTTTTTGCAGCAGCACTGCTTATATTGTACTGCCCAATAGACCACAACGCTTCATTGGGTATAAGGATTCGATCTCTATGAAAATGTTGTGCAAGTTTTTTAATAACTTGTGAGATAGGTCTAATCTTGAGATCGGCATGAATGACATCATTCTGGGCAAATGTCGCTTTACAGATCCTACGCAATAATTTGTTTTGGAAAATTTGAATTTTCTGCATCTGAGTTTCACAAACAGATCCCCAGACAACAGACCCGTAGGTCATAGTTGATCTGATGAAAGATTTATAAAGTAATAACTTATTTGAAAGTGACAGACAACTATGATAAGCTAATAAAGATTTAAAGGAACCTTGGGTTTTGGTAGATTTGAATAACACATCTGAAATCTGCCTAGTCCAGGTTAATTTTGAATCTAGATAAATACCTAGATATTTATAGTTGGTGACCCAGGGTATGTTGTCACCATTAAGAGAAAGGTTAATGTTGGGGGAGATAGCATTTTTTGAGAAAATCATGGCGGCACTTTTTGCTGCATTTACTTTGATGCACCAATTCCGTAACCAGATATAAAAGTCCTGAAGATAGGATTGGAGTCTAGTAATCACAGTGTATAGGGAAATGTTCCTGAACATGATGGCCGTATCATCTGCATATAGTGCTAAGAGGATATCGGGAAAATGAGGAATGTCATTTATATAAAGGTTGAACAGCCAGGTACTTAGTAATCCCCTTAAGGTACTCCAGCCTCGATATTGCGAGAGAAAGAAATAGAATTATTTACCCTGACAGAAAAGGTTCTACCTTTAATTTAATAATTAGGTATGTTTCAATCCTTTTATTTTTCTAAAAAATCGATTTTTTACTAAAGCTATTTTAACAAAGCATGATATTTTGTATTTTTACTTTTTTTTAAAAATCACATAACTATTGCATTTTTCATTTTTATTTCTTGCATAATGACAGGTTTATAATTTACGTCCGTTTTACTACCTGGGCAATTTTTAAAAAAATTCAGATTGCATGATTGCTAGCAGTTATGGGAAATTGTAATATTTGGTTTATTTCATCTGTTTTTGTAAAAGATAAATATTTTCAAAACTATTTTAAAGAAAATATTGAAATTGCTTCAGTAGCTCACATGAAAAAGAAATTCAACGTAACATGTTTTTCATATAATTTTGCAACTGTTGTTACCTACTTAAATGTATAACATAAATGTTTCTTTCTTTATTTAGTTTTAATGTTTCGTTCTGAATTTTATTTCAGTTTTATAATTTGTGGGTTGCAATAAGTCAACGACTTTTTTTTGTACAGTTGAACAGTTCTCTAGTTTGTTAATTATTATCTTTATTTGTGAGTTTCACACTATTGCATACCTGTTTTTTTTGCTACCCTCTTTTTTTTCTACCCTCTTTTTTTGCTACCCTCTTTTTTTTTCCAAGAGAGGTTTAATTTGTTTTTTTCACACTGTGTCCCTAAAATTCAAGTATGACTTCTTCTTCTCTAAATATAAAGGATGACTTCTTTTTTTAATTGAGTATTTAAAAAATTATATATTATACAAATTTTCTACAGGAGTCTTTATTTAAAACTAAATCTGTTTTCACAGTACAGAATCAAATATAAATTTATTTTTCAAAAAATTAACATCAGTTAAAAATGAACTTTTTATTTAGCTTAGTGATTAGAATTAAGTAATTAAAAAATACTTTATTCTAAAATATCTCTGTAAAATACTTTTTCTGTTTAGAAAGTTCATAGAAATCCATTTATATTTTTCTTTTCTCTTTTAACTTTCATGTTTATCTATCTTTAAAATGCCCAGAAAATATTGCTAGAAGAATCTACCCTTTTTTTTCCTGCCAATGTTGGCAGATATGTCATTATTTAGTTTAATAACTTCTACAATTGTTTCTTTATTGAATAAATATTTAGCATATTATTATAAAATTTGAAAAATGTCTATAAATTTAACTATTTCCTCATAAATTTTCTGAAAAATTCAGCTGAAGTATATGTGAGGTCATAGACAAAGCACATGCATAAGTTGATTTTCTGAACATGAATTTTGCTCATTATATAACTTTCTCATATTGCGTAGTAAAAAAATTCCTTAAAAAAATCATACAAATCTTCTAGAAACTAGTTTTTATCTATCAGCTTGTCGATTGATTAACAATAACGAAAAGCATTTATCAAAATTACTGAATCAAAGTGTCTTTCATTTTGCTTATAAAATTAATTTCATAATTACTTTAGTAGTTTAGTTATCAGGGGGAAAATTTGCCTTTCTGAACAAAAGAGCACAATTGAGCAACGTCGATTTCATCTACTTACCATCAATTGAAAATCATTTTAAAATTGTCAATAATTTGTTTTAATTCTATCAAGTATTGACAATTTTTAAAAGATTTTTTACTTCTTGTTAATAAGATGAAATGGTGGTTTTTCACATGTGCCCCCTTTTACCTGCCTGTAAATGAAAAAAAAGAAAAGAATGAAATGAAAATCATTGAAACCTGTATGAAAATCATTGTCTTTCATTGGCATGGTCCATGCAAAAATCAGTGAAATTTTTTGCGGCCCAAAAATTTTTGCAAAAAATGCATGTATTTTTAAATTGCCATAGTTCAAAAGATAAACTTTAATATTTATTCTTTTTAAGGAATAATAGATTTCTAGGCCATAAAATTAAAATAAATAACCTGTCTGTGACAGAATCCTGTATTAAATGGAAAAAATGTGTTGATCCATGCAAAATGAATATAATAATACGTGAGAAAAGAACATAATATATTTACACCTGCTAAGAAGAGAAATTGTCTATAACACATTTTTTTCTTTCCAATGTGATTCCGTCTTAAAAGATTTTACTGTATAGCGTTTTTGAAATTTTTAAGTCTCCAGTATGTGTGGAATATGGATTAACGCTATTAATCAAAACTGAAATACAGCTGAAAAATAGATAAAATAAGTATCTTTGGTCAGAATTCCTCGTATGAAACAATTTTTAACTATATCGACGTAAAAATCCATGTTTTGTAAAATTTAAGTCGGACTGAACTTGGGTCAATATGTTTACTTTTTTCCATGCCAGGCCAGATTCAAGCAAAAGTTTTAACTTTTATACCAGGCCGAGACCGACCAAACTTTTTTTCTATGGCTCGGGTTAAGCCCGGGTTTGGAAATTTTGGTCATTCTATCAACACAGTGCAAAAATATTAAATATTTTATTTTTTAATTGCTTTATTTTATGCAAAAAAAAAAAAAGAAATTTCAAATCAGAATGTAATATTATTTCTAATACTTTGTTACAGTTGTTTAGATTCTATCCAGCGAGACTTCGCATTTGAGACCTTCTGTGTAAAAATAATCTAGCAAAAGTAAAAAGCGAGATTTTCTGTTTTCATACTTCTATACTTGTGTGTAAAAGTTAGCCATGGATACTGTGCTTCATGATATTAATGGAACATCTAACTAGTTAAAGAGTGAAAATTTGTTAACAAATATTTAGTAATACTTATACACCATGAAATCTAATATAACAAAACCTGTTTTTATTTATTGGTGAAAACAAAAGTCTGTATGGTTACTTTATTAAAGAATTTGGTTACCTGTTGTTGCCGTACAAACTGTGTCATTACTGTTCATATTCTGTTTAAGTGTATCAATTTAATGTTTGTTGTTTTAATTACAGACATTTCTTAGTTGAAGGTGCTTTGATTTTCTGCTATCATAAAACCTTGGAAGGGATCATGCTTTAAATGATTTATTATCTTTTAATTATTATTAGGTTATGTTATATTTAGAAATTTTAAACTGCTTTATTAGTTTCACATCATAGAAACTCGACAGAGTTTCTCGCCAAGCAAAAGAAACAACAGTGCAATGAATCGTAAATGAAAGGAATTTCCGCCATTTGATGCCAAACGATTTTGCAAATTTTTTTTTAGTACTCTGTCTAGTTTATATTTTCCAGACTGACCAAAACGGGATTTGGACACATCTATATCTCATGTTCTATTTATGATAGAAATGAAATTCTTATTTTTACAAAATGGGGCGTGCTACGTGACTCAGAAAACCAAAAGTAATGTGGAATCCGGCGAATAGATTTTCAGTAAATGCGATTTTAAAAGTGCTGTTTTTTGCACTTTATAAATTCTTTTTCTGACCAAAATCTGTTGACAGAGCTACAGTCATGTATAATTATCGGATTTTTACGTGTTTTACGTCATCTGAATTGTTTTTATGAGTAGTTCAAACCTTTGAAAGTTTCATGCAAAAATATTAATTAGTTTTTGATTTATGCCAGTTTAAAGTAATTTATTCCTATACTAGCAGACCCGCCCGGCGTTGCCCGGGTATATAATAATATTCTTAAATAAACCTTAAATTTGAAGAATGCATTTCATTTTATATCTGCTGCGCACGCACTGAAATTATGCGATAGCGGGCGAAGCACGAATAATTTTCAATTGTGCTGGAAGAAATCATCTCATTTTATATCCCGCAGCTAAAAGTATGTGATAGCGGGCGAAGCACGCTAGTCTTTGTCATAATAATATCTGCCATGCGGACTAACTGGGATATTTTCAATTTCGCTGGAAGAATGCATCTCATTTATATTAGCTGCGCACGCACTGAAATTATGCGATAGTGGGCGAAGCACGCTAGTCTTTGTCATAATATCTGTCATGAGAACTAACTGGGATATTTAATCAAAAGTAGTTCCCTCCCTACCCCTTTCCATTTACACAAACCTAAGAAATACAAATTATGCGATACCGGGCGAAGCACGCTTTTCAATTTCGCTGGAAGAATGCAGCCCATTTTACATCAGCTGCGCACGCACTGAAATTATTCTGTAGCGGGCGAAGCACGCTAGTCTTTGCGATAATAATATCTGCCATGCGGACTAACTGGGATATTTTCAATTTCGCTGGAAGAATGCATCTCATTTACATTAGCTGCGCACGCACTGAAATTATGCGATAGTGGGCGAAGCACGCTAGTCTTTGTCATAATATCTGTCATGAGAACTAACTGGGATATTTAATCAAAAGTAGTTCCCTCCCTACCCCTCTCCATTTACACAAACCTAACAAATACAAATTATGTGATACCGGGCGAAGCACGCTTTTCAATTTCGCTGAAAGAATGTAGCCCATTTTACATCAGCTGCGCACGCACTGAAATTATTCTATAGCGGGCGAAGCACGCTAGTCTTTGCGATAATAATATCTGCAATGCGGACTAACTGGGATATTTTCAATTTCGCTGGAAGAATGCATCTCATTTATATTAGCTGCGCACGCACTGAAATTATGCGATAGTGGGCGAAGCACGCTAGTCTTTGTCATAATATCTGTCATGAGAACTAACTGGGATATTTAATCAAAAGTAGTTCCCTCCCTACCCCTTTCCATTTACACAAACCTAACAAATACAAATTATGCAATACCGGACGAAGCACACTTTTCAATTTCGCTGGAAGAATGCAGCCCATTTTACATCAGCTGCGCACGCACTGAAATTATTCTATAGCGGGCGAAGCACGCTAGTCTTTGCGATAATAATATCTGCCATGCGGACTAACTGGGATATTTTCAATTTCGCTGGAAGAATGCATCTCATTTACATTAGCTGCGCACGGACTGAAATTATGCGATAGTGGGCGAAGCACGCTAGTCTTTGTCATAATATCTGTCATGAGAACTAACTGGGATATTTAATCAAAAGTAGTTCCCTCCCTACCCCTTTCCATTTACACAAACCTAACAAATACAAATTATGCGATACCGGGCGAAGCACGCTTTTCAATTTCGCTGGAAGAATGCAGCCCATTTTACATCAGCTGCGCACGCACTGAAATTATTCTATAGCGGGCGAAGCACGCTAGTCTTTGCGATAATAATATCTGTAATGCGGACTAACTGGGATATTTTCAATTTCGCTGGAAGAATGCATCTCATTTATATTAGCTGCGCACGCACTGAAATTATGCGATAGTGGGCGAAGCACGCTAGTCTTTGTCATAATATCTGTCATGAGAACTAACTGGGATATTTAATCAAAAGTAGTTCCCTCCCTACCCCTTTCCATTTACACAAACCTAACAAATACAAATTATGGGATACCGGGCGAAGCACGCTTTTCAATTTCGCTGGAAGAATGCAGCCCATTTTACATCAGCTGCGCACGCACTGAAATTATTCTATAGCGGGCGAAGCACGCTAGTCTTTGCGATAATAATATCTGTAATGCGGACTAACTGGGATATTTTCAATTTCGCTGGAAGAATGCATCTCATTTATATTTGCTGCGCACGCACTGAAATTATGCGATCGTGGGCGAAGCACGCACTCTTTGCTACACCGTACTATAGTACGATATTTAACAATAAGCCCCCCCCCCCCCCAAAAAAAAAAAATTAAGCCCCCTCAAAAATTTAACCCCTTCTACAACACACTTCCGCTCAAAAACCACTCTCCTATAGTACACCCAACCTACTTTTTCAAACCACGATTTTCACATCGTACTCTAACAGAAGGATTTGGCTCCACGCTCCACCGGCTGAGGCAGAACTGTCATTTTCCTTCTACTTATATAATTCAAAGTTGTTAACTAGGCTTTAAAAGCCGATGGTACATAGAGTACGCTGCCCCTGTCCTTATGTATGTCCAAACCGCCCATATCTTTAAGGGTTAATATCTCGGCTAATTACTGGTGATTTTTTTCGGAGATCATTATCAAAAATGCTTTTATACTTCTACTATGATAGGTACCTCCAGTGCTGCTCAACACTTTTGCTAAATGCCAGTAATTCGAAATTTGTGTGTAATGGAATAATGCGATTTTCTCAAAAACTATGTGACCTAGGGTAATCGCTATAATTTTCCTGCAAGGTTTAAATTAACGTCTACTACCTCTAATTTTTTCATAATTTTACTTTCAGTAGATTCGGAATTAGATGGGGGGGACATATTTTTGCGCTACATTTTCGACAATATCTTTGAAAATATAATACCTAAAATTGAAGGAAATGCATTTTTGAGTTCAACGTTACGAAAGCTTTCACATGATACCCCACACGATTTACAAAGAAAAAAGTTTTTTTTTTTAAATAACTTTATTAGCGTCTCTATATTTTTACTAAATATATTTATGAAAGTTTAATAATCTGAAAATATGTGGGTCAATAGTCTTTATTACTTCCCCCAATTTGAACTTTCCACGTTTTATAGTTTTCGAATAAAATGCCTGTGACAAGCAGACACAGGAGTGATCTTATAATGGTTCCGTTTTTACTTTTTAAGTACGGAACCCTAAAAATATAATATATATATATATATATTATTTTTAATGTTTACTGAAACGTAGAAAATTTTTGGGCTTGAAAAGAAATTGTTTTATTTTCTCATGTCCAAGAAAAAACAATGAAAGAGTGGGCGCCAATGCAATTTTACTTATGTTTAAGCTTTTTTTATGATATTATATTATATACATATGTATATAATATAATGTAATAATATGTAATAGCAAAATTTTTTCGCCCTTTTACCTTAATTACTTTATTCCAACTTCTTATAATATCTACCTTTTATTACCTATCTTAAATATCCTTTATATTTTAATCCCAACCCTTTAATTCAGCGCATTCTTTTATTTCTTATTCTAAAAACCTTAATCTGTTAATAGCGATACTTCTTTGTAAAAAAACCCACTAATTTACTTTATTCTTTCATATTTTGAGACATTAAATTTCTGTTTTCTTTCGAAGACTTATTAATACCATTTTATTTTTTATTAAATTCATTCGATTTCCCACGAGTCTTTGCTTGAGCTTTGTCACGCTAACTTGTTTCCCTTTTAAATATTCCACCGTTAGGTAAAGAATTCGGTCTCAATGTCACGATTCCTTGCTTCCTCCCTTTGTTTTAGTCCCATCGCTTGCGCGGCCTCTCCATCCCATTCCACCCACTCATCGCTGGATTGGCTCATTGCCGTGTAACCGTACGCGTTCTTTCTAATACTTCTACGCTTATTATAAACCCACCACGAGATGAGACTTGGGAAACACCCTCTTTTAGATGAGTCTATTTTACGGAAGGTGTGCAAGGCGATACTGGAGGGGGGAAAATGACCCCGCTGTTTCAGTTTGACCATTCCCCACTAAGAGCTAGGGGTTGCAATGAAATAATTTTCGCGCCAATAACTTGCTCATTCCTTGACATAAACCTGTTTTCCCTCTCTCGATTAGCTGTGTTTTACTGTCTCTCTGTCATTTAGTTTATTTTGCCATTTTTAAACTGTTTTTTTTTTTCAAAACAATTTTTTTTAAAATAATATTAAACAAGTCCTCAAAAGGGAAAACAATTCATTCTAAAGAAAGAATGATTGTACATAAAGTACAGCACAAAATTAAAGAAAATAAGTTCTGCCATTCTGAAACAGCAAGTCGCTTATAATTTTACAGCAGGAGCTCCCCACCCCCCCTTTTTTTAAAGTGCATTCAGGGCCGGCCCAAGGACATTTTAGCGCCCGTGCAAGCAACCATCGGGGCGCCCTCCACCCCCCTCCCACAAAAAAAATTGCTTGACTTATGGTCTTAATTTTTTTTAAATATTCGATCTTTTTATACATACTATTACTAATTATTTAAGATGTCAATTTGAATTGTTTCAAAAACAGATAAAAAATTCTAAATTTAATCCCATCTTTGAGTTTGTATTTGTTAAGTTGTAAAAAAAGGGAAATTTCAATTTTACAGTAAATATCAGACTTAATGTGTAATATTACGATAGAACAGTAAAACGCAAGGCCACAGCACATGGTATTGGACGAAAATAACAATAATAACTTAATTAATTAAAATAAAAAAAATTTTTAGAAGAATACTGTTTGGAATACTACAAAATAAAGAAGCACAACTACTAGGAAATATCAACTATGAAAGATGAAAACTGTAATCTTGTCTCGTTATTTAGTACATAAAAAAGACGAATAAATTTCACATTTAAATATCAATTTTCGTAAAGGGCTCACTTTTCACGGTTAAAACTTTGAAAGGAATGGAAAACCCAGTTTTTTCTTCAGCTAATTCCGGAAACATAAATATTCTTATTCTTTATTTTCATTTTTTGAATGGTTCTCAATGTCTGCGATGATATTTACCAAAAAAAAAAAAAAAAAAAAAAACTTATTTAAATTAATTTTTTTAAGTAACTTAAATTAGTTAGACACTAAGAATATTAAATAATTAAATAATCTATAATAATAAATCTATAATTGAAAATAAGACTTGTATTTATAATAATAAGGAACACGGTTAACAAAAAATCCCCCCCCCCCCTCCGACACACACACACAAAAAAAAAAGTTTCCTGGATTTCGTTATACTACTGTCCACGCTAGAATTAAACAAACCATCCCAAAGAAAATCTTTAATTATTCCGAATTTACGCTTTAGAGCTGCACTGAAATTCGATAAAGAGAGTGTCATTATAAAATTATAGGTGTCGGACATCATAAAAAAATCAACATATCGGGCGCTAAAGAGAAAAAAGTTATTTAACGATAAATGTATTAAATGAAAGATTTTTTTCAAAACGATTACAAAATAAAATTTATGGGCAAAAAAATTATTTTTTTTTAAAAAAGAGGCTCTAGTTTCACAATTCTGCATTGTCAAGCTTATATTGATTTTTTCATCGAGCTCTTTGCTCATGTTAATGAGAAATCAAGGTAAAGCAGTGTTGATTTCAGGGGGTGGCCCGTCGGAGAGCCACAGAAATCCCTCCCGGAGAAAAGTGTCTGAATTCAACACTGAGGTAAAGTAATCTTACTATCAACTTCTGTTTAGTAGATTTACAAATAATAAAGTGCATGTCATGGTCTCTGGTAGGAGGGAGGGGGGGGGGGGTACAAGGAAAGCCTTTGCTCTAGCCTTTTGAGAGAAATTCGTCCTCGTAGATGATTAAAAAAAAAAAAAGAAGGAGTGTAAAATTTACTTTTTTCGCTTAAAATTGCGCTTGGGCATAAGTCTGTATATATAATAAAAAGGTGTAGAACAATATTATCCAAAAGAATCGTTACCCCTAAGCAGACTTCGTTCTTCCAGTACTTTAAGTGCAAATTTTTTCACAAAATAATGAAGAATCTCTGTAATATTGAATAGAATTCTCTTTCGGTTTAGACAAACTTTGAATCAGTATCAAATACATAATCTGATTCCAGAAAAGTCTTTTTTTTTTTTTTTTTTTTTTTTTTTTTTTTTTTTTTTTTTTCTCATTTTAGTTAAGTTTCAGCAATTTTTATTTTTAAATTAGCAATATTTGCTTAAGATTTCAGTTATTTTTAATTTCAGTATTGCGAAATATTTATTGTGTAATGGACCAAAGACTATATCTCACTAATAAATAATCCCTAATGGTGAATGAAACAGTGCATCATTATAACGCAATTATATATTTTTATAACGTTATTTTTTTACTGGCTTTCAGCTCAGTGTTCCTTTTTTTCAGACCACATTTCGGAAAACTGGGACAATACATAAATTCAAAGAATGGGGCATGAGCGCCGGCTGAACGTAATCACTGAAGTGGGAAGATTTTGGAACAAATGTGTGCCTGTATGAAAAATAGAAATAGTATAATCTTTTTCCGTCAATTGATCTCCGACCGCCCCCCTCCTCTCCGTTAAAGATGATAAATATTGGGATAATTAAACACTAAAAGAATTGTAACGTTGCTCGAAAAATTTCCCAAGTAGGGGAGGGGGGATGTCTTGCGCCGGAGAGGCACTACCTTTCACGATATGTGCCTGAAAGAAACACTGGTTCCAATCAGAGTCTGATTATAGCAAGGGCAAAAGAGGAAGCTGTCCAGGCTCTCAACTCTAAAATACCCCCTCCCCTCCCGCCCTCAAATCCCAAAATCGTTTTTATTAATAAGTAGAAATTGTGGCTAAAACATAGATGGTCCCATCTGAATCTTTGCCTCACGCACCGGTGCGCCATATAGGCCCTTGTTCGGCTGCTCTGAGTTTAGGGCGCAACGTTCTTCGTAATTTCAAGAACTGAAAACTTTGAAATACTATGAGCATGCTTTGTACCCTGAACCTACCACTACTTTGGGCCACCTTTTCCTGATTCCACTCACATTCCTTTATAAAAAAAAATATTATATGTGATTTTTCAACGTCGAAATAGAGTTGTAAACAATTAACATGAAACAGTGAAGCAAACTGTATAGTTTTAAATGGGAAATAATTTATTATTTTATTAACTTATTTAATTTAACTTATTTCATATAGATATTCCTCATTTTTAAAAACGGAATACAGATGCATCTATTTTTTAATTTTTCCGCTCGTAGATTTTTTTTCTGTCCATCGAGCTAAAAATAAATTAAGAAAAATGTCATAGTTGGATCATTAATTTGCCTTAAAAATTTTTAGTAATTATATTATAAATTAAGCTGGTAAATTAAAAATAAAATCTTTAATTATTACTTTATTTTATTTTTTAAATTTTTCATTGACTATTGTGTTAAATTATATCTTTATTGGTTATTAAAAGTATTTAAAAATACATTAAGTTTTAAGATAATATAAGTTAAATGTCCAAAATATGATATTATTACCTTTACTATTAGTACCTATACAAAAATACACAATTCAGTTGATTATTCTTAAAATGAAAGATGTGCTTAAATAAAGTAAATTAGTATTTCTTAAGTATTTTGCTATTACAAAAAGTCGAGATGTAATTCATTCATTAAAAAAGAAAAAATACTATTTTTTAACAAAATTTTTAATAAATTATACTTAAACAAAAATAATTAATCTCTGTATTATCGTAATAATTAAAAAGTAACATAGTTTATATAAATTTTTAACGCTTTTATGTAATTCCCCTTTAAAGTCAATATTATATATATAAATAGCGCCAAAACCTCGCATATTTGGGAAATATGGCAACCTTTCCTTTTTCCTCTACGGCGCGGCGTAGAGAAGACAAATCCCCGCTCCGATTTGGAAGAAATGGGTTCGTCTTAGACTACGTCACGTATGATTGACAGGTCTCTTCTCGTCGTGGGTCTATAATACATTGACTTGAGAGAGCAGATTTTGTACGATCTTTGTCTTGTTTTCAAAACCTATGTCACTCAGAGAGTTGTCTTTCATCCAGTCGCAATGTTGTAGCTTCTAATCAATTTAACATCTTAAGTCTATTTTTAAAACATGACACGACTCGAATATCAGTAATTGAAGTACAATTGTAATTGGGATCCTGTACCTATCATTTAATAAACTCTTTGATCCATCTGGCTTCTTTTATAATTCACGATAAAACATCCAAGGAATTACATCTAGCCTTCCACGCCAACTATGTAGGTAAGACTGCAACTCAATAATTCTGGTTGGGGATAAATGTCGAGTGTATTTTCCTGCTGCCTATTTTCGACATATCATGGAAGACGGTAGTATTCCGAGTGACGCAGCCTTAAGCCTAAAATCGTATCGTATCGTAGAATTCGTAGATGGCGGAACTCATATATACAGCTAACTCGACATCAAAGAAAACGCGAAAAGCCGCATTTTAATAACTCAGCAGATATAGGTCCTATTGTTCTGAATTTTCTAGAACAGTCTTATATCTGCAGTCTAATCGTATACTGAAATATTTACATTTCTACGTGCAGTATATTTTGAGATCTAAATAGCCATTTTTAAAGTGAAAATGTTGGTATGGTATGGAAGAAGTTTCTAATTTGAAAATCTCGAAAACGGTTCTAACGATTATCTTTAAATTGATACATAATATAAATGTGATTAAGGCGAGGTGAATAACACTTTTCTTTTTTCTGGGAAAACTCTCGTTCGTTAAATAATTCGATTTTTTTTCTTTCGAAAATGACACGGGCGATTTTTTAAAAATCAAATAAATATGTTTCAGATGAACCAAATAACAATTTACTTGTTTCCAGCAGGACTCTTGTTCGTTTTATAATGCGCATGAAAAATCGGACTATATTTCTTCGCCATTCTATGGAAATTTCCCCGAAAATGCATGACACTGTATTCATACACATGCTTTCTTTTTAACCACTTTTGGGGAGAAAAATTTTGTCTTCCCACTGGCTGAGTGGTTAAGGGCCATCGTCTACTGATCTTGAGATAGGCAGTTCGATACACCCTGGTACTTGTTTTCACATGTGAATGTTTTTTTTTCTTTTAAAGTCTGTTAATTGACCATTATTCTCAGTTCCTTTGTAATTTTTTAATTGTTATTAAGTTAAATAAAATTACAATTATAATGACGCCAATTTGATGATGATTATTTCTTGGCAATTTTTCAACAATAAAAATATTACCATAACTTTTATAAATATATTTAATTTCAATCACTTTACAAAAAATATACATTAATAATTATTATTTGAATATAAATCACACGATCAGAAACGTAAAAAAGTAATTCATTTCAGCTCTTCTTTTTATAATATCATTTTTTATTATTATGACGGTCAATCAATATATAATCACTGACATCCATAATATTATTATTATTATTATTATTATTTTCCTTGCATAAAAACTATTGTGATGTAATAATTCTTTTATAATAAATAATTTAGTTGAAATGTTTTATTTATAAATAACAATGAAGTTTGATAACCCCGAGACAATTGTTTTTATTTAACTTTGCAATATTTACAGTTTACATAATAAGCATATTAGAATTCTGGTGTCGCCATCTTTTGACGCAATTGCGTACTACATTTTGTCTCTTATTCGAAAAAAAAAAAAACTAACGCTCTCATCGCCGCTTTGAAAGAATCTTTTGTGACTAGAGGTCTATTTCGCAAATACTAAGAAAATTACTGCATACAAAAATATTAAAATGGGTAGTATTATAGAGAAATGTTTGATAAAAACGTTGAAGTAGACAGTTTTTAAATCGAAGAATTATTTTAAGAGATATTTAATGTTAAATCTGGATAAAATTGTCTCATTAAAAAAGTCTCATAGGAAAAAAAAATACATGGGAATTTAATCATTTTCATTCAATTTAATCATTCAATAGAAACTCGAAGTTTGCAGAGTGCATTTATTATTTTTAACTTGCCTAATTTTTTGACGGTTTATTTCAATTTTAAATTAAAATTTTCAGAATTTCCAGAGATATTTTTTACATATTTTAGAAAAGGTTATTTTAAATTGTTGCCAATTGTTAAAACAGCGCAAAGCATAATATATCCTTTAAATTAAAAATTTATTCACACGTGACTATTATAAACAGAAAAAAATCCTTTTAAATTAGAATTAAATGATAACGTGTTAAAAGCAGGAAAATATCAAACATTACATCATAAGAATTGTTTTTACACACGCTTACTTAAAATGAAAGAAAATTATAAAATAATCAATTATTTTCAAATTAGAATTAAATGATTACGCATTAAAAGCAGGAAAACATTGAAAATTACGTCATAAAAATTATATTTACACGTGAATATTAAAAGAAAAAGAAAATTTTTAAATAATAAATTCATTGATATGTGTTAAAAGTCGTAAATGGAGGAAATTACGTCATATTGGCCAAAGTGGCCAAATAATAATATTGCAAAACAGTTTAAATTAAAAAATATTTTTATATGAGAGATTTATTTCAAATTTCGAGATGATATTTTTAACTATAGTTGCCAATTTTAAGGTAGCGCAAATAATAATATTATCTTTCTAATAATAAAAATATTTTCAGTTGAATGTTACAAAGAGAAAGGAAAGTTTGGTGAAAATTATGTCAGATTTAAAACGTTACATTTAAAATCTCTTATTTAAAATCATTTTCTTATAGCGTTGTTAAAAATACCATAAAGCAAAGACTCTGTTGACTTAGTTCCTTTTATATTTGGTAATTTTCAAATGTTTAACTAATCTTATTTAATCAAGCACGGAAACAGCAACTAACATCAGCTGATTCGGCCTTGAAATCCCTCAGTTAAAGGGAAACCTGTTTACAGTAAGATCGCCATTGATTTTTTAATTATACAGTGCACCCTCGATTATCCGAACTAATTGGGTCTGTTAGTAAATCGGAATCGGAAATCTCGGTTAATAGAAACTGTGTGTAAAAACTCGCCGTGCTTGCGAATTTAACATCTCTTTTAAAAAAATATATAGAACGTTTTTTAAATAATAAAAATAAATATATGCAATGTTCTGTTTCACAGCTTAACAAATTTAAAAAGAAAATCAACTACCAGTAGTAAATTTTAAAATGCAAATTGAAAAATTTACGAAAATTCACACAAGCACTGGAAACAAAGCACTGTTCGCTATTGACTTCTCAGGGTCCAGTGTTTCTTTGGAGTTGAGTGCTTTTGGGGGCAGAAGGGCCTGTATAGCACGGACAGTGAGCTAAAGAGAGTGGTTATTTTTAAAGCTCATTCAAAAGGGGAAAAAAATCAGACTTTGTTATCGGCTCGGTTAACAGAAACCTCGATTAATCGAAGCTCGGTTAATCCAGGTTCTACTATAATTCAATCTTCCGTAATCTTTTTAAAGCAGATCAAATTAATGGACTTTAGCACAAAGTCACATAGCTGATAACTGCTATGCTTGTTGGCCACCTTTTATTTCAAAAAGTTTGCTTCGCCTTATTCAATTAATGAGATATCTCCGATAAAATAAGTCACATTTTCCCGTTCTAAAATACTGGTATCCAAAAATCGTAGCATGTAACTGACACTACAAGTACTCATGGAACTAGACTATTTTAAGTGTGATTTTTATTATAGACTATATAAAATTATTAAAAATATATATTATTATAGGAACTAGCGGGCTTCGTCCGCTATTTACGTTACGGATATAAAAATCATGGTTTTTTTTTATGGAAAAAGAAATAAAAACTTATTTGACGATAGGTTTATAAAGACACATTTTGTGTTTGTTATATTTCCGGGGATGAGGAGGGGGGGCTATTTTGATTAAATATTGCAATTAGTCCACATGGCAGATATAATTATGATAAACACTAGCGGGCTTCGCCTCTCTATGGCGCCTTATGGGTCCAGCTTCCATAACTCAGAAACTACCTTTCGGACATCAATGCAACAGATTCCAAACGTTATAATTAACTTAATAATCACCCTATATAGCATTAAAGTAAATTTATTAATACTGCATACTATTTTTTTATCGTAATTTCTGAAGAGAAAAATTTATTTCGGTTCCATTCTTAGGTACTGGTCTGAAAAATTTTGAAAAAGGGGGGAAGGAGGGGACATGAGACTGCTGTTTGTCAAACAACACAACGGGGTCTGGCTTATTCAACTTGGTTTTTGATGACTTCAATTGGAAGGTGGTTTGTTTAAAAGAGTGCGTTCCCTGCCCCATGAAAATTGGAACTATTGGTGCACCATCTATGTAAGGATTTAATAATTATAAATTAACATTTTGGATTTATTAATTTAAGGATAAAGTGTTTTTAAAGGAATATCAAATGAAACCCTCTGTGCGATCTGCTATTATACTTACCCACTTGTTTTTATATACAAAACTGCTATAAGGAAAATTGTAGTAAAATAGTAAAAATTAAATCTGCATTAAATCCCATAAGTATCTTTTTTTTTAATCATTTTATCACTAACCTCAAAAAAGTAATGATATCAATGCAAAAACCCTTGACGGGCTAAAAGTTTCTGACGCAGCACTTTATCTTATCCTCTAAGAATTTTAAATATGGAACTTAAAAATACTGATATCAAATTTTGAGTGACGTTATGCTATTTCTTAAACAATATATTTGTATTTATTTCATCATTTTATTTTTGTTTTATTTATAATTGCGTGTTCAAAAGTTATGTTCAACATGAAAAGCTGCATAAAATTTTATTCGCTGTTGCTTTATCATTTACATCTCTCATAAATTCAAAATATAAGTTTTAAAAGATATGATATAAAATTTAAGTGACACCTTGATGTGACTTTAAAAGGTTTGTTTTAAAATTCAATTTAAATTATTTTTGACTTGGTTAAAATATTTTTTTACATCTACACAATACTTTTAATTTTCCAATTCACTGTTAAATATATCACTTTCATTGAATCTATACTATGCATTGAAATGTATTTATTTCAATAAATTGATTTATCTTTTGTGTCACGCTATTCAAAGTTGTGAGTAAGTTTTATGTAAATGGTTTCTTTGCGTCATTGTGTTCAAACTACATGAAATGTATGAAAAAAGGATAGTTTGACGCAAATAAACCATTTACATAAATCTTATTCACAATTATTCACAATTATTCACAATTCACAATATAGAAACTTTAAAATTTAATGTTTAGACTTTTCGTCCTTCCCCTTGCATATAGTATAAACTATAGCGCAGATACTGCCAAATAATAGATAATTTGGTACTTTTCGACTATAGGAGCCTTGGCTTTTTTTTTAATGCTTAGTGTGATTCAGGCATCAGAAAGTGAGATTAGTTGTCAAATCATATAAACAGTTATGAAAACAAACTTGATGAGCTTTTGTCTCTTTATATATGTATTTTATATGTGTATTATTGTTGTTTTTATGTACAAATTACTTCTGTTTCTGTATAAAATGAGATAAATGACTTCATTAGGTTAAATAAATTGTATAAATATTGAAAAAAAATGCGTGTGTATATAAAATGAAACAGTGACTAGGTCTCCAGAATTTTTTTTTTGCAAATTTCCTTCTTTGCCTAGGTCCGTAAAGTGGAAAAGTACCGAGAATTTAACTTTTGTATCCGGCTATATAAAGCGCAGTACTTTCCAAGTATACGGGCCTTGGCGTACTTTTTTAAAGTTAGTCATAGTTTGGGCTTCAGAAGCGAGATTTTTTGCCAAATGATATAAACAGCTATGAAAATAAAATTAATGAACTTTTAAGTTTATATAATCCATAAAAATTTTATTTATGTGTATATTATTGTTGATTTTTCTACACAGTTTACTTCTGTTTGTCTACAAAAATAGTTAAATGGTTTCTTTATATTAAATAAATTGTATAAATATTGAAAAAATACTTGTGTATATGAAATAGGGAATAAGTTGCTAGAAAATATGTTGCCGAATTTCATTTTCTCTGTATCGCCAAAGCCACTATACTGGAAAAGTACTAAAAACACATTAAAATGGGCAGTTAGGAGCTCATATAAGTACAGTGTCGTCTATTGGCTATTATGTCATTAGCAGCATCGGGATGAAGATTTAAAGACAGATATTACACTTTAAATTCTCACTCATAGATTCTAAAAAAAAAAAAAAAAAAAACCCTTAAAAGCGCGGAGTTTAAATTAAATCGCGGTGACCTCGATTATGAAAGATTAATGGTTTTAAATGGGAATTTCGCCAAGTTGGCTTCATATATGATAACTTATTTTCGTCGGCAAATTTTGCGACATTTCGTCAAATTTGGGATATTTTGCCAAGTTGGTCGACTGTGGCGCTACTGTGGTAAACCTGCATTAGTATTTTTCAATTATTACTCATTAAAATGAGGCGGTCCTACCGGAATTGTGAGGGACACACAAAGACTTGCATTTTATATAAATAGATTATATGATGTTTACAATTTAAAAATTAATTTTATTAGGTTATTTCAGTATTCGCTGGGCCCCGTTAACATCTTTGCTAGGGCCCTGCGTGATGTTGCGACGATCCTGCTTATTACCTCATAAGAATCAAAATCTTTTTTTATATTCTTAGAGAGAAGTAAATTCGAAATTGTCAGAGTTCTCCTATTTATCCGCCACAAAACAAAAACTAGGGAGACTTCTCTTTTATTATCCACTTTCCTGTTTTCAAGAATAGGCCAGACTGTTACTCACATGACCAGTCTTTAAAAACCAATGTCAAAAGATTATTGCAAAACGTGGGGAGGGGGGGGGAGAAATTTCAAACTGCATAAAGAATTCCAAAACTAAATTCCGAATAAATTTTATCGAAAATTTGACAAAAATTATTATACTGGACTAAAATATTGAAACTGGATTCCTTTTAAGAATAAAAGAATTGCCGTAAAATTGAAAAAAAAACGCTCAAAATTGCATAAAAATAGCAAAAATTTAAAAATCACTGTACAAATTCTGAATGAACTTCATTAAAAAAGAGAACAACATTCGGTATAATATTGAGTTAAATCTTTGAAACTGGATTCCTTTTACTAATGTGGAAAAATCTCTATGAAATGTCTAAAAATTCCAAAAATCTCAGAAGACAAAATTTACTATAGTAGGTAAAACATTGGAATAGGAATTCTTTCCCAAATATCAAAAAATTGCTGCAGAACACGCATACTAAGTACAATTTGAGAACACTTGCAAATGTTGTGTTCAGTATTGTTAAATGTGATAGTGAAAAATCCTTTCAAATGTTGCACTAAATTTATCATTTAAAAAAAATAAATTTTTATTTCTTTGACCACTGATGGTAAAAATATATTTTGACCAGGATGTTTAAAACTCGTTTTATACCTGGACCTGGTTTAAACAAATACAACCCTACTTCAGAGAGAAAGAATTCGCAGTGCTGGTTTGCAAGGCAATTTTTATAAAAATGAATTCAAAATGTAAAAAATTCAATGTCAAATTTAAAAAGTAAAAAATAAAAAATAAATAAAAATACGTAACTCTAATACTTGACAATATGAATATCTATTCGTAGAGTTTGTTAGAAATATTGAATTGTGTTGGTGGTGAAATTGAGTTCAGGCTGAATGTATGGACAGCAAAGATGCAAAAACTGTGTTAGGATATCTTTCGTGAATATGCTGAAGAAGTAGGCGTAATTTTAAGGGGGGGAAAGTAAATTTACAAGTATACAATGAAATAAATTTTGAGTTTTTATCGGTCTGGATATGAGAGAGCCAGATATGGGAGTGTCTACTGTATTGTATGCACACCCATGTATATGTATCTGTATCTATGAAAAAATACTCATGTTCTGTTGTGCGTAAGAATGTATAATGTGATGATTTAATGTATGAATTTTTGTACTGTTTAAAGAATGAAACTTATCAAGTATGACACTTAATTCAGAAGTAAAATTTAGTGCAGTTTATTAAAAAATGTGTTATTATTTTTCTTTCTGTTTTTAGATTCGAAGATCGATAAAACTTTTTTACTGAAGTTAAATAAGTCATTTCCGTGGATGAAAATGGTGACAATCTCTTCATACTGATACATTGAAGAAGTTTCTGTTATTTGAAACAAAGCTATTTTATTTAAGAAAATGTCTACAGAAGAAAATTCTTCCACTAGTAAACAGCATTTTGTCCCTCAAAATAGTGATAAAGAAAAATATTCCTCCATTCGTACAGGAGAAAAAGCTTTTATTTGTGAAGTATGTTCCAAAGGATACTCTACGAATGGTAATTTAAGAAGACATCTCTTGACTCACACTGGAGAGAAACCCTTTGTTTGTGAAATATGTTTCAAAGGATTTAATGATAACACTACTTTGAGAAACCATCTCTTGACACATACAGGTGAAAAACCCTTTGTTTGTGAAATATGTTTTAAGGGATTTTCTCAGAATAGTAATCTAAGGAACCATTTGTCGACTCATACAGGAAAAAAACCCTTTGTTTGTGAAATATGTTTTAAAGGATTTTCTCAGAATGGTAATCTAAGAAAACATCTTTCGACACATACCGGAGAAAAATGCTTTGTTTGTGAACTATGTTCCAAAGGATTTAATGATAAGAGTACTCTAAGAAAACATCTCTTTATTCACATAGGAGAAAAACATTTTGTTTGTGAAATATGTTCCAAAGAATTTTCTCGGAATAGTCATCTAAGAGCCCATCTCTTGATGCATACAGGAGAAAAACCCTTTGTTTGTGAAATATGTTCTAAAGGATTTAATAATAAGAGTAATCTAAGAAAGCATCGCTTGACGCATACAGGAGAAAAACCTTTTGTTTGTGAAACATGTTCAAAAGGATTTAATGATAAGAGTGCTCTAAGAGCCCATCTGTTGATGCATACAGGAGAAAAACCCTTTGTTTGTGAAATATGTTCCAAAGGATTTTCCCAGACTGGTCATCTAAGAGCCCATCGCTTAACTCATTTTAGAGAAAAGAAAACCTTATCTTTGTAAAATATGTTCCAAAGGATTTTTTGATAATTGTTATGTAAGAACACATTATTTGTCTCAATACCAAATAGACATTTCCTGAAAATATATATTTATATTTCCGAAATTGAGTATGAACCCTGTATATGTCATTGCATTACTATTATCACATCTCTTGTGTTTTAGCATTTAGTAATAAAATAAAAAAATGCACTTTTTTTCTAAATTCTCAAAAATTCTTCAACAGCATATTGTGTTTTTGATAATAAGCAAATAACTCCTGATTAATTTATTTAAGAAAACATTTGTGTCATACCAAATAGGCAATTCCTTAAAATCTCCTATATTTTTATTTCCAAAACTGAATATCAACCCTGTATATGTTATTGCATTTACTATTATCACTTTTTATGTTTTAGAATTTAGTAATAAAATAAAAAAAATTACAATTCATGACTTAGTGTCTTTTTTATTATAGCAAATAACTGTCGACATATTCATTAGATTTAATTAAATCTTTATGTAAAACTTTTTGGTTGTTGCTTTTAATTTTTTTGTTTCACTGTAAAGTAATTTTCCCCTTAAATTGAAAATTTATACTGACCTGAAAAGATACATTAATAGCTTATGTGATAGGAAAGGCAATACTTAAAAAGAAATAAAGTGTGCTAAATATATATTTGCATGCAAAAAATATCTTACTCATTTGTTAAATTTTCCTCGTAAAAATTTTCCCAAAGGTTTAAATGAAACATCTCACTATCAGGGGTGTGTAAATACATAATTTTACTTTCCTGGCGAGTGAATTTTTAGGCAGTCTTCGAAACCAACTGTAAGTTGCATTTTGCTGGCTGGTAAGAGTTTCTAGAAATTACCCAATCCTACTCATTATCGTGTATTTTTGTACCCGTCATGAGCTAAGTTTTTTTTAAAATATATAAATAATTGATTCAATATTTATTCAGCATGTTTACTTATTTCATAAATAATGGTTGTATAGGCTAATCAGCTGTGCACTTTATGTCTCAGACCTTTTAATTTTTTGTTTCTTGTTTGTGTTTTGTATCATCGAATGCAGAAAATTTTGCGGTAGGATAATTTTGTCTCCTATCATCATGTATTACAATAGGAGAAAAATTTGTGTGTTTGGAAACTTTGTCTAAAAAACATCTCTGATAATCTTGACTAAATTTTGTGTCCTACCATTTTGAGATACAAGAAGACCATTGGAATAGGTCACGTGGTTGAGAAAATTCGATGAGTGGGTCATCTTCTTGTCAATGTAGGTCATTGCATTTTAATGGGAATGGTGGTTCAAACAGTTATTAAGTTGAAAAGTTGGCAGCAAACGAAGTTGCAAAGCTGGCTACATTTCGCCAGATTTGTCAGGAAAGTCAAATTTCTAGATTGCCAATGCTAAAACACATCCTTGGGTTCAAATGAAACAATTTCACCAAATTTGGCGACCTGCCGAGAATGCATTGTTTTGTCGAGTTGAACTCAAAGCTAATTTTGACCGAGCTATGCTCAGTCTTTCCTTCTGTTATGTTATAATGCGTGCTAATGTTTGTGGGTATATGCACATTTTATCTAAAAAATAACTCTAATGATGAGGTCAAAATTTTGCATCCTATTATTTTGGAGTATGAGAAGACCTAAATATTTGAAAAAATTTGAGGAGTAGGGTAGACCGGAGTTAGTTGGCCAGCTTTTTCTTCTAATAATTTTTAAAAAATTACAATTCAACATTTTAAATTTCTTTTTATGTTACCACTATCAGTGTCCTTTCAGGAAGAAGTCACAATAATAAAACTTGAAAATATTAATAATAAGTATTAGTTATGAAGCTCAAACTGACATCAAGTCGCTTGGGCCAACCTCCCCCGATTGCGGGGTAAGTTGGCCCGCCACTTCTGACGACACATTTTAATGTTCTGATAGTGTAGAAGTTTAAGAAATGATCAAAATTTTACCAAATCTTCATTTTTATTTCCTGCAAACGAAAACACAATATAGCCTCCAAAATTAAAATTTTAAATATTAAAACTGTGACTTATTCAAATTATTAATTTCGACGAAAAATTGCTTTAAAATTTGAATTTATTTTCTCATAAAATATTTCTTTAATACATTACGTAACAGTAATAAATTTTAATAAAGGCATGCTAGGTGTTAAAACACCGTAAATCTTAGAGTACATTAATTTAAAAAATCTTTCATCCTTAATTAGGTGATTTATTATAAACACCAGATGATAAATAAATTGTATCAAGGCCTCTGTACATCTGTTAAGTGCAATAATTCTTTTCTTTCGTTTATTATGTTTCTCTAGCGCATCATTCCCTTCAATTTCTGTCAGTAAAATGTAATATTTCTTGATGATGCTTTGGCTAATGCCAGCTTCTGTGAAATAATGATGATTTTCGTTTATATAAAATTTTAATTCCTAATTAAGTATTAAAAACACAGTTTGTTTATCATGAAATATGCACATTATTGATTACATTCATGATTTATTATTGGTATAATGAGATATAGATAATCTAACATGTTAGTATATAGCAATGTGTTTGATATAATTATGTTCGATGATATCTTTTTTTATATTTTTTTGTTTGAACTACTGATCTTTATCAACGGATAGGGAAGTGTAGTTCTATTCTGTCTGTGGAAGGGACAACATGTCTCTTAAAGGAAAATATAGCTTTTGATAATTAATTTTTTTTTTCCTGAAACTGCCCTTTTTATGGATTATGAAGAGAGAAAGGATGGTTTAGTTTCAACGAATAAGTACCCAGGTAAGAGGTTTTCACTTCATAAAATGTGATGCTATTAAAGGATTATTTGTGGCAAACTCTTCTCTGGACAGGGGAACAGAGGGATTTTATTAATAATTGAGAAATATCAGAGTCGGATAGATTGTGATTGTTAGATTTATTACTTTTAGCGGTAGTATGTAACACTAGGAGGCCGAAATTTTAAGTAGATTTCGTAAGAAATACTACCCATTGCAATCTCCGATATGTTGGAATTTTTGAAAAACTTTTGCAGATCTACACCGATCATGACCCCTAGATCCCAAAATTACCCCCAGTTCGAAACTTTAGAAGGAAAATCTGTTTCCTTGTTTAGTTCCATTCTTTTCAAAATACAGTAACTTGTAAAAGTCAAAACATGCTTTACTACTATAATTAAATTTGATTTGGCATTTTTTAAACATATAATAAAATTTAACGTATTTTTTTTTTTTAAATTTCATGTAACATCTCGAGGAAAATCCGCTTTAATAATTCGGTCCGCTTTGGGTCTGAAACTATAGTTATAGTACTATTTCACTAAAAAAAAAGTTTAATAGTGCAGGTCAAATTTACTTTTCAATTTAAGAATTTAATCGGTCTTCAAATATCTAATTAGTCTCGTGTTATGAAAAAACCGAAGTGTGAATTTTAAAATGAATTTAGAAGAGAATTTTCTTAAATTAAGTTTTAATTAGGCACGCGAATTTGGTTGGTTGAATGTTATGTTTGGTCCATTACTAACATAGCAATTAACAGTTAGTCTGAAAAGATTAAATATTAGTTCTGAGAATGTAACCTTTCTTTAATGTTACATAGCTATAAATGAGGCGGTTTACATGATTCAAAGAACATTTTCTAGTTTACCAACCAGCAACAGAAGAAGCACAATACACATAACTAATAAGGTATAGAAGTTTGCCAGACAGTCGATATTTTTATTATTTGGTTTGCAGTTATCGGTGTAGGGGAGGGATAATTTATGCACATTTGTTTCAGACAACAGGCCAACAAGTATTGTCCACAGTTGAAATTTCTAAAAATATGCTATGGGCAGCAGGGGCCTGCTTTGAAGTTCGTTTGGCTTGAGATTAGTTTTTTTCTAAAAATTACATATTATAAGATTTTCCGGTGCCTAGTATACTGTATCGTAGTCAGTGGGACTGGTTTGAGGTTCATTTGGTTCAAGATTGGTTTTTTGAAGAAATTCCATATTACAAGATTTTATGGTCCCATAAGCAGCAGGATCCCGGTTCGAGGTTCGTTCGGTTCATGATTTCATATGAATTCAAGGACCCTGATGTGATTAGGTGCCATTACAGGACGAAGCCAGCTAATAATAATAATTATTATTAATTATAAACATTATATACCTTTTATTTATAATACATGATTAGTATATTTTAAATAAATTATAAGTATTTATAGTATTTAAAAAAAACTTTTTATTTAAATAACATTCATTCTTATTATTAAATATATTTATTCTTTCATGCATTTCAAACAAATATATATATTTAAAATTTTCAATGTTAGGTAATTATTTTAATTAATTGCCCCAGAAATACTGCCCCCCCCCCCCCGAAAAAAAATCTCAAAATTTATTTCCAGAATTCAGCTGGATTTTTACTGTTGTGGATATAAATGGATTATGATTTTAATTCTAAAATAGCTAATATTTCGTATTAGCGCATATAAAGCGAAGGGTGGGGGAGGGGAGAGAAATAAATTTAAATCTCTTCCAAGACACTGAAAAGTTATAAAAGAAAATCAAAAAACCCTTTTTGGCATGATGTATAAAAACAATATAAAGAAACGCAGTAGTAAATTTCAAAAATTCAGCTTACATCTATTTCACAGTTTTTCTTTATTATTAAAAATAATAATACAACTATCTTCCTGAATTTGGGAATGAGAACTTTTAAAGTCATAGAATTTGGACGCTAAGATATTACTAAGCGTGTCATATTTTCTTTATGTTGTTTTTTGAAGGGATGCATTCACTATAAAATATTTTCACACACATATTTTTTCGTTTTTTCAATTATTATGAATAACAATTATTCAGTTTATGATTTCTTCAAGAAAAATAAAATATATATATATACAGCTATATGATTATCAGTCAAATAAAAAACAGAAAAAACTAACTCAAATTTAGTGCTACTGCTAAACTAATTTATTTGTATAAGAAAATTAACATTATATACTAAAATGTAAATATCTAAGGTGACATTAAAATAGGAAAGACAAAAATAAATAATAATTTAAAGTTCTTTTTTAAGCACTAAATATGGAATTTTTAAATATGTTTCATAAAGATTCCCCTCGCCCCCCTTTCCTCAAAAAAGAATTCAGATTTTATGTATTTTAATAGTTTAGAATCGCAAATTACCCCTGCAAATGCAGCATTATATATATCTATATCATCTTTTAAGTAAATCTTTTATTTATAAGCAAAAATGCATTTTTAACAGTCTTCTTCTTAAAAGGTTTCAGGGAAAAAAACCCGTTTAATTATGGAAGAGAAGTGGGTTATTATTACTCAAAAAATAAATATTTTTGGAATTCTTTTGAGCTGCAAATATCGGTTTCATCATCTAAAAATAAAAAATAATTCAGTTAAATCAAACTGATGTAGCACGAGAAATGAAATACCTGAAAACAAACATCCGAACATCTACAAAAGATGATGGGTATTCTGGCCATTTCTATATCTGAATCTGGCGAGCCAATCAGAATGATTCTGAGGCATTCTAGAAGAGAAGTCTAGTGGAAATAGAAATGTTGCAAAAATATTATTATCATTTTTAAATGTAAAAATACACAATGAAAATTAAATTAATGTTAAATAATGTTTTATTTAAAAATACATGCACGACTGCAACGTTAATAGGACTCCTTATAAAAAGAACAATTGACTGAGTGACTGATAATTAGGATATTTAAACATAATTTAAAATTAAATATAAGTAAGAGGGTAATTCTCGTGCCCCCATAAAAATATATAAAACAACAGCGAAGGTCTTCAATATATTGTCTGCACATCACAAACATGGATTACTTAGTGTGTCTTGGGCCAGAAGTTGTGTATGTGAAAGAATAATAAATAGTCTGCACTACCTATTATACAGAAAGAATATTGTAGTGTACCTCAGAAATTCATATTAATTTCATTCAATAACTTGTTGAAATTGCATAAAATATACCACAAATTATTTTGCCACACAGTAATCAGAGTAACAGAATATAAAAATAGAATATAACTATTGTTTTATTTATGAATTACCCTCTGAATGGACTATAAACACTACACAATTGATTTTCAATAATGAATGTGCAATAGTAATCCTCAGTGACATATACCAATTACACGGAAGTTCAAGTAATTCATGAGAGTTAGAACACAGACATATAGGAGACAATTCAATCAAAGTTTTAAATACATTTCAAGTATGTCAAAATTTTAAAAAGAGACTTAAATTGATGAAGAAGCAAAATTATCAAAACACATTTTACCAACATTTATTGATAGTTTAAACCTTATTGAATTCTTACTCCTTTAAGAAATAATAATGAGTGCATCAAAGACGCAAGAAGTTTTTTGATAATTATATTTTATTTTCGATATTACAGAGGATTCAGAGATAGCAATCATTTAAAGAAATATATTTTTCAGTTTGTAAGAAAGTCGGTTTTACAGTCAAGGAATTCATTGTATAAAATTCTGCTTAACACGAGTCTTTTAACTGAAATATCCTCAATAATGAGAAAACATTGTAAGCCTTTTAATTTATATTATGTAAAAAAAGAGAGAACTAAGATTTTTGAGATAATAAAAGCACGATCACAATAAAAATGTGTTTGCCATAGCTGATGTTGACACTCCTAATCTGCAGATTTGCTACTTTAAATTTCAAATATTTTCGTTCGTCAGTGTTTCATTTAAATGACTGTAATATTTGATATGAAATGCCACTTAACGGCTCCTATTAAAAAAAGTACTTAAAAGCACATAACAAATTAACACTTAGATTACAATATTTTTTCTTGTTTATCACACACAAAAGATTCTCACCTTTATAAATTAATAAAATAGATGCCTGCTTAAATTAATGTTTTGAGAACATTTCTTAATGAATCTTTTACAACCAAAACGTTTCTCATCGGTATAAACTAACAAAAGCTTGCTTAAATACCCCTTTTGAGGGAATTTGTTGTTCCATACCTAACACACAAACGGTTTCTCACCAGTATGAATTAACAGATGCCTGCTTAAGATACTCTTTTGAGAGAATTTCTTGTTGCATATCTCACACACAAAAGGTTTCTCACCAGTATGAATTAACAGATGCCTGCTTAAAGCACTTTTTTGAAAGAATTTCTTGTTGCATATCTCACATACAAAAGATTTCTCACCAGTATGAATTAAGAGATGCTGGCTTAAATGGCTCTTACGGGAGAATTTCTTGTTGCATACCTCACATACGAAAGATTTCTCACTAGTATGAATTAACATATGCTGGCTTAAATGGCTCTTACGTGAGAATTTCTTTTTGCACATCTCACATACAAAAGATTTTTCCCCAGTATGAATTAACAAATGCTGGTTTAAATGGTTCTTACGTGAGAATTTTTTGTTACATATCTCACATACAAATGGTTTCTCACCAGTATGACATAATAGATGTTTCTTTAAAACACCCTTTTCAGAGAATTTCTTGTTGCATATCTCACATACAAAAGGTTTCGCACCAGTATGCATTAATAGGTGTGTACTTAAGTGATGCTTATAAGAGAATTTATTGTTGCATATATCACATACAAAAGGTTTCTCACCAGTATGAATTAATAGATGTGTACTTAAACTCTGCTTATGAGAGAATTTCTTGTTGCATATGTCACATGCAAAAGCTTTTTCACCGGTATGAATTAATAGATGTGTACTTAAACTATGCTTATGACAGAATTTCTTGTTGCATATTTCACATACAAAAGGTTTCTCACCAGTATGAATTAAAAGATGCTGGCTTAAATTGCACTTACGTGAGAATGTCTTGTTGCATATCTCACATACAAAAGATTCCTCACCAGTATGAATTAACAGATGCCGGCTTAAATAGCTCTTGCGTGAGAATTTCTTGTCGCATATCTCACATACAAAAGATTTTTCACGAGTATGAATTAAAAGATGCTGCGTTAACTTACTCTTTTGAGAGAATTTTTTGTTGCATATCTCACACAGAAAAGGTTTTTCACCAGTATGCATTAATAGATGAGTGCATAAATTATTCTTTTGGGAGAAATTCTTCTTGCATAACTCACAAACAAACGATTTTCCTTGTTGTAATCCAGAATCTGCTTCTCCGAAAAGCTCTCGTAAAGAAATATTTTGCTGCATATTTCACACTTTAAAATTGTTTTGAATGATGTGATATGTATCTACACTAATGGCTTTATGCACCTGCAATAAAATTAAATTAATCACTTTATGATTCATCAAAAAGCAATTAAAAAGAAAATAAACATATTAGGAAAAATTAAAATCAATGAAGAAAACGAACTGAAATAAAATTTCTACCACGATATTAAAAACCATAGAAGACTCCCAATTTTATGGTTTTTAGCTACACTTAAGGTGTATCAGATGCCTTTCCTAACAGTATAAAGATTAAACTATAAATAAAGTAAATAGCCACTATTTTAAAATGTGTAATTTATTATAAATAAAAAATAAAGCAAATTTAAAGAAAAAATTGTATAATTTCATATCATTTATGAGAACAATGATACATTTTACAAGGAATGGAGAAAAAATATATTATTTCTGTGGCAATGGAATTCTAATCTGCAGACATGTTTAGTCCGCAATTCTCCAGTTAAAAAAAAAATAATAATCTAGTATTAATAATTATTGCTCAAACATTTTGCATCATTTAATATAATTTACATAGTAAATAAATAATGTAACAATATTTTAATCATTTATTAGCATTTTTACCATGTTTAAAGCTCTGTATATAGGTATAAAAATATGCATTTTCTTGTGCAATTTAGGAATACAACTACAAACATTCTTTGATCTGGCCATGGGTTATGGGGGTTGTGAAATGTGTCAAGTGTCGTTAAACCGAGTTATAACAGAACATTTTATAATAGTGTCAGTAGAAAGTATAACAATTACACTAGAACATCACATGATAGGGAAAAATTACACAAATAGCAATATTTTATTAAAAAAGATATGGATCAATTGAACTTTTTGTATGATAAATTAAAATTCACAAAACAACAATATTTAATATTAAAGTTACAATGCATCATATGGAAACATTATAAAAATGCCTGCTTGATACCAAGATTGCAGAAATTACGATGAAAGTGCAAAAATAGATTTGGAACAACTAATTTTGTTTTGGCGTAATGAATGCCCTTGGAGAAATAATCAATTTTATTGTTTATAATCTAATTCTATAATGAGATATATTGCATGAAAAACAGTCTGTTTATATTATGAAATATAAATGATAAAATTGATTGATTGATCATGATAGAAAATCTAATTTATTTACATTCGTGGCTTTTAATGATTTTGGGAGTCTTAATGAATATTTATTAGTAATTTAATGATTCTGGGATTGCTTGAGAATATTTATGAGTTTTATATTATTTCTGGGATAGTTAAAATAGATTTATTGTTTTTATAATTGTCTGATGTCCTTAAATAAAGATTTATAGCTATTTATAATGGTTTAGGGCTAATTTAGTGTAGTTCATGATATTGTAATTGGAGTAATTGCAATTGTTTTCGTAAGCAGCATATTGTAATTTTATTTTGATGGGGCTTTTGTTATAACACGTATCTTTCTGTAAAGGTCACTGCTGACTCAGCAACCAGAAAGAAAACATGCAATATCTCGGCTCTGTTTAAGACAGAGAAATTGTGGAATAATGAAACCATTTAAATAAGCTTAATGTTTAACCTTTCATAATGTATGGAATATTAATTACATTATTTCATTTTATTTCATAAACAGTTATAACATAATGACTCTCCCATCTTATTAGCTTAAACTTTGTGATTTGAAAATAATTTTGGGCAATCAAACATTTTCATTTGGTGCACCTCAACAACAGGATAACATTTGTGGATTACCGTAAATTGTGATGTATAGAAGAACTATTGTGATTTTTCAACTATGGATTAAATCATTATATAGCGTCATTCCTGAATCTACATTACCCGGAATTTACACGTAAGGGAATATTTTTCTTCATATGAATTGTTTATGTGTTAAAATAAAGTTATTCTTGACTTGAAATGGAAAGTCTTGAGAAATTTAAAGCAAAACGTTCTGTTAAACGAACAAGTTTCTCCAAATTCATTACGAAACAAGAAGCATTGTTTACTGACGATGTTGATAATACAAAATTTGACAAACTATTAGAACTTCCAGAAATATTTTATTTAAAAGAATCGACTTTTCAAAATTTGAATCAAAAAATTAAAGATCAAATAATTAATCTAAAGGAATATGACAAAGATATTGCTAATAGCAAAAATATAACGATCAATTGATAAATGCTTAAATTTAAAACAGAATTAGTAAATGCAATAATGATAATATTTTAACTGTGATAATAAATAGTTTTGGAAATGTATTGAATAGTTCTGTCAGTGGAACAGAAGCAAATTCTTGTTTTGATACGAAGTTGCCTAAATTAAATGTTCCGAAATTTTCTGGTAAAATCAGAAGAATGGTGCGAATTTTTTAATTGTTTTGAAACACCAATACACCAGAATAAATCACTATCTAAGGTAGGAAAATATACGTATCTGAAATCCTTGTTATGTAATCGGGAATATAATGGGGTAGATGTGTTTCCACTGACAGAACAAAATTATGATATCTGTATTAATTATTACAGGATCGTTTTAGTAATCCCGAGCTTCCCGGACGAATCTAGCTCAGATGGCAGAGAACTGGCGGCTTCAGCCAGGAGATCCCTGGTTCAAATCCTGGTCCGGACATTTTTCGCCCAGTTGGAAATTTACATCTATATGATTTATTTACCAATTAGAATAATTGTGTTAAAATTAATCTTCTGAAAGTATAGGGAGTCTCTGTCGTGCACACAGGCTAAATATTTGACGAACTAATATTTTAACACAATCAAACTGATTGGTAAAGTTATCATACGAATTGAATATTTCCAACTGAGCGAAAAAATGCCCAGGCCGGGAATCGAACCCAGATCCTTGGCTTACAAGGCCAATGCTTTTCCGTTTAAGCTAACTGGGCCGACAACCAGCCAGCATATTTCGCTCAGAAAACCTTATTGGTAATAACATCTGGTCTGTCATGTAGACAGCTCAACAGAATAAACCGCAGGTAAAGGAACTCCATATAAACGATGGATACGTAGATGAACTAATATTTTAACACAATCAAACTGATTGGTAAAGTTATCATACGAATTGAATATTTCCAACTGAGCGAAAAAATGCCCAGGCCGGGAATCGAACCCAGATCCTTGGCTTACAAGGCCAATGCTTTTCCGTTTAAGCTAACTGGGCCGACAACCAGCCAGCATATTTCGCTCAGAAAACCTTATTGGTAATAACATCTGGTCTGTCATGTAGACAGCTCAACAGAATAAACCGCAGGTAAAGGAACTCCATATAAACGATGGATACGTAGATGAACTAATATTTTAACACAATCAAACTGATTGGTAAAGTTATCATGATAACTTTACCAATCAGTTTGATTGTGTTAAAATATTAGTTCATCTACGTATCCATCGTTTATATGGAGTTCCTTTACCTGCGGTTTATTCTGTTGAGCTGTCTACATGACAGACCAGATGTTATTACCAATAAGGTTTTCTGAGCGAAATATGCTGGCTGGTTGTCGGCCCAGTTAGCTTAAACGGAAAAGCATTGGCCTTGTAAGCCAAGGATCTGGGTTCGATTCCCGGCCTGGGCATTGTTTCGCTCAGTTGGAAATATTCAATTCGTATGATAACTTTACCAATCAGTTTGATTGTGTTAAAATATTAGTTCATCTACGTATCCATCGTTTATATGGAGTTCCTTTACCTGCGGTTTATTCTGTTGAGCTGTCTACATGACAGACCAGATGTTATTACCAATAAGGTTTTCTGAGCGAAATATGCTGGCTGGTTGTCGGCCCAGTTAGCTTAAACGGAAAAGCATTGGCCTTGTAAGCCAAGGATCTGGGTTCGATTCCCGGCCTGGGCATTTTTTCGCTCAGTTGGAAATATTCAATTCGTATAAATATTTGACATCACGTTCCCATTTAAAACAATAGAAATTCTCTATAAGTGGGTTGCTAGTCCACTATACATTCATTTTGAGTTTTTCGATTAACAAAGATTTGAAGAAAAAGTTTAAATAAAGTATAAAATGACTAATCTTCCACAATCGGGAAAACCAACAATATTAGCGTCAAACACGAACAATTTTAGCAAAAATATAGATTGAATAGACGGATATACTATTAAAAATCTGTCACAAAAACCACTCTGTTTTGCAAACTCAATCTTACAATTTGGCAGTGGATCTGATTATGGATGATCACGCCACAGGTTTAAATGTTTATAAATAAATAAATGCATGGCAACTAAATTCCAATTGGACATTTTGGTACAGAATATGTAACGAAAAGAATAAATATAGTAGTTTTTACATTGTCTCTATATTGGAAAGCTTAAATACATAAAATAAAATGCACAAAATACTTCCATGAAAAAAAGTACTCTTCCATTTTCTATCGTTTTTTCACACGATTTCGAGGAGGACACAATAACTAAATGCATTTAATAAAATATCATGTACATTAAAGGGAGACCAAAATCTCAACACAGGTGGATATTTAAACTAAAATTACAACATTTTAATTCCAAAAAACTTTTTTTTTTTGGGGGGGGGGCGGTCTATTTTGGAATACTTCTTATTACTGAAATACATTTGATTTATTTAGATTAGAGATTTTTCTAAATACTCTATAATAACCATCAAAACAGGATTTTCACCAAAAATATATAAAAACATCAAATTTTTATTAATTTATACATATGTCTCGCAAGGGCAATTTACAATTTCCTACGTATTTGTCACACACGTTTTTATCGAACTTTAGCAAGTAATACCGATACCTCATGGTCGACGGGTATTTCATAATTTTGTTAGAGTAGAATAATTTTAATTTTTTTTGTACCACGAGAAGCTTATTCCAATAAAATAAAATTTTCAACGCATTTGTAGATATATTAAAATTTTTAAATAGCACATACAGTAAACTCCCGACAATCCGGCTCGCGACTATCAGGCCTAGTAAAAAAATGAGGTATGTTGCAGGCGGCCAAGACAGTGATGACCACCTCGGAAACTCAGCTTTCGCTTTAGAGTTGTGTTAGTGCAATCCCGAGTGGTAGAAGGCGAACGAGACAGGCAGGTTTTCGCCTGTAGGAAAGTACTAACTCAAGACAGGAAGGAGCAAGAAGGGATATTAAAATGCAATAGCAGAGACAGATGGTTAAGGCTTGATAACTTATTTCACCAGTTGTGCAACGGATGTTAACAAGTGCAGACGTTATTTTTCACTTAATCTGGTTACTTTCGTATAGTCTTTTGGTGTGCTTCGTGTTTATTTATTGAAGATTAACGAAATGGGTGATAAACGAAAAAAAAGTTGTAGCGACTGAGGAGAAGCTACGCAGGAGGAAACGACGGCAGCTGATATTATCTGCCTGTGTAAATGGAGGGACACTGCGTCGCGAAAGACAAGAAGTCATCTATCAAGGACTTTTTCAAAAACTAAAAACTAAGTTTTGACTCTTTTATCTCATGCATAACTTTTCATATTTGTGTAATCATTTATTAATAAACAGTAAAAAAAGATTTATTCATTTTTTACGAATTAGGCTTACGTTTCACGTTAATGTTTTGCTTCTTTTGAAACTGTATGCACTGTATATCGTCGACTCAGAGCAACAGTAGGAAATCTTGTAATAATCCAAAACGAGTTGTCTGACTTACTGCTATGAAAAACTGCGTTTGCATCCAGTGGAATAGTAGGGAAATTTTAGAAAACAGATTTGAGATATAGTATTAAACATAATAACTTTGTGTTTCAGAAGTTGTTCCACTAGATACAAACACAGTCTCTCATAGCAGTAAGTAAGCATTTTTTATTATTAGTAGATGTCCTACTGTTGCTCCGAGGCGACAATATATAAAAATTATCTTAAATTGTGCAACATGCATTTTTGATATAATGCGTTTTTGATTTCCTTTTATTTATTTATTTTTAGTATAACATGTTGTCAAGTGATCTAATTTAAAATAAGAAAAAAAAACATGAGAGCCTTACCTTTAAAATTTGATATGTTTCTAAGCCAAAGTTAGGTGTACCGTGTCAGTGCAGAAAATGGAAGCAAAATTGACTCTCACACACGCCAAAATTGCTTCCTAAGCAATTTTCAGCATACTGGAACTGCTATTGCTATCTACTGATGGTCAAGGGGAGTATTCACTATTGTTTCCTAAAAGTACCAATGCGAATTCTTACAACTAGTTGTTGGGGGACACCGTAATACTTACCCATCATGGATATAGATAATATAAAATATGAAAATAAAACATGTGATATTTGCTAAGCATTGTACCATGTTACTTTTATTCATAATTTAATTTATTTGAACTTCCTTAAATATAATTAATATAACCCCTTAAGCTAATATTACTTTTTGTTGCATTAAAATATCTCAGTTTGTTGATATATTCTATAAGCAAGTAAACGCTATCGGTTTACAATGGAAGTCTATGGGAATTTGGTGAAATATTAGAGATACCGCCAAATGGGCAAATCATTTTGGCCTCCAAATTTTGCGATATACCGCCAAGTTGGCGACAAACTTGACTCCCCATTGATGATTTGCCCATTTGGCGGTATCTCTAATATTTCACCAAATTCCCATAGACTTCCATTGTAAACCGATAGCGTTTACTTGCTTATAGAAAATCAACAAACTGAGATATTTTAATGCAACAAAATGTAATATTAGCTTAAGGGGTTATATTAATTATATTTAAGGAAGTCCAAATAAATTAAATTATGAATAAAAGTAACATGGTACAATGCTTAGCAAATACCACATGTTTTATTTTCATATTTTATATTATCTATATCCATGATGGGAAGTATTACGGTGTCCCCCAACAACTAGTTGTAAGAATTCGCGATGGTACTTTTAGGAAACAATAGTGAATACTCCCCTTGACCATCAGTAAATAGCAATAGCAGTTCCAGTATGCTGAAAATTGCTTAGGAAGCAATTTTGACGTGTGTGAGAGTCAATTTTGGATAAACGAGTAGTACCGAATTGCGTAAAAGAAACATCCTTATAACTCGAAAAATTATAATCCTATTAACTAACAGTTCACTGCGCCGGATTAAGCGTCTCATTTCCAATTAAAATATATCTTTGAATTGAAATTTGAATGAAATACAGGGTCATGAAAAATCGAAGAGTGTGAAAAATAGAATTACAAATATCGCGGCAACTCATTATCCGGTCGAGTTCATTCATGATGCAAAATTTATGTTTTTTTATTGTCTTTTATATTCACTCCTTTAAATAAACAATTTCGAAAATTTTTGTATACCTTTTATCAGAACGAATATTTCAAGAGTCCAAAAAAATAGTTCCGTTAAATCGAGGTTACTGATATTCAATAGGCTTCTTCCCATTATTACTCCCTAAGTACACACCGAATTTCAAGTCTCTATCTCAATTTGTTCGGGAGATATCTCAATTTGTTCGATTACAGATACACAGACATACAAACGGACGGGCAAATTTTTCTTCTAAAAATATGTTTTTCGGAATCTCCAGTGTCTGAAACGTGTAAATTCGTCAATTTTTTTTTTTTCATTTTTAAAACGATTACAAGATTTACCCTATACTACGTATGATGGGTAAGTAATAAGTATGTTTTAGTTGGTATGGAATACTGTGGTACTTGAAAGTACCGTCGAGGCATAAATTGTTTACGTGAAAGTTATTCTTCAAAGGGGCAATCTGTTAATTTATCTTACTCATTTCTTGAAATTATATTCTTTATACATAATGCTGCAAATTTTAACATAATAAGCCTATTGATGAACAAATGTTTCTTAGAAACAAAACAACATAAGACCATTACTTTTTAGCTCACAGGCTATCAAAGCCTGAGAGTTAATGTGCCCGCCGGTTCTGTATGTAGGTACGTAACGCAATAACTCTTGATAGAAACACCCGATTTGCTTCAATTTTTTTTCTAGATTTATTCTGATATGACGCATTCCTGATTCGTTTTGGGGGTTCATTGGTTAAGTATAAGGGGGAGACCGAGGGGCAAATCCCACCCTTAATTTAGATAAATGGGTTTTTCATCAGGCAGAATTTTCCGATTTGCATCAAATTTTGTAAATAGGTATATTCTGAAAAGGTGCTTCTCCGATTACTTTTAGGAGTTCATTGGTTAATTATAAAGGGGGTAACGGGGGTTAACTTCCCTTAATTTAGATAAGTTGGTTTTTCAGGCAGAATTTTCCGATTTGCATCAAATTTTGTAAATAGGTTCATTCTGATAAGCTCTTCTTTGATTACTTTTGGGGGGTTCATTGATTAAGTATAAACGGGAGACGGGGGGCACAGCCTCCTCCCCTTAATTTAGATAAATGAGTTTTTCTGTCCGATTTGCTTGAAATTTAGTATACCGGTTTATCCTGATAAGTCTTCCCTGATGAGATTTGGAGGCTCATTGGTTATGTATAAAGGGGGTGGGGGGCTGGGGTTAATCCTCCTTCATTTATTTTTTGAGGGGCATTATCCTTTGAAATAAGAGTATAATATACAATTAGTGAGAATCGCCTGTGAGCTCAATGCCATCAGTTTAACTGGGCACTTTTCAATTTATTTGTATATTCCTTTTATTTTGGTACTGTTTAAGCTTATGTTGAAGCAAAAATGAACAAGAAATGTTTTGTAAACTTCCAATTCTTCCAATGTAAGTCCTATGCTTTTACTGTTAAATTACTGGCAATGATAATGTCAAGTCAATGACTCATCAATAATGCTTTTTCATTTATTTATCATAAATACAGTATTGTGGTCACAATAATACCAATATGACCGAAATTTGTTTTTTATCAGAGTAAATTTAAAACCAGTTTTATAGTTTTCTGCAACGAAAGGCAGACAGTGAATACTTACTTTAACAGAGGAGTATATAGAGAAGATATATTAGAATAATTATTTTTTTACCTTATCATTTTTAACTCTTTTTTTTTACACTCTTTTAGTTAACTCAACATTGTTCTAGTGTGTGAAGATTGGATCTTGCAGTTGATTTTTAACCCACTTATTGATAATCTAGAATTATAACATTTATGCTCACATGTCTGTTTCCAATGACAATACAACAATAATTTCAGAAATTACCTTTAAATTACAGTACAAAGTCTGAAGTCCGATATCATCGGGACTTTACCAAGTCCGAACTTCGGATTTTTCCGAACTTTGGGTCATTAAAATTATTACTTTTCCAATAAAAAGGAAAAGAAAATTCTTACATTAAAAGACAAAGCCAAGATGATGTTCATATATTAAAAATTGCATATAACAACTATTAACCCCTTGAAGACGAGCGTCTTTTACAGAATTTTTAATCTTTTATCACCGGTTATTCAAAACAGAAATTTTTGCCTAATTGAATCGGGAAAATGCTCAGGTTAAATAAGGCAAAATTTACAATAAAAAATTACTGGCTAGAATAATCACTGATTCTGAGCGCCTTTCGCGGTACGTATACCGGTCGCTCGTCCCCAAGTGGTTAATACTAAATTAAACGATCATTTTCATTAAATAAATCATAACAAAATAAAAAGGTAAAACAAAAACCTTTATTTAAGGCTGTTCTCAAATCGAAAAGGGCAACTTTATGACATAAGTTTTAATTTATTTTTGTTCTGTGATGCATGAAACTAGCAAGTGTTGTTGTTCAGAAACTATGTAATCGAACTGTGTTTTCCGTTTTTTGCAAACGCAATAGATCTCTCAGAAAATAGTGTCAAAGTGGGCATTTTGAACCGAATTCCCGTGCAAAAGAAAAATAACCACACAAGGAAAGGTGAAAAACGTCTTTGTCACGTGATCAAAATCGTTTATAATTCAACAGGTAATTTATTTATCAAAAAATGGAAAACACAGTTCAATTCCAAATCACTTCCATAGTCAGGCCTTCCAATTTTATGACTTTTCGTTAAAAAAATGAATTTGTAAATGTGTCAAAATGTTTTGCGCTTGTTGAGCAGAGCTGTTGAGAACAGCCTTAAGGGAACAAACAATTTAAGAAGAAATTGTAACTTTCTGAACTATTGAATATATTAGTTAATCTGGGCTGCATTATTAACTTAGGTATATCATTAAGCCGTTTTTCTTTTATTCTGTACATAGACATGAGTTAAGATTCAGTAATAAGGGTTCTTTGCTCTAGACCTTTTTTGTGTCAGTAATTTTGTTTATTCACTTCTTTCTTGAATACTGCCGCTTGAAAGTCCGAACTTTCGAGAATTCCGAACTTTGGGTGTCCGAACTTTAGATTTTAAACTGTATTACATTAATTTTAAGGCCTTTTTACATTAACCGTTTACAGGAGACAAACCGCCAAATATTCTGTGTAACGCATGCAACTGTATGAGATTTCAAAAACTAACAAAGGGCTTAATTATATTAGCGGCAATAAACAATCGCTAAAATAGGCCAAATAGTTCTGAAACTGGGAAAATGAAACATTTTAAATGCTGAAGAATAGAAAATAAATTATAAATATAAAAGAAGACTTGTGTAATATTAAAAAAATAAGATTTTATAAATTAATAGTTTAATATTGATTAATTTACGATTGTGAACTGGGAAATAAATTTAGAAATCCTAAAAAGATAGTTTAAATAGTGTTTGTTTTATTTCTTTTCCTTTGCCCTATCTTAAAAAGAAACAGAGCTAAAATTATATAGTTTTTAATAAATTTACTTGCTTGAGTTTTGTACAAATTGGAAAAAAGCTGTGAATTTTTTACAGGCGAGTGTGTAGCCCATGAAAAATGAATGTATTCAAAAAGAAAGTTTTGGAAAAAAACTTGGATTACAGTTAACAAATTAGACCTGATTTTCACGATTAACACTGAATGCTTATAAAAGATTTGGTTTTTTTAAAACTAGTTTTACTTTTATACCTATATTGAACACCAGTTATCAGTTTTTACATTTTTGTTACAAGTAGGGTAGAGCGGGGTACAGTGGACCAAAATACACAGTGAACCACCCCTTATATTTTACTTATTTTTCAATTTTTAAAGGTTTTCTTTTGGGCTAATTGATAACAGCACTGGATTGATTATTTATAGCCTTCAGAACACATCGTTAGCTCAGAATGAACCCTTTCATCCTGACTGGTTGTTTTGAGCTCCTAAAAGTAAAATTTTTCATCATCATACTTTTCTTTATTCAGTAATTAAAGGTTATGGATAAATAAGATCCCAACAAAAAGTTTCCGGTAAAAAAAAAAAAAAAAAGCGCCAAGTTCTCCTTAATGTTTCGGCCAAAAAAAAGTAGTGATATCTGAAGTTCGCACAAGTTAAAAGCCAAACATCCCAAATCTTTCATTGAAAATGGCTTCCTGCGACTTGGCCGTTAATGCCTTCTACAGCATTTCAAAATTAATGATTGGAAATTACGCATTTATGAATTATTTAAATATTAAAAGTAATATTAGAATGCAAAGAGGCAAATTCACATAAAGACATTATAAGTAAAAGATTTCTGATAACTACCATTCTGTTTAAACAAACATTAGTTCTGATTACAGATCATTTAGTCCACTTGTGGTTTAATTGCCATTTTGTACGGTCTAAAGCTAAAGTCATTAACGTAAAACCCAAGAAATAAAACAAAATTTACTTACTTCAAATCTCACAATATGTTACATTATATTTTATTGTATAATATTGAAATCTTGTGTATAGACGAAAGAGATTTTTTTCGTTTGAACATTTATTATAGTTTGTTTGCATACATTAAGAGGTATTCGATTTATAAACTGTTAAAAGCTGATACTAATTATGTTTTAGCAATTAGGGATATTATCTTCTGAATACAAGTATTTTGTTATTTTTAACTTCTAAGCATTTAAATAGACTGAAGTTGTTTAAATGCTTTTTTCAAATGTGTATTTTATTTCTGTACTCTGTGCCACAAAATGCCTAAAATAATCAAAAAATGTAGTTAGCATGTAACTCATTTGTACATATTTTAAAATTTGAAAAACTCTCTGGAGGGCATTAACGGCCAAGTCGCAGGAAGCCATTTTCAATGAAAGATTTGGGATGTTTGGCTTTTAACTTGTGCGAATTTCAGATATCACTACATTTTTTTGGCCGAAACATTAAGGAGATCTTGGCGCTTTTTTTTTTTTTTCTTTACCGAAAACTTTTTGTTGGGATATCACTACTTTTTGTATGTTTTTTCAAGTTTGTTATTCTAAACTATATTAATATGAAAAAACTTAAATTTCGGTACTTTTATGTTAGCCGGGAGCAAATCTCCTCATTAGCCTTTTGTTTTTTCGCAATAGCAGTTTTCATTTTTCACATGTGTAAATTAGAAACAATGCTTTGGTTTTCAAATAAAATATTTTGGCTTATATAATTATTTTTTACTTATTTATTTATATCTATGTTAAATATTCTATTAAATAAAATGAGGGAAATGCATCTATTTTAAATGAGATGACTGAAAAATATATATCTTTAAATGAAATGAATGCAATATGAACAATGGAGTTGGGAACAGTATTTGGCGATTTGCCACTTGCGCCCGGCTAACATAAAAATACCTAAATTTATTTCATTGAGCTTTACAAATTTATACTTTATTTCTTTTTATATTAAAGTACTAGCCGCCTCTAGCAAGCAGTATTTACCGTATTAATTCCATGTTAAACGTTGTATCATGTTACTGTTATTCATAATTTAATTTACTTGCCCATTCTTTCGCCAAGTCGGAAGCTTTTGATATAGAAATCAAGAACTCTTTACGATCATGGAAGCACAACATATATTTTGTGTTGTTATGTATTTCATCATTCGTGACAAATATTTCTTAACTCATTTAGCAGTTACGATTCGTTCTCTAATGCGGAAATTTTTAAACCTATTTAGTAATCTTTTCTAATTGGGCTCGCTGCCAATTGTTGTATTTTAACTGATATGACTGGGTAGAACTGAAATGGTTCTTATGAAATCCTTTGACAATATCTGCATTTGCATTAAACCATATTGATGCTAATATCTTTTTGTTTCACGTTAACCTTTTCAATAGACTCGATTACGGATGAATAGAAGGTCTGCCGGCTCACTGCCATGATCCTTTTGAAAATCTCTCATTCTCCTCATCTGATCGTGTTGAAGAATTAGTCAATGTGCCATGGTTTTAAGATTTTAGCTAATTTTATTAGAAACCTGAAAACTAAAATGCGAGGAACCGGATTATATAAGATTCGTTCTAACATACATATTGATTAACAGGTTACATATTATAGAATTATAATAATCATAAGGAGAACTGGCAGTTTCAATGCTTTAATAGTTTCCGTAAATTCCCTTTATATGATACAGAAGTTTTAGCGGTGTAAAGATTAACAACATAGTCACAGTAAGTATAATAACAGTACAATATAATAACAATAGCAGAGGTTTTGGGCAGTGACGAAACTATTAGCACTTTGGAAATATTAGTACGTTATATCATTTAACTATTCAGGTGATATGCGGATAAATAAAAATAGATGGCTCGCATTAATAATTAACTCACTGAAAAATAGCCACTAGCGTCAAATATTCACCAAGCTTGGCGACATTTAGCAAAGTTTCGCCAAATTTGGTAATATATCATGTCAATTCTCAAATTTGGCGACAAAAAATGTTTTGTTTATTCTGACGTCATAATGATGCATATGTATTATGTATTATACACATACCTATAATATGTATGATGCAAATGTATTACGTATTATATGCATATGTATAATATGTATGATACATATGCATAAGTTCATTAATATCTCTAAAACGCACTTAAAGGAATAGTGTTCCATAAATAGTAGGGATAATTGCCAGATTGACCAGAGTGCTATTGAGATTAGAATTTCGACATTTATAATAGACCGGGAAGTGTCTGCACACACCATCACCTCATCGAGTTTACAGCTGTAATTTCAGGATTAGTTAAAACTAGATTAGCATATTTAAATGCAACTGGTCGGTTAAGTCATATCTTGGTAGAAACCACCTGAAGACCTAATTTTAGTGGTTAACTGATAGGTTTACTATTGTATTTTCCTGCATCCAAAAGTTTGGAAACATGGAGGAATGGGTGCAGGAAAACGCAATGGAAAATCCACCAATTAACCTGTAAAATCGGGTCTGTAGGTGGTTTCCACAAAGATATGACTTGGCAGACCAGTTACATTTCAATACGCTAATCGATATTTAACTAATCCTAAAATTTCAGCCGTCAACTCGATGAGGTGATGATCTGTGCAGACGCCTCCTCTGTCTGTGCAGACGGTCTTTAATAAAATTTGTTTTAAGGAAGTGAAAGATAGAAAGATGGACACATAAACTGAAATATTTGCCTTATTAAGATTTTTGTAAAAGCATATAAAAATTCATTCAGCTTGAAATCATGTAACACCTTTTTAACTCAGGCTAATTTTCTGTAATCGTGTTTTTGCGACCAACATATCTTATCTATAAGCATAATCTTTCTTTTACAGATATAAAATTAACAATAAATGAACAGTAAGTAGGCTAATAATACAATATAATAACATTAGCAGCGAACTTTGGACGCCGCATCTGTCGCATATCGTTAAAGACGGTTTATTAGTTACACATTTCATTTAATTAAAAGGAGATTTTTAAACTTTCATATGAAATTAGGATATTTTTTCACTATAGAGACCTTGGCATTTTTTTTTTAAATCTTGGCGCAATTCGGACTTCAGAAACTGAGATTTGTTGCCAAATGATATAAACAACTATGAAAACAAACCTGATGAACTCTTATGTTATTTATATATGTTTTTATATACATATAAACATTTTATTTATACACGTATAAAATATTATTTTTTATATACAAATTATTTATGTTGGTATTAAAATAAATAAACGGGTTTCTTACATTAAATAAATTGTATACATATTGAAAAAATTGCTTGTGTATGTGACACAGTAAATAAGTTGCCAGAAAATACGTTATTTTCAAATTTCTTTTCTCGTCAAGGCTATTTTCTGTATTTCGCTAAGGCTACTATATCGGAAACGTACCGAATTGCGGTTATATTTTGCTAAATGTTTTATTGTTTTAATATCGTAAATATATCATAACCTACTGATTAAAATTTTTAGGTATATTCATTTTTTCTATTTAACAAACATCTTTGGAAAAGCATATATATAAAATGTTATTCTGCTTGAAATCACGTGACTCCCTTCAAAACTCTGTAATCGAGTTTTGGCGACCAACATTGGCACAATTGAATGTGTTAAGGAACTGTTTACGGCCCAAAGAACACCCCCTGTTTGAAGGGTTTAGAGGCGGAAATTCTGCGTTTTCAGATTTTTCTGGTTAATTGTGCTAGAAACCCGACTTGCCTGTGAAATTTCATGATTCTACGACTTTTAGAAGTACATTAGTTATTTGATGATGCGAAGTGAGTCAGTGACAAAAAAGCGCATTTTTGGAATTTAATATTTCGAAAACTACTAAATATAGAAACATTAAATCGTGGAATCTTAGTTCAGTTTGACCATACGAACATGTGTATAAAAGAAAAATTTCTATATCTCTCCCTAAAACGACGCTATGAGGGGGTGAAAAGTATGCCGAAATGGTTCAGGAAAAGGTAGTTTACGGCTTGTGCGAACTTGGCGGACGCACTGCCGTGCTCCCAGATAAAACAACTTTTTTGAAAAGGTAAGACACCGGTCTTTATTTAATTTAAAGTTTATATGCTTAAAAGAAAACTTTAAATAATATTTTTATGAGTATGTATTGAACTTCAACATGGGGCACAGTGGACCGCCCACTGCGGGGGGTACAGTGGTCCGCAATGAATACTGCTCCTGTAATGAAGAATTTTAAAAATATTTAATAATTGCTTATTCTCTATAAAGAAATATTGTTTTAAAATAGTTATTTAACTATAAAATAAAGTAAAGAAAGAAAAATGACAATTTATTTAACCATACTATGCATAGAGTAGCTATTTGGCGCACTTTAATTTTCATGTTATATGTTGTTCAGATTATAATGTAGCCATCTGACACTTTAGTTTTTTCCTAAATTATGGATAACAGTTCACGTGTGATTTTTAAAATAAGTTTTCTTGTTGAATATAGCAGTTTTTTTTTTTTGGGGGGGGGGGGCAGAGAAAGAGGAAAATGAAAATACTCCATTGTAGAGTTAACATAGTAAGAAATATTTTGTTTTGTATTTACTGCCTTTGAAAAATATAACTATAGCCTAATAAGTAATAGATGACCTCACTGGATTGGTTATTTATAACTCCAGAGCACATGGTTAGCTCATAATAAACTATTTTATCCTGACTATTTTGAGCTTCTAATAAATTTGTCATATTTGTCTTAATGTTTGCTGTTTTTTTTACTTAATTAATAACTTATTTGCAATCACTCATGTATTTTATACTGTTATTTTCAAAATATAATAAATTTTTGGTAATTCTTTAGTTTTATGTTTTTTGTTTCAAAATGCTACTTGCAAATTTGTATTATTATATTATTTTGGAGGTAAAGGAGAAATAAAAAATAATTAGATTAATTATAAATAGATTTATATTGTATTTTAGACAATGACTAATAGTGGACCATGTGCCCCAGTGGGTGGATCAGTGTACCCCACTTTCGGAGCACACTGGTCCACTTTACGGGTGTATATAATTTATTTTTTTTGAAAAATGTAATGGGAACTATGTTCTGTAAAAATTAAGAGGCATGTAGAAGGTTTAAAGAATATTCAAAAATATTTTCAGGTAGATTGGTCTCTCCATTAAAGCAAAAAAAGTGTTAACTGCAAAAGGGGCCACTGTACTGCGGTCTCTCCTACACACTTATACACCGTAACACAGTTTCATTTTCATGACATTGAAAAAAAATGACAACACATTCCGTTGAAAAAAAAAATTACTGGGTGACATGAAAGACTCGAAAAAATGTCTCGTTGATTCCCTTATTCTTCAGCTGTAAATTTGGTTTAATTTTCAAAGCAACTAAAGCCTTCTTGAAAACATTGTTTAAAGTTGCGAGAAGACCGTAATACTGTCGTTAGTTTTTCTATTTTTGAACTGCATTATTATGACGTAAAAAACATTAAAAATAGGAATACATTTGCAGTACTGTCCTGTTACACTAGATTCATTTTAACAATCTTGTGTAATTACATATCCAGCGAGTTCAGGAGTTCCATTATCTGCGATTTATTCTGTTGAGCTGAACCAGATGCTATAATCAATAACGTTAGCTGGATGAAAAAGTTCCTCCAGATTCATCAGGTAGGGGAGATGGGGGCACATGTGAACAGTTCGCATAAATATAGCTTTTTCTCATGACTGGATTAATTTCTGTAAACAAAACCTAATCAATATAGTAAATAGAACTTTCTTTTATACATGGTAATTTTTTAAAAATCACCTGTATAGTTCTTCTTACATTTTTTAATAGTTTTATAAATTCGAAAAATTGTTCACATGTGCCCCATCAGCGGGGTAGTTGTGAACACACGTGGGGCACATGTGAACACAAGGAAAAAATATCCTTTGACATGTTTTTTATTCTGTTATTCATTTGTCATCGTAATCATTAGTTAATTAACTGTGAAATTCACCATAAAGATATATATATATATATATATATATATATATTTCTCTAGTTTCTGGGTGATATGTTTAAGCAAAAGATTATAAAATGAAAATAAGTAGATTTTGGGGGTGGAGGCTTAGATGATTCATTAAGTATTGCTGAAATAAAAAAAAATAATAAAGAAGCAATTTAAAAAAAGAAATTAAAACTTTTAAATTTTGCTTAGGGGTTTTTGTTTGGGAAAAAATTTAGGGAGGGGGCGTTTACATACTATTCCACTGCTGTATTTGCCTTATTTACTTGTAAATTATAGATAAAGGAGGGTTTTTTAATGATTTAAAAAAAATCTCGACTATAACCCCCCCCCCCCCCTCCCAAACTTCTTTTGCTTTTGAAAGAGGAAGAGGGTTACAATAGAGATTTTACAGTAGTTATCAGTTTAAAACTTTTACTTTCATAAAATATTACTCATATCTATCTCCATTCAAAGCATCATATACATAACTGTTTTAGATATGGAAGTAATCATTGCAAGTTTAGAACAAATGTAATAGAAAAATTTGCAAAGTTGTTCAAGGTAATACTTTTGTATTAAAAATGCACAAAAAATATTGTTGTAAACTGTTTAGTAAAATAATATATAACACTTATTGCATTTTAGAAAACATTAAATTTATTTAAAGTACAATTGAATGTAAACGAGCTTGTTGCTCTTTATGTATTTGCTGAAATATGTGTTTGATGAAGTTTGAATGCAAAATCAGCTTTGTGTGAGGAAAATATCTTCTATTTCAGGAAAATTATAGATAATGGAACTGACATTATTTATCATTAAGTTAACTGAAAGGAACAGAATCACAGAATGATTATTGGGGCACTTATGTGCTGTTCACATCTGCCCCAACTTGTCTGTTCACAAGTGCCCCACATTGCTGCTTCTGTTAAATGGATAAATCATTAACATTTCTCAATTTTAGAAGAAAAAGAACGTTACCTTAAATATTTATTAGTATTCATAGTATATGTTAAAACACTCAAATTCAAATAAATGAATAAATAAATAAAGTTATACGCTTATCAACTTGGAACAAAGATTTTACTTTTGAGATCTAAAAACAGTGTTTTGGCTACAGAGGACAAACAAAATGTCAAAAAACTTCAAAAAATTTTCACCATATGTCTACAGGTGCTGTCATCTTTAGTAATTTTTTTCAAATAAAAAAACTTATAATAACTATTGAAAAATTGCGATGTTCACATCTGCCCCCTGTTCACATGTGCCCCCATCTCCCCTATAGCTCAGATGGTAGAGCATTGGCGGTTTCAGCCACGACATTCCTGGTTCAAGCACTGGTCTGGACATTTTTTGCCCAGTTGGAAATTTACATCTGATATCATTTCATATATATTATTGGATCCTTTGAAGTATGTTTTCGATGAAAAATGACTTGTTTAAAGGTAATAAATAAAAATTTGGATTCCGATAAAAGTGAAACACTTTGTATACTATAGTGAACAAGTGGATTATGACAATTCTAACGTACTGCATGGAACAACACTTCCTCTTGAGGTTTTTATGTGGAATACTAAAACATTTTATAAACTATAATCGCCAATTTTTTAAATTCCAAATACTATACTTACTACCAATTTTTAAATACAATTTCTACAGCAAATTCCTTTTATGTGAAGCTTTACACATGACACCACTTAATAAACAGGAAATAAATTACAATTATCTTTTTTAAAGAAGAAATAAATTACAATCGCCATTATAAAACAAGACATTACTTTGCACTTTATATCATTATCATTATAAACAATTAAAAGTAATTCTTTGGAAAGAAATCCAAATGAAATTTACACTTAAAATGCATTCATATTTTCATTAATGATTCAAACTAATGTTTGCATTAGCAATTTTAATGTTAAAAAATATTTTATTTTATTTTTAACCGTCAACTAAATAAATTATATGTGAAACAAATAAAGCAATTTAAAATTTCTAAATATAACATAACCTTAAAGAGAATAATTATTGAAAAATAATATATAATTTAAAACATGATTCCTTCCAAGGTTTCAGGATAGCACAAAAACGAAATACCTTTAAATGATAAATGTTATTAACTAAAAAAAACAAACATTAACTAGATACACTGAATGAGAATATGAACAATAATGGCACAGATGGTACGACTGCAAGAGGTAACCACATAGAATTTTGTTTTCGCCAATAAATAAGAACAGGTTTTGTTATCTTAGATTTAAAATTTCTATAGTGTATAAATATTACTTAATATTCGTTAACAAAGTTTCACTCTATAAATAGCTAGATGTTCCAAAATTATAATGAAACACAATATCTATGCTGAATTTTTACATAAAGTATGGAAGTATAAAGACAGGAAAACTCGCCATTTACTTTTGCTATATTACTTTTGCATATAAAGTTTCAAACATGAAGCCTCACTGGAAAGAATCTAAACAACTGTGACAAAGTATTAGAAATAACATTACATTCTGCTTTGAAACTTCCTTTTTTTACTTTGCATAAAGAAAAAGAATTAAAAAATATAGTAATTAATATTTTTGTGTTGTAATGACAGTTAAAGGTCTGCGAGGGTCAAAATTACTAAGTCAAGGCACAGCCCGACCCACAACAACGGAAGTTTGGATGGGTCCAGTCTGGTATAAAAGCTAAGAGTTTGGCCCGAGACAGACCCAGCATAAAAAAAATATAAATAAATCTTGACCCGTGCCCAGCCTGATGGAATTTTTACATAAATATGGTTAATAATTCTTTCATACAATGCGTTCTGACCAAAAAATACCTATTTTAACTTTTTTTTTTTTTCAGCCTTATTTCAGTTGTTATTCATATTGTTAATCTATACTCCATGTACTGGAGATTTTAAAATCTCAGAAATGCTAAGCAGTAAAATTTTCTAAGATGGAATCACATAGGGAAAAAAAGTGCATTATAGAAAATTTCTCTTCATAGCAAGTGTAAATGTATTATATTATTTTCTCAAGTATTATTATATTCATTTGGCATGGATCAAAAAATTTTTACATTTAAGACAGGATTCCATCAAGGCAGGTTATTTTAATTTTAATTTTATTGCCTAGCAATCTACTATTCTTTAAAAAATTAAATTTTAAAGTTTATTTGTTGAATAATGATAATTTAAAAATATATGCATCTTTTGAAACAAATTTCACGGCTTATTGCATGAACCAGGCCACTGTAGGGCAACGATTTTCATACAGGCTAGGTCAAGACCACAACTAAAAATTTCAGCCAATGCAGACCAAGGAAAAATGAAGCCAGTCCTATCTCGGTATGGAAAATATAAGTTAGGCCCAGCATCACCAGACCCATCAGAAAAAAAATAACGGCTGAGCACAGCCTGGAATAAGTAATGACTGGGACTGGCCTTAACCTTCAGAAAAAAGTAAGGTCTGGGCACAACAAGGACTGCCTTAGACCGAGTGTCGTGAATAAAAATAGGCCTGCAGCAAGAGGATAGGAAGCACAGACCTCTAGTAACAATATCAATATTATGTTATAATATAATGAGACTGAAATTCAACTGAACTTTAAACAACACACAAATTTCAGAGTAATAGTTAAATGTTCAAGCAGAATCAGAAAACACAGACCATATGTAAATGCTGTCGCAGAATTTTTCTTTTGATAAGTAATAAAATAAATCTTTTTATATTTTTTTCTTCATTTACTGGTAGGGGAAAAAGAGGGCACATGTGAAAAACCATCATTTCATCTGATTAATAACAAATGAAAAATCTTTTACACATTGTCATTAGTTGATAGAATTAAAACAAACTATTAACAATTTTTAAAAGATTTTAATTTGATGCCTATTAGATAAAATCGATGTTGTCCTCTTTGGTTCACAAAGGTCAAAATTTCCCTAGTAAGACTAAGGTAACCATAAAATTAATTTTGCAAGCAAAATGAAAGACACTTTGATTCAGGAACTTACATCAATGGTTTTGGTTATTGTCAATCAATCGACAACCTGATAAATAAAAACTAATTTCTGGAAGATTTGTAAAAAAAAAAAAGAAATTAAGGAATTTTTTTACTATGAAACATCAAAAATTTATTCAATGAACTGAATTCATATTTAAAAAATCAACTTATGCATGTATTTTATCTATGACCTTACATATAAATCAGCAGAATTTTTCAGAAAATTTATGAGGACATAGTTACATTTAGACATTTTTCAAATTTTATACTAATATGAATACGCTATATATTTATTGAATGAAGAAACAATTGTAGAAGTTATGAAACTGAATAATAGCATATCTTCCAATATTGGAAAAAAGAATACAAGAAAATTTTTTTCAGCGATATTTTCTGGGCAGTTTAAAGATAGATAATCATGAAAGTTAAAAGGGAAAAGAAAAATATAAATGGATTTTAATGAACTTTCTTAACAGTGAAATATTTTACAGCGATATTTCAGAATAAAAAAGTATTCTCTTTACTTAATCAGTTCTAATCACTAAGCTAATTAAAAGGGTCATTGCTAACTGATGCTGTTTTTTTAGAAAAATAATTTTACATCTGATTATGCACTGTAAAAACAGATTTAGCTTTCGATAAAGTCTCTTGTTAAAATTTTGGTCAAATTTATTGTTTTGTTAAGAAAACTATTAAAATATAAAATAATACATCTTAGATTATAAAAAAAAATAAAAAAGAAGAAAATATTCTTTTTTAAATTTCGAATTTAAAAAAAATGTTTTTCATAACATTTAAGATTATTTCTTATGCATTAGCTACCAGGATTTTTTGATAAATGTATGACATTTTTAGTTATAAGGAATTTTTATCTCATGAGAACTATTTCTAGAATGTCACATTTCAAAAATCTGTTATAAACACCAACTTTGGCAGCCTTCTCTCATAAATTCTTTTCTTAATCAAGAAATGAAAAACGTCATTTGATTTCACAGTTTTTAAGAAATAGTGAGGTTTTTACTTATATGTGTATAAGCTTAAAACTGACTTTTCGAATGTGTCAGGGAGGTGCGAGTTTTGATTTGAAATCTGTCTTAACAGCAACAAGAAATGTATGTTAGTTATTTCTAAAATATATTGCCAAATTTTCAGGCCAAAATTTGCTTCAACCATTTTCCACTAAAGAAAACAAAAGTAGCCCCTCCTCCACTCTGAAAAAAAATTGCTTCTCCCTTTTCATTTACAACACACAAAGTTTAATTTTCCTGCTATAAATGTCATCCCAATTTGTAGTAACAATAAATAACCTTTTGGCCTTACCACAGAAGCAAATGGGAGATCTCAAGATACAGCAAAGGCAGGGAATGGCAAAGGGGAAGAAATCCACATTTTTTTCTCCCTGTTTTTACTGTAGCATTGATTAAAGAATGAGAAATTGCATTGTATGAATATAATGAGAGCCGATATATCGATATTTAATAAAGATTAAAATTGATTGAGGCAATATGTTATAAAAATTGATACATAGACTCCCTCAAATCCACACATCATCAAAGATGTAAACAATGAAACTTTCATTTCAGATGTAGGGACAAAATTACAAACTTTTGTATTTTTATATCATTCCGTATGTATATGACAGAACTCATGCTTTTTCATGAAAGAAATATAAATTTGTTTCTGAAAAATTCAAGATATTGCTGATATCACTGGTAATTGCAATCTGTTTACCAAATATATTTATGTACTAAACAACTTTTGCAGTTATTAAGTCAGGTTAAACCTGAAATAAAACTTTCTTATTTTATGATTTTTATGTGAATTAGTAGGGTCCTTTATGAGGAAGGTTTTATTGAATAATTTAAAAAAATGTATTTTATCTTTATTATGCGTATTTAATTATGCATTATCTTGACTTTTATTTTTAATAATTTAATTATTTTTTAAATTATCTTAATTTTTATTATTTTACTCAATTATTTTAACATTTAACTATATTGTAAGCATTCGTTATAATTTCGATTGCATTATTACATTCAATTTACAGTTTAAAAAATGTAAACAAAGCAATGACCAGAAATCCGCACAACCTCTGGTCCCAAGCTGTGCAGATTTGAGGGAGTCTACTGTATTTGATGTATCATCCAGCCCTAGACATGGAGCGAAGTGTTATAAATTACAACTATTTACATTAAAACAACATTGAGCTAGATATTCCTTTATTCAGAATGCAGCTGACAGCACTTATACTGTGTCACCAGCAAAAATTCAGTTAGTTCCATTCAGTTTATATAATTATATTTCATGCAAGCAAAATTAGTATGAAGATAATCTCACTAAAATATTTTCATTATTGTTAAGGCCGTGAACAATAATCCAGTTTCACAGTGTAGTGATACATCCTGTATTTTTGAATGAATGCATTGCATTTCTGATGGAAAAAGTGTATTCAGATATTGTTTCTTGTTCAAAAGATGGTTATGTGGATCACATTATCAGTTTGTTCCAAGACTTTAGAAACAACCTGTACATTTATAACCACAGAAAATAATCGCCCACTCCAGACACTACTTTTTGGTGTATTTAAAAACTTCCTTGCTAAATCAAAAGGAACAGGAATATTTTAAATACTTCCTGAGATGCACCATTCAAAAAGATTTTATTATTATCTTTTTTACTCTAGTCCCTGCCTGACAAATAAGCAGTACATCACTATCAAATTTTTCTTCCAATTTCTTCAAAATATCTCTTTGATTTTAAAATATTTATTTTACAGTACCTATAATAAAATTTTATTCAGTTGTTTCATTTAACACAAGAATCTGTGAAATTTAAAATTTTACAAAGTAAAAAAGGTTTTAAAATTATCCTCTTCTTAAAATAAATCAAAGCACAGAATTTAGAAAAAAAGACTACAAATTGTATTATTTATATATTTATTACTTTAGTGCTTTTCCAAGGAATAAACAATATATGACAGTAAAATTTTCCTTCTAAATTCTCCAAACTTTCTCTTTGATTTAAAAAAAATTATTTTAGAATATAAGAAAATTATGTTCACAGCCATGAAAATAAAAATTTTATTAATTAAAAAAAGTTACTTAAATAATAACTGAAAGCTAGGTTTTTATAGTGTATTTTACTTATAGTGTATGTTAGTCATTTATAGCGTATTTTAATTGAAAAAAAAAAAAAAAAAAAAAAAAATCTTGTTTATGTAAAGGAAAGTATCTGTTTTAAAGATTTTATAAAATTTAACTTTTAACACATTTAAGTCCTAAAATATTAAAGTATTCGGCTTGATTGTTACTATTTGACTAGCCAAACATTCAACTTACTTATGTGCCTATAAATGCCATCAAAAATTAAAGTTGTGACACATAAAATTTTGTGTCATGTGGTCAAATCACAAGTTCTAGAATTTTCAGTAGGAGAATAACTAAAGAAACATATCTTACCATTAATTTATTTTAGTAAAGAAGATGGGCTAGTAAACTGATTAAAAAATTTAGCAACTGTTACAATCAGAGTACACTCATTTTGTCCATTTTATCACAGATGCCAACATAAAGAATGAATCTCGAAAAAAGCATTCATTCATGAATATTGAATCAATCAATATATCTCCTGCAATAGAAATGTTCAACTAATTTTTAATTAACAAAACAAAATATTTATTTATAAAAAAGGAAATAGCATTTATCAAAATTTGCGAATTACTTTAATATGCTCTCGGATTTAACATTGGATGCAACTTAATTTTGGAAGAACTCAGGAACATTTAGTGTCAACTCAAAGTATTCCAATAATGTAAAAGTTATCTTTATTTAATACTTAATAAAGGTAATCGCTTACCCTTTCTGTTATGTTGAACTGAATCTAGGTTCGCCGGGATGGCCGAGCATTATTCTACTTATAAAACTGCACTAATTTAATACATTTACATCACTTTATTCAAACAATCACAATGACAAACACAACACATCAAAAATATACACACATTCATAACAGCCGATGGAAAAACATTATTCCTTTTCCTGACTCGCGCAAGTCCTTTCATTTCAGCTCACGGGAGATGTGACATTTAGGTTTGATTCATTCATAATGCTTGTTTCTGTTAATGGCTGTCTTGTAACCAGTATTACAACCAGAGAAAAAAAAAAAGGTACCAGTCATATCGCCATTGCTGCAGTTTAATTAATATATTCCCGTAGTATACACGGAATTCATGAATAATTTTGAATGAATCATGATGTAATTCACGATTCGTTCTTTCATTGGCGTCTTCTCTCTTCCGTTGTAGGCAACTTTTAAAACATAAATTCTACCCAACTTCTTTTCTAAAAAAAGAAGATGCTAAGGTAGGGTAGTTTCTTTCGTTACTCTTCAACTTAAAGCTCTACAATTTGCTATTTGATAATGACTGCACGAAATTTCATGTGCCGCAACTTTCATTTTTGCTGATTTATCATTGAGTGATTTAAAGTATTATAAAGATGTTTTATTTATAGCAGATAATTTATTTTATTATTATTAATTTGTAAGTAGTTTAGTGAATATTATTCAAATTTCAATTTAGAAAATAGAAACAGCAAATTGTTTTGAAAGTTTTTTTTAATTTTAAAACATTGCGTTGCTCATAAACTGAATTTCATTGTATTCTGTTCAAGTGAAAGTAAACATTTTTTAAATAATTGTTCGCATAATGAAGTGTCTCTATAAAGTTTATGGAAATTTACATAAAACTTAAGAAACTGCTGCTGAATCCTGGAACAATCGAGACACTTGGCGTCGTTGAATTTGGCATTGGCAAAGCGATAAATGAGTTTTTGTTGTTTCCATTTTGTTTCTTAAATTCTTTCCATTCCTACTGTGTCTTGATCTGGGATTTGGATTGGTTTGATCGGATTATTGTCTTTTGGATGGTTGGATTTTTTAAAATGCGTGCGTGTTGTGAGTTTTGTGTTTAGTTGATATGTCTTTTGTGGAGTGATGGTTTGATATACAGTGGTTATCGAGAGTTTTTGTGTGGTTTCGTCAGTGAAAATGGATGTTGTTGAAATTTGTTTTTGTGGATTTTGTGTATAGTGCGGCCTTTTTTGCAGTTAAGTATATTAAGTTTAACTTTTGTCATGTGGAGTTATCAGTTCTGTTTTTTGGGATCATTTTTCATTAATTAGTGGATGGGGAGGGTGAGAGAGAAGATTTTTGTAATGTTTGTATGTCGCTGAGTCATAAGGACGAAGATGATATACATAAATCTGATCCATCCTAAAAAAATATATACATATATATGAGAAATAAAGGTAAAGGAATTTTTAGTGATTTTATTTGATAAGTATTTTATTTTATGCATTTTGGAAAGTGGTGCACATGGAGTTTTATATATGCAGTGTCGTTTTTATATGGGAAAATTTGTTAAAAATTAGAAAAAGAAGGAAAAATTCATAAAAATCAGAAGATTCAAGATCTGAAAATCTGGAGCAAAAAATTTATAGAAATTTAAAAATCCGGAGCAAAAAATTTCTGAAAGTCCAGAACGGAAAATTTGTAAAAATCTAAAAATCCTGAGCAAAAGATTTGTACACATCTAAAAATCCGAAGCGAAAAACTTTTAAAAACCTAAAAATCTGGAGTGAAAAACTTGTAAAAATCTGAAAATACAGGTAAAAAAATTTCCAAAAATCGAGAGTGAAAAATCCCTGAAAATCTGAAACAAGCAATTTGTAAAAAAGTAAAAATTTGTAAAAGATCTAAAAATCTGTAAAAATCAAAAATCCAAAACAAAAAATTTGTAAAAATCAAAAAATCTGGTGGAAAAAAAGCTGAAAATATATAAATTACTTGAAGTTTGTGTATGGAAGGTTTACTTTAAGAAAGAAATTCACATGGGAACTGTGTAGGAAGTTGTCTGTCGAACAGCATGCACTGTGATTTTGGAGGAATAAAAACCCAACACAGCCCTTTTCTTGAAAGGGAACAGGTGTGAACATCTGGTAGTAGATAGGAAAAGAAAAATTTATCAGCAGCACTGTAAATAGATGAATAAAGCAGTAAACAATGAATTTTGCAGTTAAGAAGCACCTTTATTCCCACATTCTAAAAAATGGCTAATCTTCAATTTTATCACCTTAATACAGTGGTACCCTGAGTAATCACGCTGCATTTACGTTGTGCGGCTGGGGAAAAAATTCCTTAATTAAGAGGCACTTTGAACTTTTTGAAGACTTTTGGTTCTATGTAGGAAGTTTTACTGTGACAGTCAAGTGATAGTGACAAACAAATAAAAAAAGTCACTAGAAAAAGTTAGAAAACTCACTCTACTGTTACAAAAAGCTTCTAAAAGTAAAAAAGAAAAATTTTTCGTTTCAAACTTCATTGCAAAATTTTTTTCACATTCTCAAAGACTCGAACAGGTTAGCTAGAAGAACAATAAATTATAAGTTAACAACTTATTGATATATTCCAAATTCTTGTATTGCAAACTCATTTTTTTTGCTAATGTTAAATATATGTGACATTAATCCGTAAATTGAATAGAATATGTTCATTAGATTTTTGAGAATTTTCCTTGCATAATCTTTTTTGCTTTTTTAAATGTACCTCGACTTATGTCGCTAGTCTTTGAACAAATTGCTAATGTAAGTCAAGATATCACTGTACCAAATTCTATAATGAAAAATCTGCTATTATTAAAAATAAAATTTTGGAAATGAGTAAATGATTAGGCCTAGGGCCTGCTTGGACAACATCTTTTATTACGATTTTTTTTTTTTAAATTAAAAGCCAGATTAAAGTTTCTGGCAGGGGTGTAGTGGAGGCGATATGGAGGTATATACCATATACCTTCTGGATTTTTTAAAATAAGTTCTGCATACCCACTGTTCCTCAAATAAAACAATAGCGTATACTCTAGCCATGATCTTTCATGGCTCTAGCATATGTCCTCTGCTTATAGCCTGTATCCTCTGGTCTTTTTTACAACTACAACACTAGTTTCTGGCTTCTTCTTCTACAAAGATTTTTGAGATAGCACCTCACAGGAATATGTATAATGCGAAATTTATTACGATTTATTCTTATTTTGATTTTTTCTTTATTACATGGAGCTCCAGATCCACATACGGGGCTTTATGTCTTCCACTGTGATATGCATTTTCATATGTGTATTGCTACTAATACTGTAAGATAATTTTGTTGCATGTTTTGAGCCCTGTTAATGATGGCGCCTTTCATTGTTTGCGAAGAGCTTTGAAATGCGCCCCTGCTTAGTGAAAGGTTGGATAGGTCTGGTATGGATCACTAAAAATTTACAATTGACGCAGAAAAAAAAATTGAAAATGAAAGAGTTTTGAAGATTAAGTTTTATGTGGTTGGAAAGAAGGAAGAGAGGCAATTTCGGGTGAGTGGGAGGATGTTAAATGTTTATTTATTGTTAATGTTACAAGACCTCTATGAGTGTTTAGAACACAGAAAGTTAAAAAAAATTAAATAGACATAAAATAAAAGAATTAAACAATTTTAAATTTTGCATGGTAGGAAAAAAGGGGCGCTAAGGGAGGAGCAACAATTTTAGATGGAGGGATCCCTCTATCTAAAATTGTTGCTTCTCCCTTAGCGCTCCTTTTTTTATGGATTTTAGATGTTTAATTACATATTGATTGTGCAAAAAGAGACAAATAGAACAAAAAAAAAAAAAAAAAAAAAAAGATAAGACCTTTTTAATATTGTGAGCATGGGGTGAGTGAAGAAGCAGGTTTTTTTGGGATGTTTGGAACTTTATTAGATGACTCAATATTTACCTTACTAGAGATTTACAAATAGAACACCATTGGGGGGAGAGAAGCAAAGGGGAAACGTCAGTGTGTGTGAAAGAAAATTGTGTGAAAATAGAATCAAATCACTGCATTTAAAAACTAGTGTCTTGATGGAATTTTCATCTTGTTATTAATATAAACTTTAAAACATATATATAATTACTCAAAACATAATTGCTGAAATTGGTCCAATTCCAGATTATGAAAAAGCAGGAATTTACATAATCCCATTCAGCACAGAACATCCAAAAATTTATTCTATATTGGTGTGACATCTCGAAAATTTAAAGAAAGGCTAAAAGAGTATTTATTTGCTATCGAGTTTTGTACTGTTTAAAGAAATGAAAATTGTCAAATCGTCTACATAATTGACAGTTAAAATTTACTGCTGTTTATTAAAAAATGTGTTGTTTATTATTTTTTTGTTTTGCTTTTAGATTCAAAGGTAATTAAAACTTTTCTGATGAAGTACCATAAGTCATTTCCTTGGATGAAAATGGCGACAAACTCTTCATACTGATACTTTGAACAAGTTTCTGTTATCATTCAAAAGAAAACTTTTTCACTTATGAAAATGTCTACAGAAGAAAATTCATCCTCTAGTGAACAGCACTTTGTTCCTCAAAATACTGATAAAGAAAAATATTCCTCCATTGGTACAAGAGAAAAAGTTTTTATCTGTGGAGTATGTTCCAAAGGATTTTCTCGGAATAGTCATGTAAGAAGACATCTCTCGACTCATACAGGAGAAAAACCTTTTGTTTGTGAAATATGTTCCAAAGGATTTTCTCGGAATAGTGATCTAAGAAAACATCTCTTGATGCATACAGGAGAAAATCCTTTTGTTTGTAAAACATGTTCCAAAGGATTTAATGATAAAAGTGGTCTAAGAAAACATCTCTTCTTTCATATAGGAGGAAAACCTTTTGTTTGTGAAATATGTTCCAAAGGATTTTCTCAGAATGGTCATCTAAGAATGCATCTCTTGACACATACAGGAGAAAAACCCTTTATTTGTGAACTATGTTCTAAAGGATTTAATGATAAGAGTACTCTAAGAAAACATATCTTGATGCATACCGGAGAAAATCCTTTTGTTTGTGAAATATGTTTCAAAAGATTTTCTCAGAATGGTCATCTAAGGACCCATCTCTTAACACATACTGGAGAAAAACCCTATGTTTGTGAACTATGTTCCAAAGGATTTTCTCAGAATAGTAATCTAAAAAGACATCTCTTGACACATATAAGAAAAAAATCCTTTTGTTTGTGAAATATGTTCCCAAGGATTTTCTGATAATAGTAACCTAAGAGTGCATCGCTTGAATCATTTAAAAAAGAAGAAAACCGTATCTTTGTAAAATATGTTCCAAAAAGATTATCTAATAACCATTATTTAAGAAAACATTTGTCTCATACCAAATAGACAATTCCTTAAAATCACCTATATTTTTATTTCCAAAATTGAGTATAATCCTGTATATGTCATTGCATTTACTATTATTACTTTTTATGTTTTAGCATTTAGTAATTTAAAAAAAATTACATTTCTTCCATGACTTAGTGTCTTTTTGATAATAAGCAAATAACTATTGACCTATTCATTAGATTTCAGTAAACTTTTATGGAAAACTTTTTGGTAGTAGCTTTTCATTTTTTTTATTTCACTGTAAAGTAATTTTCTCCTAAAATAAAAAGTTAATCTGACCTGAAAGGATAAATTGTACCTGAATATCTTATGTGGTAGGAAAGGCTATTTTGAAGTAATACTTTTGAAAAAATATAAGAAGTGTGCTAAAAATATGTTTGTATGCAAAAAATATGTATCTTATTTGTTAAATTTTGTTCTTTAAAAATTTCCCAAGAATTTAAATGAAACATGTCTCATTATCAGGGGTGGAGAAATACATAATTTTACTCGGCACTGGCTAGTGAATTTTTAGGTACTCTTCGAAACCAACTGTACATTGCATTTGCTGGCTGGTATAATAAATCCTTGGGTGGTAAGATTTTCTAGAAATTACCCATCACTGCTCATTATCGTGTATTTTTTCACCCATCATGAGCTAAGTATTTTTTTTTAATTATATAAATAATGAATTTAATATTTATTTGGCATGTTTACTTGATTATTAAATAATGGTTGTTCATACAAAACAAAATGCAACAGCAACAAGTTGGTAAACAATGTGCATTAGCCATGCACTTTGTTTCTAAGACCTTTTTTTTTGCTTCTTATTTGTGCCTTGTATCATCAAATTCAGAGATTTTTGTGGCACAGCAATATTGTCTCCTGTCATCATATATTATAATAGGAGCAAATCTTGTGTGTTTGGAAATTTTATCTAAAAGTCATCTCTTATGATCGTGACTAAATTTTGTATCCTACCACTTTGAGGTATGAGAAGATTATAGGAATAGGTCACATGGTTTAGAAAATTTGATGAGTGAGTAATTTTGGTATCACCATTGTATTTTAATGAGAATGAAGGTTCAAACAGTTATTAAGTTGTTGAAAAGTTGGCAGTAAATAAAGTTTCAAAGCTGGGAACATTTTGCCAGATTTGTCAGGAAAATCGAATTTCAAGATTACCAATGTCAAAATGTGTGCTTGGCATAAAAAAAACAATGTAATGGAATTTGGCACTGATATATAATTGTTAACCTGCCAAGAATGTTATTGTTTTGTCGAGTTGAACTCAAAGCCAATTTTGACCAAGCTATGCTCAGTCTTACCTGCTGTTATGTTATAATACGAGCAAATGTTTGTATATGTGTATGCAAATTTTATCTATAAAATAACTTTTAATGATTTGTGCTAAATTTTGTATCACACCGTTTTGGAGTATGAGAAGACCCAAATGTTCGAGAAAGTTTGACTAGTAGTTCATTTAGGTGTCACTGCGGTTCAATGGGAATAAAAGGTTGAAATAGTTATTAAGTTGTTGAACATTTTTTTATAAGTTGCTTATTAAAAAGTTGTAATGAACAGCCATAAGCATACAGTGTTAAAAAGATGATGATTACTGTTATTTTTTATGTTTCAATGAATTGAAAGTAGAATTTGCAGGAAGGAATTGTAACTTATTCATTTCTTCATCCTCTCCAAATGTGAATTTTTATGTGTTTTTAATTATTTCTGTGGATTATGTATTGTAATTTAGGTCTTTTAAGCTGTTTGTTTTTTTGTAATGTTAGAGGTTTTTGAAAGTGAATGGTGCTTTATACAAATGTAAAAATGCATATGTTGGTCAGCATTTATCTTTTTTACAAAGTGGCTTTATCGGAAGTTCATGAACCTGTTGCATCACTGTTTCTGCAAAAAAATATATTTTAAGAAACTCATAGACGAATGATTATTATTTAGAGGAAATGGGAAGGTGAACACTAAAAAAAGTGGCTTTTAATCCTCTTGCTGCACATCCTGTGATTTCCACGGGCAATGCAATACAGTAGACTCTCTTAAATCCGCTACCCTAAAATCCGCATATTTTTTTCAGATGTAAGCAATGAAATTGACAGTTAAGTTGCATGAACAAAATTCAAGATGGCGTTCAAATCAGCACCTACCGCAATGTTTTTTTTTTTTGCTAATTTTTTTGTTAATCTTTCTCTTTTGGTTATTTCAACTGATTTATTACTAAATAAATTTAAATTAATTTTGATTTCGATATAAATTAGCATATTTATATAAAAAATTACAGGGTTCAAAACGGAAAAATCCACAAACCGGAACGCTATTTTAATTTTTTTTTTTTTTTTAATTATAGACAAATTTATTTCAAAACATACAAAGCAGTATAAGTAAAGCATTCAAGACTCTAAATAACAATGAAAAAAGTTACAGAGAGAGCAATAAGCTATATATTCTAATAATAGCATTAACACTGTTCTCCCTGCTTTTTTCCATATTTCTTATGTCATCATTAGTTTGAAATACCGGTCTTTTGTTTACTTTATATATATTATATTTAACTACAGTTACATTAATAGTTTACTTTTATTCATCTTTATTTATTTAAATATGTAACTTACTTGTTTTTCATCAGTCTTTAACTTTAAATACGCTTTATTTAATTTACTTCTGGGATGTTTACTTTGTAAGCATCGTTAAGCCTTGCCTTTCTCCGTATTTATCAATCTTATGATCGCTTTACCACTAGATGGCAGCATAGGACTTTCCAAATCGATTTCATCCGTAATAATTTAATATTTTTCTAAATTTCTATTTTACATAATTATTTTATTACTAATTACTTACTTTTAAACTAATAAATTGTTTTAATATTTTACTTATTTTAATGTTTCCCTTTATTGTAAGCATTCATTATAATTTCCCTTGCTTAACTACTAATCAAATTAATGTTTCAAAAATGTAAACAAATCAATGACCAGAAATCCGCAAAATTCTAAAATCCGCACAACCTTTGGTCCCAAGCTGTGCAGATTTGAGGGAGTCTAGTTTAATAGCAAAATTTGTGCAACCCATGATTTCCACGATTTCTATATAAAAGCACTCTTACAAAAAAATGTACATATTTAACTCAAAAATATATGTATATTTGAAATATGTAGTCAAATAAATGTGCAGTTTTTCAACCTATTTTGATTTTTTTTTAATTATGCAGAGAGAGGGTTAAGCATTATTTAAAAAAAAAAAACCGCATGCAATATAAGTCATGTCAGTTTTAGTTTAACAAAAATATCATAGATTAGTTAAAAAAAATAATTTAAACAAAATGCAATACACTATGTTGTTACTCATACAACCAAAGACTGCCTCCGGACGTCCTATATAGAGCCGGAGGATCCTGTAACCGTCAGATCCTGTACACGGCATAATTTGGACATTCGGAGAATGCCTGAATCTGGACGAACTATCCCAGGCGCGGATCCACGTGGAGGGGCGAACGCCCCCCCCCCCCCAAAAAAGTATAAATCCACCGCTTATCGCGAATTCCAAGAAATGGTCGCCGAAAAAAAAATTAATTTCGTCATTTGTTCCCAGAAAAAAATCCCCAAATTCGCAAAACATCGCGCAAAATGAGCCAAACTCGTCAAAAAATCGCGGAAAAAACACGAATTTCGTCAAAAAATCGCGCATTTCGTCAAAGGAGCGCGAAAAAAAACGAAAATTTTGTCAAAGGAGCGTGAAAAAAACACAAATTTTGTCAAAGAATCGCAGAAAAAATCGCGAATTTCGCCAAAGAATCGCTGAAAAAAACGCAAATTTTGTCAAAGAGCCGCGAAAAAAATGCATATTTAGCGCCAGGAGGAGATTTCCCGAGGCGCGGATCCAGTGTGTGGGGGGGGGGGGCGATCCCCCCCCCCCCCCCACACGAATCCAAAGCTTTTAACGGCAGTTTTCGCGGAACAGGCAGTCAAGCGAACGAAAATCAAACACTTTTCGGGTGTCAATCGTAAACCTTATTGACGTTTCGCCAATTAATGATCAAAAAAGGATTATGCCCTGTCAAAAGGCATATGGCGACATAATTTTTGACACTATGGGTTTAGGTGGGGTTCGATGCCACTTAGTACCTTTTGTTGAATTTCTTCAACAGAAATTTGACACCGTTATGCGGATCCCTTTAAAGTGTGGAAACTTTTTCATCTTTTCAAAGAGGCTGCACTTCTAATTTCTGTATAATATTTTTCCAGAGAGCTCTTTTGTTTGAGAAAAGAATGGGATTCGTAGCAGTTTTCAAAGAAACAAAGAAGCAAAAAAAAGAAAGGACCTTTTAAAACTTCAAGCATCTTAATATTTTCTGAAAAAAGCCACTAATGTTTTAAAAAAATGTACTGCTATTGCCACCCACAATGGTGAATTTCAAGGTGTATTTGATGAATGAACAAAAAATGATTATGTCTTAGTCACTTAAAAGCTAAAATACATATGGTGTGTTAATTTTTTTAAAGCCAACGAGGTAAACCAGTTCTTCCTTTATGTATTTACTTAATGAAAGGCCTTCTAGGTGATTTGAATAGAAAATGCCGCTCTACTGTCACCCACCATTCATTGTTTGGTTTACCATTTTTCGCTGTCTTTCTACCTCTTGTAGAGTAGCTATGGAAACAGACCTAGGTCTCAGTAACAAATTTTAACCTAATAATGCGTAGATTATGAAGAAGTATACGCACCACTGAGATGACACATTTTGATTTTTCAAGGATGTTAAGACCCCTTGAGATTTTTATTCAGTCCCTTTTTTTGAATAAACCGTTAAGATATGCAATTACCAGACTAAAAATGAAAAGAATAAAAATAAGACATTTAATAAATAAATTCTATGGTAACATTTGTAATTTTTCGGCACAATTAGTAACAATAAGTCATATTTTGAGGAGAGGAGGCTTATATAATAGGGTAGGCCGAAAAAACCTTTTTTTCGATTTTCGATGATGGGTAGTGCGGAAAAGTTGCCACTGGTGGCACTAAGTTGACACAAAAAATTTGAGATTTTTCGGACAATTCCTTCATATGCGCAAATGGCTTGAAGTTTGGCTCAAATGCTGATTTTTGAATTTTTTTTTGCAAAAGTTTAAAAAATGTTATATTTAAGTTTTTTTTTAGCTGAATTTACTTGAAATGTAATATTTAGTGTACGAAATGTTTAAATAAGCTCTAATTATGTATGATTTAATAGTTATGTGCATTTTGAACTAGCTGACGTTTATAGCTTTTTCGCGTATAAGTGAGCAAAAATTGCGGGAATTGTGACTACAGGGAATAAAGATCTCGTCATCGGTAAAGACTTGGTCAGGAGTCAGAAAAAGAAACTTGGAAAGAAGATACTGGAGAAGGAAGATCTTAGAGGAAGAAAAATTACAAGCATCTTTTTTGATAGTAGAAAAAATAAAACGATCTTCATAAAAAAGGGGGACTAGTAGCACCGTCGACAGAAAGATGAAACAAATATCACCATGTTGTCTGAACGTAGTTTGGAATATTTGGGTCACTTGACACCTCCTTCTGACCACTGCGGAGAAATAGCAAAATCATTATATAATTTTCTAAGCCAGAATAAAGCCTCCTTTGAAAAAAATCAAGAAGAGAACTGCAACATTTGATATGTATTCTTCATACGAACGAGGTCCCACTCTGACAGGGACATCATCTGTCTAAGCTAGATGGTAGAACCACTTGGCCTAAGACCTTTACCAACTGAAACGGAGCTAGATTAATAGAGTACTTAAATCTTCAGCCTTTTGCATTTTTGATGTCCATGAAACAGGAATAGGCCCGTAGAAATGAACAAGTGCATTTTCACACGCCATTAGGGATTATGTGCTTCGTATTTCTCTCGACGGTGCCGCTTGTTCCTTTTTTCCTACAAAGATCGTGTTGTTGTTTCCACTATAAAAAAATATGGTTGTAATTTTTCCTCCTCCCAGATATTCCTCCCCCTGTATCTTTTTTTCAAGTTTCTTTTTCTGTCTCCTGACCAAGTCTTTATCGATGACGAGATTTTTATTCCTGGTTGTCACAATTCCTGCATTTTGAAGCACAGATGAAGCCCTTAACGCAGTTTACCCATATGATAAATCACTTCTAAATCTGGTGAACGCTCTGTGAGAAAGAAATATGTGTTTGAGAGTGTCTGCTTTTGAAGGCCCTGGTTCAAATTCTGATTCAGACGAATTGCCTGCTTCAAAGTTCCCACTTTTTTAATCTTCTGACAAATAGCTGTATTTTAGGGCAGAAAAATAATTAAAATCCCACCTCTCAGTTACTGCCATCTCCAAAATCCCCCCTCATCCTCGTGATGACTGATTGCGTTTTCATCGGTTTCTACTCCATATCTCCTCTCCTTCCCGAATTGCTGTCAAGACATGCTGTGATCCGGCATTCAAATATGTGATTCTGAAAGCATCGAAAAACCGGAATAGAATAAAGACAAAAGAGAGAAACCGACGAATGAACCAAACTATACTTACATTTTTTACTCAGCTATACGCGAAAAGGCTATAAAAATCGCCTAATTCAAAATACACATAACTAATAAATAATAGATAGTCAGAGCTTATTTAATCATTTCGTACACTAAACATGACATTTCAAGTAAATTCAGCCAAAACAAATTTAATTTACCATTTAAAAAATTTTTGCTAAAAAAGTTCAAAATGAGCATTTGAGCAAAACTCCAAGCCATTTGCGGCAAATGAAGGAATTGTCCGAAAAATCTCAAATGTTTTGTGTAAACTTAGTGCCACCAGTGGCAACTTTTCCGCACTACCCATCATCGAAAATCGAAAATAGGCTTTTTTCGGCCCACCCTATTATATAATAAGAGGGTTGGTTAACCGAGTGTGTCGGTTAATTGAACGTCGGATAATCGAGTGTCTATAGTAATTTTAAATAGTATTAATTATTTCATATTCATATAATAATTAACTGCAAAGAATTATTTAACCAATAGAAATTATGACTGTGTTGATTATATATCATCCATCCGGTATCGCCCCCCCCCCCCCCAAAAAAAAACGAGTCTCTGGATCCGCCCCTGAACTATCCACGATCGTCCGGATTGTCGCCATCCGTATCCCTGGAATGGCGGAATGATCAGTACGCATGCGCAAGAAATTCTGACTTTGCTGACTTCAACAACTCTTCTGTTGCTGCTGTGATGAATTTGCGTGTTAAACAACGATGTTGCATTACTTATTTATTTTAGTGAATCCTGATTGAATTTTGATTCCAAAGGTAAGTAAACTTTCGGATCTTAACTTTTTAGAGTGAACTTTTGAGTTATGCACTAAAATATAAGGCTTTTTTCATAATCTTTACCATGAGACAGGTGAACTTTCATAGAAAGGTTATAGGCATTTTTATGTAAATACTCGTAATAATAATACGGTATAATCGTAAAACAAACCTTTCTTCATTATGTTTTTACAGAAATTAAAATTAATAATATTATTTTTAAAGATAGATCATACCATGACTCGCAAAAACATTGCTTACGACCCATTGTTTGGAAACAGTTGATTTATATATAAAAGTACATTTAAGCATTTTGTTGATAACGTGATAACGAACAAGTAAAAATATCAGGGCTGAAACTAAGGGGGGGGGGGCATGTGCCCCAGGTGCCAGAACAAAGGGGCGCCAAATGAAAGATTATACCTTTGAAATGGATCATTTTCTTCTGATGGACTGATGTCTTCTATTATTATGAAACAACGGCCATAAAAAAATTATGGCCATTTTTTTCTTCCCATTCTGACCAGAAAATCAGAGTTCTAACTTTTTATGGCTGCTCTTTCATCTTCACCTAACACTTCATTTATAATGGTTGTTTCATAATAATAGAAGACATTAGACCATCAGAAGAAAATAACTCGGTGAAAGCAGAAACTCGGATAATCGGGACTCTAACTGTATATTTCATTTTAAAATGATCTTTAGAATATTTTTGTTGGTATTCAGAAGGGAGTCATAACCCCCGTGACCTCCCCCTTGGATCAGCCATTGTAGATTACGTAGTATTACATATTTTAATATTACATATTTTAAATTTTAAAATAAGCCGGCTATTAGAAAATTAGTAAAATTCTCTTTGTAAATATACTTTGCGGAAAAGGGGGGGGGGGGCACTAAAATCCATGCTTGCCCCGGGTGCAAAAAAGGCTAGTTTCGGCCCTGAAAAATATTCATAAAGCTTTAAATGCAACTTTTAAATTAATTTAACCGTTAAATTTATTTATCTTTAAAAAATCTAATAAAAATACTCATAAAGTATCTTTTTATTTCAAGAATAACCTGCTTATAAAATTAATTTTGTAAAATAGGATATGATTTAAATTTTTCTAACTAATCCTGCATGGGGTCCAATAGAAAAGGTCCATTTGGGGCCCCTCTGTAATACTTTAGCAGCTTCATTTTGTCTTTATATATATATATATATATTTTTAAAAATACTAGCTGATTTTTAGCTTCCTTTTTTGGGGGGGGGGGGAGGTTGTTCAGTGAGACACACGGCATCCCTGAAAAAAGATAAAAAGTACACTGTTTTAATTCTTCATTTAAAAAAATACGTCGTAATAATAATTTTCTTTTCGATTTTTATGTTACACTTAGCTATGTTGTTTTTGGTTTCGATGTGTTTAAAAAATGTCTTGCATGAGATGTTTTAAGAAAAGATTTTTAGACTAGCTTAATCCATCTACCTGTTTTCCATTTTAAATAACATTAGCCTTGGCTGTGTTCCCTCTTTAGTTATTATTTAAAGACGCAGCACCCTGACTTTTTAAAATCTGCAAAATGCACCCTGCCCATTTTTTAATATAGTGAAATGTACCGCTATCCCCGCTGTGCACAAATATCTCATAAAACTCTTCGACAAATCACAGTATTTCAAATTCTGTGTGCTCTAAAGCTTGAAACAATTATAGAACTTCCTTATTTCTTTAGGAAAACATGTTATTCAATCACATTGTAATTCAAATGTATTTTTTAAATTTTTTAATTCATAAAATCATTTAAAGTTAATATTTCTTTACTTACCATACATAAAAATATTCGTTTTTTTTTCACTCTTTACTAAGCATGTCACTGTTTCTCTTGAAAAGTATTCTTCAATAAAATATTATATGGAAAACTATATCTCAAGTTGAAACGTTATATAGGTGCAAATATTTGCACTTTTTTACATTGTTTTCCTCTACTCTTTTCTGTCTACAGTAAACACCAGGCTTCGTAGCAGATTTTTTCAAATTCTTGATCCATTCCATGTAAGAACAAATAAAACAATGCAATGTTTCAGACATATCATTTTCATTTTGTAATTTTTATTATGAATATTAATTCCCTTTGCAATGGGAACTGGGTGTTTAAAATCATTATTAGCTCTGGTACTTCTACATTATCCCGTTAATCATTTTCCATAAAAAAAAACTATCGCCAAAAAATTGTAACACCTAATAAGCAAAAGGAAGCACTAACATTGGAATTAAAAAAATAAAATAAAAAATCAGAAAAGCTGCATTTACTAAATTGCTAACTATCAGTAATTTTAAACAGTGCATTTTATGACACATTATTGAAAACTGAAATAAAAAGCTTGGATATTTATTTGTTACACTATTTTTCTTAACTATAACTCTCGGCTGGTGAATCTTTGTGACGTCAATTGAAACTGATCTATTATATGGAACTATGCATAGGGGGGAGGTGAGAGGGAATTTCAATGGCATCATTCTTCCATTTGTTTATTGGCATTACATACAGTTTGTTTGTTTGTTACAATACGAAAGGTTTTTTTTTTTTTTTTTTTTTTTTTTTGTTCATGAAAAGTGGTCGACGGGATAATGGAGAATTACTTCAATTTCTTTGAATTTGCTTAGGTCAAATGTAAAGATAATTGAAGTTCTCTAATGCGACATGAGATCCTTTATATTAAATTTTATTTTGAATTCATTTGATTTTTGTATCTTCAGTTATTTTATTTATTATTTCTTGTATGTGCAAATTGTAGGATCCAAAAAGTCCCAGCAGGGATAAATGAAAGCTAAAATGATACTCCAAACATCCAGCAGTTGAAGTTCAGTTCTACATAAAAGTTTTAAGGAAATAAATTCTGAAATTGGTAAGTTTTCTTTAACTATTTCTGAATAAGGCATCATTATAAAATAAAATTCATATCAAATCTATGCATATTTGTATCTCCCTGTTATATGTTCTTTAATTATATTTTTCTGCAGCAAAATTATAATTGATATTCCTTAAAGCAATAAGCTCAAGACTGGAGTCGGGCGTCGCAGATTTACTTTCTTTTTCTTTTTCCATTGAATCTTTATTTTGCTTTGTATAATGTTTAGCTCTTTATTACTTAATACAAAAACTTAAGATTATTATTAATAAAATGCATAAAGATGTTACACGTAAGTGATTGTTTGATTAATTAGCAATTCATTTGTAAAATGTTTTACCTGCAGATTATTTTGTGCCGCTGAAGTATCTTTCACAGACACTTGGATAATGTTCTGCTAATGGGTCTTTTAAAGTAAAGGTAAGCAAGCTTAAATGGAAGTTCTCTTATTGTAACTTTTGTTAAGATAATTAAATGCAATTTTTCTGTAATAGAGGTAAATGAAACTTCTCTTTTAAAAAATGAAAATACATGTACAAAATTATCACAATAACGCCAATTAATGGAAATGGTAAGGTTGAAAATTTAATATAAAATTTGAATAGTTTATTTTTATTAGCATAGCTGCGATTTTAGTGCAATCAAATGGTAATCATCAGAAATATTTAACTATTTTTAGAAAAAAAAAATCTTTTTTAATAACTATTCATTTTAAATTATTTGCTCTCTTTTTTTCTTTTTCTTAAATACAGATTCTTATAATACTTGTTCAATTGTATGTACATATACAATAGACTTCCTCAAATCCGTAAAGAAATATTTGCTTTCTTTTTCTTAAGTATAGATTCTTATAACACTTGTTCAATTGTATATACAGTAGACTCCCTCAAATCCACAAATGCCTAAAATCTGCACATCATTGAAGATGTAAACAATGAAACTTTCAGTTTACATGTAGGGACAAAATTACAGAATTTTTTATTTTAATATATAATTCTTGTTAATATGACTGAACGCATGCTTTTTTATGAAGGAAGTATAAATTTATTTCTGAAAAAATCAAGATATTGCTGGATGCTGATATCACTGGTATTTGTAATCTTTTTACCAAATCTTTTTATGTATTATTCAAGCTTTTTTGCAATAAAGTCTGGCTAAACCTGAAAAAAAAAAAACTTCCTTATTTTATGATTTTGATAGGAATTAGTAGGGTACCTTTATGAGGCAAGTTTCATTGAATAATTCAAGAAAAACATATCTCATATTTGTTATGCATATTTAATTATACATTATTAATTATTTACTTGAGCTTTTCTTTTAACTTATTTTTTAAATTAACTTAATTTTTATTTTAGTTTACTATTTTGCTTAATTATTTTAATATTTTACTATATTGTAAGCATTCATTATAATTTCGATTGCATTATTACATTGAAATTACTGTTTAAAAAATGATAATAAAACTATGACCATAAATCTGCAAAATTTTGTAATCCGCACAACCTCTGGTCCCAAGTTGTGTGGATTTGAGGGAGTCTACTGTATATATTTGAAATATAAATGCATACAAATAAATTTTGCCAAAAAAAGTAAGCAATTTTCTGCAAAAAATTAAGTTGAAAACAACTTTTATAAATATGCGAGTACGTAATTATTTATGACAATTCATTTGTTTTTTAACTTTCATTGATATATATGTACAGTAGAAGGTCTTTATAATTCAATTCTATATAATGCACAACTCCTCAGATTTAAACAATGAATTGCAGTTAAGAAGCTTCTGTATTGTAAAAAAAACTGCTATTATCTAGAGGACTAAAATTGATACATTAGTTATCTTTATCTCCTTAATTTAGAGTTTTTTTAATCAAAAAATTGTTATTACAATAATATTGTTTTAAAATGAACAATATCATAAATGATTTGGTCCAGATTCATTTCAACTATGTTTATAAAGTAAATTTAACAATGTGTGAAATGATTTATAATCTGTGCAACTCTTAGTCCCAAAGAATGCAATATAAAAATACTCTATTTTAATTTGATATCTTTCAGACGCATTTGGCCATGTTTACAAGGTATGCTTAATCATAATTTTAAAATGTGTTTCATATAATACACAACCTCATGTTTTTAGGTTTGCGTCATAAAGATAGCATATATATATATATACTGAGAAATTTTATAATTATTTATCATATATATTGAGAACCTTAAACTTAAACTAACATTGAAATGCAGTTTTGGTTAGTTTAGACTTGAAAGCTATATTAAAACTAAATACACAGGAAATGAAAATTATAATAAAATGAACTCTAGTTAGTGCAGGCTTCCAAAGGAGTCCATTTTTCGTCTGCATTACACAATGTCCGTAACGTTATTAAAAATATGGGAGAAAGGATACTGTTCGCATTAACCGAAGACTCATTCACAAAAATCTGCCTTAGATGCTTTCAATCCTGATAACAGTTTTTATGTTGTATTATCTATTTTGTTTATATATTATAGCTATATCTTACAGATAAGAGTATTAATGTAATATTGTAATATATTACCATTTTTTAAATAACGGAAGTTTCGAGAATAATATTTATAATAGTGTGAGGAACAATATAATTTAATTCTTTAAAATGGTATCATTTTATTATAGTACTTAAAAAACAATTTTATATAGATGAGATGTGTAACACAATATAAATTTGTTTTCAAACTGCAGTGATACAGGTTGAAACTCTTTGTATTTTTTAAATTAGCTCTATTGGTAATTAAGTAAATGCAACTGAAAAATCATTTCAACAGAGATATGATACCTTACAATTTACAAATATCTGTGTTAAATTAAGCTAGAAAAGCTGCTGTCAGAATTCTGAGACTGAAAGGCTAAACTTTTAATTGATGGCTTTTCTTTCTTTTATGTAAAAAGCAGGCCCGCCCGGCGTTACCCGGGTTTTGTAAATAATAACTTTAAATAAAACTTAAGTTTATATCAATTTATATTCAAAATTGGTGGTAGTTGAAGTCAGAAATATTTTTTTGTCGTTCATGTAACAGCTGGAGAACCTAAGATGTTGTTAGAAAAATAAAGCTAGTGAATCGGACTATTTTTAAGGGATCATTGGAACATAATTTAAAAGAAATGTGCAAAAAATTGAGGAAACGCTTAAAAAGGGGCTCTAGGGCCCCAGTAAAAATATGTGAGTGTTAGTCTAAGGAGAAGAGTTCAGACTCAACTTTAAAATTACGCACTGCGAAGGTGAGAAAAATAGGGTGTGAAAAACGCATGGCACACAAATAATTTAATGGGCCATGGACCGGGTCCTACAGGACCCTAGACGGGCCTATGGTCTTAATTGGAATGTAGAAACGGGAGAATAACTAAATGGAGAATGTATCCAAAAATCAAGATCAGATAAAAAGGAAGCAATTTATTAAAAATTTAGTGTACTAAAACTTCAAGGGCAAATGTACTGACCCCTTGCAAGGGTGACAGCGACTTAACTGAAATGTAGAAAGGGGGTAGAAAATGAAAGGAGAAATTACCCCAAAAACGAAGAAGATCGGATAGAAAATAGGCATGTTATTAAAAATTTAGTGCACTAAATCTTCAAGGGGCCCTGTACCGGGTCCCTTGGAAGTTTGTCAGGGTCTTAACTGAAATGTAGAAATGAGGTAGAAACTGAAAGGAGAGTTCACCCCAAAAACGAAGAAGATCGGATATAAAAGAGGCATGTTATTAAAATTTAGTGCACTAAAACTTCAAGGGGTCCTATACTGGGTCCCTTGCAAGGGTGCCAGGGTCTTAACTGAAATGTAAAAATGGAGTAGAAATTGAAAGGAGAATTCATTCCAAAACCGAAGAAGACCAGATAGAAAAGAGGCATGTTATTAAAATTTAGTGCACTAAAACTTCAAGGGGCCCTGTAACAGGCCCCTTGACAGGGTTCCAGGGTCTTAACTGAAAATGTAGAAATGGGGCAGAAAATGAAAGGAGTATTCACCCCCAAAACGACGAAGAATGGATAGAAAAGAGAAATGCTATTAACAATTTAGTGCACTAAAACTTCAAGGGGCTCTGTACTGGGCCCCTTGCAAGGGTTCCAGGGCATTAACTGAAATGTAGAAATGTGGCAGAAACTGAAAGCGAATTCACCCCAAAAACGAAGAAGAACGGATAGAAAAGAGGCATGTTTTTAAAATTTAGTGTACTAAAACTTCAAGGGGCCCTGTACTGGGCCCCTTGATAGGGTTCAGGGTCTTAACTGAAAATGTAGAAGTGGGTCAGAAACTGAAAGGAGAATTCACCCCAAAAACGACGAAGATTTGATAGAAAAGAGGCACGTTATTAACAATTTAGTGCACTAAAACTTCAATAGGCCCTGTACCGGGCACCTTGGATGTTTGCCTGGGTCTTAACTGAAATTTAGAAACGGTGTAGAAACTGAAAGGAGAATTCACCCCAAAAACGAAGAAGATCGCATAGAAAAGGGGCATGTTATTAACAATTTAGTGCGATACAACCTCAAGGGCCCTGTACCGGGCCCCTTTAAAGGGTACCAGGTTCTTAACTGAAAGGTTGGAATGGAGTAGATATTGAAAAGAGAATTCACACCGAAAACGAAGAAGATCGGCTAGAAAACAGGCATGTTATTAACAATTTAGTGCACTAAAACTTCAAGGGGCCCTGGATCGGGCCCCTTGAAAGGGTGCCAGGGTCTTAATTGAAATGTAGAAATGGCGTAGAAACTAAAAGGAGAATTCACCCCAAAAACGTCGAAGATCGGATAGGAAAGAGGTATGTTATTAACAATTTAGTGCACTAAAAGTTCAATGGACCCTGTACTGGGTTCCTTGACAGGATTCCAGGATCTTAACTGAAAATGTAGAAATGGGGTGGAAACTGAAAGGAGAATTCACCCCCCAAAACGACGAAGATTGGATAGAAAAGAGGCACGTTATTAACAATTTAGTGCACTAAACCTTGAATGGGCCCTGTACCGGGCCCCTTGGATGTTTGCCTGGGTCTTAACTGAAATTTAGAAATGGTGTAGAAACTGAAAGGAGAATTCACCCGAAAAACGAAGAAGATCGCATAGAAAAGGGGCATGTTATTAACAATTTGGTACAACTTCAAGGGGCCCTGTACCGGGCCCCTTTAAAGGGTATCAGGTTCTTAACTGAAATATTGGAATGGAGTAGAAATTGAAAGGAGAATTCACCCCGAAAACGAAGAAGATCGGATGGAAAAGAGGCATGTTATTATCAATTTAGTGCACTAAAACTTAAAGGGGTTCTGTACTGGACCCCTTGGCAGGGTTCCAGGGTCTTAACTGAAAATGTAGAAATGGTGCAGAAACTGAATGGAGAATTCACCCCAAAAACGACGAAGATCGGCTATAAAAGAGGCATGTTATTAACAATTTAGTGCACTAAAACTTCAAGAGGCCCTGTACTGGCCCCCTTGCAAGGGTTCCAGGTTCTTAACTGAAATGTAGAAATGGGGCAGAAACTGAAAGAGAATTCACCCCAAAGACGAAGAAGACCGGATAGAAAAGAGGCATGTCATTAAAATTTAGTGCACTAAAACATCAAGAGGCCCTGGATCGGGCCCCTTGAAAGGGTGCCAGGGTCTTAACTGAAATGCAGAAATGGGGTAGAAACTAAAAGGAGAATTCACCCCAAAAACGTCGAAGATCGGATAGAAAAGAGGCATGTTATTAACAATTTAGTGCACTAAAAGTTCAATGGGCCCTGTACTGGGCCCCTTGACAGGATTCCAGGGTCTTAACTGAAAATGTAGAAATGGGGTAGAAACTGAAAGGAGAATTCACTCCAAAAACGACGAGGATTGGATAGGAAAGAGGCATGTTATTAACAATTTAGTGCACTAAAACTTCAAGGGGCCCAGTACTGGGCTCCTTGACAGGGTTCCAGGTTCCAGGGTCTTAACTAGAAATGTAGGAATGGGGCAGAAACTGAAAGGAGAATTCACCCCAAAAACGACGAAGATCGGATAGAAAAGAGGCTTGTTATTAACTACTTAGTGCACTAAAACTTCAAGGGGCCCAGTACTGGGCCCCTTGCAAGGGTGCCAGGGTCTTAATTGAAATGTAGGAATGGGGTAGAAACTGAAAGGAGAATTCAACCCAAAAACGAAGAAGGTTGGATAGAAAAGAGATACCTCTTTTCTATCCAACCTATTCCTATTAGCAATTTAGTGCACTAAAATTTCAAGGGGCCCTGTAATGGGCCCCTTGACAGGGTGCCAGGGTCTTAACTAAAATGTAGAAGTGGGCAGAAACTGAAAGGAGAGTTCACCCCCAAAACGAAGAAGATCGGATCGAAAAGAGGCATGTTATTAAATATTTAGTGCATAAAAACTTAAAGGGGCCCCGGCCCTTAAAAAATTAAAAATCTGAGCCTCAGGTGCATCAGGACCTGTCTTGGACTAATCACTCCTGAATTTTCAGACTTCTACGTGCGGTAGATTTCGCTAGCCATCGCCAACAGTCACACACAGAGCGATTTGTTCTTTTATTAATATAGATATATTTATATAAAGTGAAATTGATTTAATTTTTTTATGTGTACAGAAATTTTAAAAATGTTTATTATTTTATATTTTTTTTAGAATATACAGTAGACTCCCTTAAATCCGCGACCCTAAAATTCGCGAACGCCTAAAATCCGCGTATTTTTTCAGATGTAAACAATGAAATTTACAGTTAAGTTGCAGGAACAAAATTCAAGATGGCGCCGAAATCGGCAACTACCGCAATGTTTTTTTTACAAAATTTTTTGTTAATCATTCTCTTTTGGCTATTACAGCTGATTTATTACTAAATAAATTTACATTACTTTTGATTTTGATATAAATTAGCATATCTATATCAAAAATCCCAGGGTACGAAATGGAAAAATCCACGAACCGGAACGCTATCTTAAAATTATTGTTCGCGGAATTTTTTTTTAAATTATAGACAAATTTATTTCTAAACATACAAAGCAGTATAAGAAAAGCATTCAGGTCTCTAAATAACAATGGAAAAGGTTACAGTGAGCGCAATAAGCTATACAGGGTGATTCAGCTCGTCGGTGACAAACTTTAAGGATCGATAGAGCACACCTAGACGAACATTTTTGAATAGGGAATGTAGGGTCCCTGACGCGATGGTAAGGCGCTAGGCGCTTTCGAAAATTTGGGTGCCGAAATTCGAAACGTCATAAAAACTAGGGAAATGGTTAGATTTTCTTGCTTGTTGCGTCGAAATGATTCTGTTTGTTTAGACTTTCTTCAGTACCAATTTGATAAGCGTATCTCTTAAAACATGGATAGGGGGCGCTGCAGACTTTGGAGAGCTAGACAACAACTTTAAGCCCGTTATTTTGATAATTTAACACATGCTCGCCAAAGTTTATACTCTAACTTAAAGTTTGAACCCAAAAGTAGAGCCCTGCAAAAAGCGTAAGAGCCGGAATAAAATGTCAAAGTACAGGGTGGTCGAAACTCGAAGGCTCCTAGGAGATAAACAAACAGATTTCTTGACTTATGGCATGCATTTTCATGATTCTGTTTGCTGGGGCTCTCTGAAACTCAGTTGAACGGTACAAAAAGAAACATCGATAGGGGGCGCTTTGGGCAAAAAACATAATTCGTTGACATTTCGGACGCTAACTGGAAACGGGGCGCTACGATCAGTTAGAAACAAAACAAGAGAGTAATTTACTTATCATAAGAAGCTATTAAAACTGCAGTTTGTTTGTTTTTTTTAACAAACATAGCTGGTTTCAATCATGCACAATGCGCGCAATAAAATTTACATAAGGTGCTTTTTGCTGATTTATGCAAAAGATATCGTACCATATCGATATGCAAAAGATACGTAATGCGTAGACGACAACGCGAGATGACGTAGTTGTATGCGCAGACACGTCTTTTGAACGTGCGGTACCTACTTAAGCTTCGGGTTACTTGTCTGCAGATCGGTAATAGGATGGAACGGTACACAAACTCTGAATTGGCTGACATGCATTTGGCGTATGGCGCTGCTGGTTGTAATGGACGAGCCGCTCAGCGGTTGTACGCCGAGCGTTACCCCAACAGGCAAATCCCCTGCCATGCCTTCTTCGCTCGAGTACACCAGAGGTTGTCCACAACGGGATCTTTCGACGGAGGCAGGCCTGAACGGGAGCGATCAGTGAGCACCCCCGACAACGAAGAGGCTGTGCTTAACCTGGTTGAGGACAACCCAGGTCTTAGCACGAGAGATATCGCCAGACATGTTGGCATTTCGCAAGCAACTGCGTGGCGCATCTTACGTTCCCGGAATCTGCACCCCTACCACATCCAGCGGGTGCAGTTGCTCAGAGAGCAGGATTTTGGCCCTCGAGTGGAATTCTCAAGATGGTACTTGGCGATGAGATCCAGGGATCCCCGTTTTGTAAACAGCATTTTGTTTACGGACGAGTCCACCTTCATCCGGGAGGGAATGTGGAACGCCCACAACAGTCATGTGTGGTGTGATGAAAATCCACATGAAACCAGAAGCCGAGCAGCCCAGGAGCGTTTCTCAGTAAATGTGTGGGCCGGCATTCTGGGGGATTGCCTCATTGGCCCTTATTTGTTACCTGAACGGCTGACAGGTGGAAATTACCTGATTTTCCTGGATCAAGTGCTGCCGCAGCTTCTGGATGAGGCGCACGTACCCGAAGGTTCGCGTCGCCAGATGTGGTTCCAGCACGATGGAGCTCCGGCCCATTACACGAACGACGTGCGTCTCCATCTAAACGCAAGGTATGGCCAGCGGTGGATCGGGCGTGGGGGTCCAGTTCACTGGCCTGCCCGATCACCAGACCTCACCTGCTTGGATTTCTTCCTTTGGGGTTACCTGAAGGCCGAGGTATACCATACACCTGTCAGCAGTGCTGAAGAACTTGTGGCGCGCATTGTGGCAGCTGCAGGGCAGATCAGAGATACTCCTGGCATTGTTGGAAACACACACTCCTCAATGCGACGGAGGTGCGAAGCCTGCATCATGGCCCAAGGTCGAAATTTCGAGCATCTTCTGTAGTGTTATTTTTTGTAAATAAATTTCCAGTATCATTGATGTTTTTGGTCTAAATTTATTCAGAAGTGTTGAGCAGAGGTAGAAAATGTGTTTTCATTATTACTAACTGATCGTAGCGCCCCGTTTCCAGTTAGCGTCCGAAATGTCAACGAATTATGTTTTTTGCCCAAAGCGCCCCCTATCGATGTTTCTTTTTGTACCGTTCAACTGAGTTTCAGAGAGCCCCAGCAAACAGAATCATGAAAATGCATGCCATAAGTCAAGAAATCTGTTTGTTTATCTCTTAGGAGCCTTCGAGTTTCGACCACCCTGTACTTTGACATTTTATTCCGGCTCTTACGCTTTTTGCAGGGCTCTACTTTTGGGTTCAAACTTTAAGTTAGAGTATAAACTTTGGCGAGCATGTGTTAAATTATCAAAATAACGGGCTTAAAGTTGTTGTCTAGCTCTCCAAAGTCTGCAGCGCCCCCTATCCATGTTTTAAGAGATACGCTTATCAAATTGGTACTGAAGAAAGTCTAAACAAACAGAATCATTTCGACGCAACAAGCAAGAAAATCTAACCATTTCCCTAGTTTTTATGACGTTTCGAATTTCGGCACCCAAATTTTCGAAAGCGCCTAGCGCCTTACCATCGCGTCAGGGACCCTACATTCCCTATTCAAAAATGTTCGTCTAGGTGTGCTCTATCGATCCTTAAAGTTTGTCACCGACGAGCTGAATCACCCTGTATATACTGATAATAGCATTAACACTGTTCTCCTTGCTATCACTAGATGGCAGCATAGGATTTTTGGAATCGAATTGAATCGATTTCATTCGTAATATTTTTATTTTACATAATTATTTTAATAATTACTTACTTTTAAACTAATAAATTATTTTAATATTTTACTTATTTTAATGTTTCCCTTTATTGTAAGCATTCATTATAATTTCCCTTACTTAACTACCAATCAAATTAATGTTTCAAAAATGTAAACAAATCAATGACCAGAAATCTGCAAAATTCAAAAATCCGCACAACCTCTGGTCCCAAGCTGTGCGGATTTGAGGGAGTCTACTGTATAACTTTTAAAAAAAATTGTAAGAAGTCAAATTTTCCAGAGAAAACTTTTTTTTTCCTCCGTCACTGCAAAATTTTCCATCTCTTACATCTCTCTTAATTCTCTCTTATATATATTCATGCAAATTTTAATGTATTTTTTTTTTTTAGTATTTTATTATAAAAATGATTTTTAAATGTATATAATGAATATCGAAAGATTTTGCTCTAATATAAAATAATTTTTACTTTCAGTAAATAAAATAGGTTTTTTTTAAAATCTGATTTATTCACAAACAAAAATAAATAGCACTTGCAAGCAAATTCCAAACCGCTTCCGAAAGTGAAAGTACCTTTATTAAAAAAATCTGCAACCGAAATAAAAAAAAGTAAAAAATAGTCATATTAGGGATCGACCTCAGCTTTCTTATGCAAAAAAAATCGTTTAAAAATATTCAAATTTGAACGAGAAATTTGAAAACAACCTGCCCATAGGATTAACATTACCAAGAGGTTGTTTTCAAGTGAGTGAAGAGTACCGTTAAAGGTGCTCGTCACTCAGTTTCCAAATTCCCCTTAGTAATGTTAAGTCTATGGCTGTTTAACGCATTCTTTTATTTAAAATATCTCCTCAGGATATTAATATTTTTTATTTCTATTTTCTGTGTGCTCTTCGCAAAGAATGTCTCTTTTTTTTTTAGTTGTCGAAATATTTCTAAAATATATGCTTAATTTAATATTTTATGTGTTCAAAGTGGACAAACTGGGAGTAAGATTAAAAGGGAGTAAAATTAATCATAGATTTTAGAAATATTTTGAGAACTAAGGTAAAAAAGAGACATCCTTTACGAAGAGCACACAGAAAAAAGAACTTAAAAATATTAATTACCGGAGGAGATATTTTTAATATAAGAATGCATCAAACGCCCATATTCTTAGCATTACCAAGGGGAATTCGGAAACTCAGTGACGAGCACCCTTAACCCTTTGAAGAATAAGTGATTGCATTTCTGTAATGTCGAAATAACACCGTAATCTTAAAATAATTTTGTTGCAAAATAAGCAAAAGCAAATTTACAGCTTTTTTTAACCAAAGTTAGAAAAGTAAAATTTAATAAAATGGTTCTGGTGCAAAACTTCATTAATCATAGGTGGAATAAAATATATCCCACTGCCCCTCAAGGGGTTAAGGGGACTCACTCTTCACTCACTTGAAAACACCCGCTCCGTAATGTTAATCCTATGGGCAGGTTGTTTTCGAATTTCTGGTTTAAAGTTGAATATTTTTAAACATTTTTTTTTTTTTTTTTTTTTTTTTTTTGCATAGGATAGCTTAGATCAATCTTTAATATGAATGTTTTTTGTTTTTTCGATTTTCGTTGCAGATTTTTTTTAAAAAAGGTACTTTCAGTTTCAAAACCGGTTCCAAAAGTGAAAGTACCTTTATATAAAAAAAAAAATGGCCTGGCTAACATAAAAGTAGTACCAAGTTAGAAATTAAAAGTTTTCTTATTTTCTTTTACACAAAATTTTGTTTAACTCCTCTAGTCATAATGATATTTTACTCTGAATTTTAATGTTTTTCAAATTATTTGTTTCAGATGCTGTTGAGAAAGAAACATATCAAGGGCACAAATTCAAAGAGTATTAAAGATATGATTACAGCATGTATAAGAATGTAAATGTTATGTAAAAAAAAAGTCTATAAATGTAAAGTAAAGTGCATTAAATATTAAATATATTTGTTGGTGTTGTCAATTTACAGTATTTTTTTTTCTTTCTTAACAGTGATTTAAAATGTATGAACTTCAGCAATTGAATTGTTTAAAACTTAAAATTCATGCATTCTAAAGCAACGAGTAAAATAATGGTATAATTATTTTTAAATATTACATTGGAATAAAAGGTGATTTGGTTACAGAAGTTTATTAAATATTTTGTGAAGAATATCGTGATGCAAAGTGATTTTAATATATTTTTTATGTGCTATATATCAAGCTTTTCATTTATTTACTATAAAAAAAAATTAACGATTTAAATGGATCTCATACATGGAACAACTAGATTGAATGTATTATTTAATATTTCATTGAAACCAAAGCTTGACAGAACAAGTTATCAGGTAAGAAGTGTTAAATATGATAGAATCTAATGGTACAAATATTAATAAACTTTTATGATCTTGTGTGTTTTTGCTTCAAGCTATTGAAATTTAAAGAGAAGAAAAAATATACCCTATTCTACCTAAAAATGCAAGTTTTTGAATAAACTTTATTATAGTACTTTAAAATATTGCCTATGTGATTGCTTTCGTATTTGAGATGTGACGTCAGAAAATTTTATCATTATTTTCCTTAGATTTATGTTAAAAATTAAATTCTAAAAATTTTGATTTGTTTAAGGTAAATGTTATACAGCCAAACCTCGTTAACACGAACACGCTTAATGCAAATTACTTTTAGCTGTTTTCGATTGCCCCATCCAATTGTATGTAACGTATTTAAGTTCGGATAACACGAACAAAAATAATTTCCCCTTGTGTGTTCGGATTAATGAGGTTCGACTGTATATATAATTGATCATTAACAGAACTTATTAATATGTTATTAACAGTAAATATTGAGCTAAATGCTTACATACTTTTAAAAAAGGTATTTCTTTTGAATTTTAATTTATAGAAATTTATTAGTTTAGAAAGAAAAATATAACAAATACAAAACATATTTGTTATTTGAGAATGAAGTATTTTCTTTCTTAGTTTTCATTAATTCTTCGCCATGTAGTAGGTAATGTTCTTTATATGATTTTATAAATTATCAAACCAAAAAAAAAAAAAAAAGAAAAAAAAAAAGAAAAAAGTATGAGAAAATTGATACTGCAAAAAAATCCAATAAAAATTTTGAGAATTTTTTTGTTAGCATTTCATTTAGGGCATACTCAAATTTTTCATTTTAAATGAAAACTTCTCGCACAGTCACAATTTCAATTTTGAAACTAAATACATGAAATTTTAAAGATATTTAAATGCCATACAAGTTTACTACATTTTTCAATTATCTCAAATGGTACATGTCTTAAATTAAAATTGTCTAAATGCACGACATGCATAAAATTTGCAGACATTATTTGAATACGAATTATTTTTTTTTTCTTTTTCTGTTAAGTAGGACCAGTATTAAGTTGTAACCAATGTTTTCGGTAATGGCGTTTCCCAAAGTCTGTTTGTTGTATCCCAAAAATCTGATTAAAATAAAAAATTGGACAGTGTTAAAAAACAAAGATTTTAGTCTTTTATTATTTTTTTTTAATATAGAAAGTGTTATTTAACTTTATTTTTATCTATATTGAATATAAAAACTGCAAATTTGATGTATTTATGAATTAAAATGACTTTGGAAAAGTATGAGGAATATGAAAAGAATGGAATTAAATTTATTTAATACTTATATGACAATCTGTGTTGAATTCAGAAGGTGGACCAGGAGGGAATCCCCTCCCCCCCCCCCACCCACACACACAGGGTTTGAGATTTATCCCTTTTAATGAACAAAAGTGCAATTTGCTCACCAGATCTGAATTCACCACCGATAGCAATATTTAACTACTTTTTAAACTATTCTAAGAAAAGAGTGAGTTTTTTATCCATTCAGCTATTACCGATAAAATTTGTTATTCTTCAAAAATTTGAATTCGGTATCTTTTTCATCACAAATTTTAATACAGATTTTGCTCAGGAGGAGTAAAATTCATTTGTTAGAAAAGTATAATATTAAGTCTAGACTCTAGACAATAGACCCTTGCAAGGCTTTCACACTGTAATCTTAGTTTATTTTCTGATACATTTTTCCTAAATTTATAATTATCGGCAATTTTTTTTAACCAAATAACTTGTACTAATAGGAGTGCATTATGTTAAAAGCCTTTCGTATAAAATCCCATTCAACGTTGTGTGTTTTGTATTTACATAAAAAAATGTATGTTCAAATCAGAAAAAATGTCTATGATGATATTAATCTAAAAGTATAAATAAAATTCAGTATGTTATATCAGATATGGGCAAAGAATACTCTCTAATGATACTCCATTCATCGTACGCTACTTATTAGTTGAAAAATAGGGATGTTGATAACAGAAATAATATATGATTTTTCACTTGAAATGAAGTAGTATTTTCTTCGCATTCATTTTTCATGCTAATTTTTATTAGAATTCATTCATATGGAATTATTCCTATATTTTCGAAAAACAACAGGAAAAATAATCATTCAAAAATAAATCTAATATTTTTTTTTAATAAAATGAAATATAGGATTTAAAAAATCAGAAAAATGAGGGGGAGAGGTGCGATTGTCCCACCTGTACTTCCTTAATGATGCTTCTTATTTTTATTAATTTTATATTGCACAGTTGTGTACACTGAAACATTTCTATTAAAAAATAGTGGTATCCTGGACAACAGTTGTCCAGACTACCGCTATTTTTTAATAGAAATGTCTTTGCCACTGCACAGTTTAAGATAAAATTAATAGAAATCTGAGTCCTCATTTAGGAAAAACAGCATGGGACAATTGCCCTCCCCTCCTAATTTTTTTAATTTTATTTTTTATATAAAGCGTCTGCTACTGATCCGATAAGCATCCTATGAATGCCGCATGCCGGACGAGCACAGGATGCACTGCACAATTCTACATTTTATCTCGTCCTGTGAGCGTCTTACTGTCATCCTATGAATGGTTGAAAATGACGTTAAGAGGACGTGATTATGTGTCTTTTATTGCTCCCCCCTGGACGTCCGCCGAATAACGATAGGATATTGCAGGATGTTCGACGGACGAGGCAATATACCGCATAGGACGCTTGTCGTACGTCCTCGGGACGTGTTTGTGTTGTATGCACTGCAAATAAGGGCGTCTTAAATTCAGACACATATGTGACTGAAAAAGTAATTCAGACACTTAAGTGTCTGAATATGGAATTTCAGACACATATGTGACTGAAAAAGTAATTCAGACACTTATGTGTCTGAATATGGAATTTCAGACATCACAGGAGTCTGAAATTAAGACACTTAAGTATCTTACTATATGATCATAGTATAAACACTGTAAACTGACCTGTCTGAAATTCAGACACATAAATGTCTTAAACTGGAGTGTTCAGTTTTCAACCATTTTAAAGTGTCTTAATTTTTAAGACACGTGTATACGTCTGAATTTAAGACATTTCAAACGTTTGAATCGCATCCCTTTTTGACCAACCTGCAACTTCGGCAATAAGCAGCCAATTTTTCCTTGTTTTTTGTAAGCTTTATACATTGTAAAAAATATCCGTTAAAATAATTGAATTATATTGCCAGTTGAGACGCCAGTTTACGTATTTTAATGCAAATTTTCTTCCGTAAATTCCAAAAAATTTTCTATTTTTTGCATGTTTCTGTATTTAAAAATTTCCATTTAAAGATACAATATAATCTTTCATGGACTTTTCCACATATTTAAATCACCACTTTTTAAACTCTAAAACTTTCTAAAAATATTAGACATGATTTATTTATTTTGTATTCTAACCAGTACCAGTGGCGTATCCTACTACATGGCCTAAAACTACAGTCCCCTCTGAAATTTATAGAAAATGTCAAGTTTAATTACGAAAGTTTAGCAAAAAGGCAGGTTTTAATCTTAAAAAGTGTGTTATTTCGCAGAAACCATGAAAATTTTCGTTTCAGCCAAGTTTCCGTTATGCAGAGATTTACAGAAGTTTTATTCACTGTTCCTTTTTAACCCTTTATCTACTGACGGTATTTATAAGTACCATTAAAATAACTTATTATAAAATTTATTTAATACATCAATTAGTAGTAAGACAGTTTATAATGAGTTACAGATGTATTACTTTATCTTGTTCCAAAAGCATTATTGGTTACACAAAACAAAAATATTTTTTTTAAATGATACATTTTGCCTTTGCATCTTTTCAGCTTTCTCGGCGTTGCGGTAGGGGGGGGGGGGATTTTTCAATTCGGAAATATTTCTATAGTAAGAACATTATATTTGTATATTTCCTAGTTCTACGAAATACTAAGAAAAATATTTAAAATAAAACGATTGAGTGGGTTTATAAATATTGCACAAAATCCCTATAAATTCAAATTTAATTAATCCTCCTACATCCTTCAATCCTTCTAAAATTCTTCTAAAATTTGTTAAATGATTATGTAAATCTTCTAATGTAGTTTCAAAAATTCACGAAAAATGCTTTAGAAGATAAAATTTTCATGAATTTATAATTCAGTACATAAAGGGTTAAACCTGTTTAAAGTCCTCTTTAAACCTGTTTAAAGAGGAGTTTTTTCGGTATCTTGTGTTCTCTTTTAGAAATATTTACTGTATCTCAGAGCCCTGCGTTTTAGAACAAAAACGAATTAAAATTTCTGCATATAGTTGTCTCAAAAAGAAAGTATCTTAGGATATGGAAATAATCAAACGCAATGAAAATTGAAATGATAACTGCAATGAAAAATGATTGGAAGGAAAATTACCAAAAACAGTGGCGCCATCTGTTTGACTAAGACAAGTCGAACTTATTATCTGTTTTTTATTTGAAATCACAGTGAAATACGTTTAACAAGAACACGCTTAACATGAAAAATCGGTTAATCCGAAATGATATAGTGGTCCGGACAGTATATTATGCAATTTAATACATTTTTTTTCTTTTAACACGAAACAAAAATCGTGCCCCCTCTACTTCATAAATGCAGAAAATAATTAAAAGTGTACGCAGTTAATAAGATGCGTTTTCGAATGGAGAGATGAATAAAACAATAGATGACCTCAAACAATTTGTGGGCAATGTGGTGCTGAAAAAGACACTTCAAAAAAAGATATCTAATTTTTTCCCCAAAAAACAATAATTTTTTACTTGCTTTTTATCCTAATGGATGCAATCTACGGGAAATCGAAATAAAATTTAACGACATCGAAAATATTGGTGAGTTTTCTTTTCTTTTACGAATCTTTTAATGCGAAAAAAAAATTTGGTCCCCTCAATTTCGTGTTAAACGTATTTCACTGTATATTAGGGTGGGTCGAAAAAACCGAAATTTTTATAATCGAAACGTAATAGGTCGGAAAAGTTGCATTTTGTGGTAAAGGTTACTTTCTTAAAATATTACACCAATCGGTTAATATCTTTTACCGCCGCAAAGGGGTTAAATTTCCAAAAAATCGCAAAAAACATAGTTTTTTCATTATTATTTTTCAGTTATTCAAACATAGCAATACAACTTCTAATAGAGCGCAATAGCTACATGAAGATATCAGAAATATCCCTGTAAAAGTTCATTAAGATGAAAGCATATCTTTTACTGCCGCAAAAGGACCAATTTTTTCAAAAAAATGGCAAAATTTCAATTTTTCGTTTTTTCTCTACTTTTATAATATCTCTAGAATTAAATTACTTTATTCCTACTAAAATGTTATAAATGTCTAGTAATTATGATAACAATAGATAAAATAAAAAAAATAAATAAAGGTACTCACTTATTTTTCTTGACGATCGCTTCATGCTATGCTGTTATACTTCATGTCAGCAATAGACAGAAGTTCCTTAATGTACCACAAATTACAAAAATGATATAAAATGAAGTATTTTATTAAGTGAAATCAAGATATTTTTAGCAGAATCGGGTTAAATAAAATTTAAATGAAAAGATATTTATTTGAAATGAATTTTATAATCTGATTTGCTTTCAAATGAAGCCATTATTCCTGGAGAGGCCAAAGTTGATCTAATGTAACCCTCCCTCTGCTCTTGACCACAAACTTTCGAAGCTGCTTCGGTGACTAATTTTACACATCTCTCTACTGCCTGTGTATGACAAGGAAATTTATAGCAGATAATATCTTTAATCGAACTTCTCAAACTCACCAGCGTTGTGAGATTGTTAGATGATAGAGAAATCGTAATAGGCGGTTCCGTTAGTTCACAGTTTTGCCAGTCAATTAAATCGATATAGTTTTCAGCTTCAAAGTTCAAGTCTGGAATAACGAAATATCAGATGGCGCTATTGGACTCTGCAGAATTTCTTGCTTTGGCAATTCTCTTCAAAGCTAGGGTCCTTATGTGCTTTCTTTCATCTGCTAGCATTCCAATAAGGATATTTTCGTGATTTGCGAAATAAGCATTTCGTGAAATCACAGGATCTATAATCTTTCGTAGATTGTCCGGCAAGTAACGGGTGTTTTTAATTATAGACCACAAATTCTGGGCACCATAGAAGCATGATGGATTCATTTTAATGGTGAACAAACCGATGCAATACACTTTCACGATGTACTTAGCTAGTATTACAAGTTCAGAAGAGGGTTCCTCTGTTCCAACATACAGTCTCAAAATTCGATTTGCAGTAGTGATCCACCTTGCATGAGATATTGGTCCAGGGTTTCGGCGAGATAAGTCAATTGAACACTCGCCTGTTGAAACAGCTTGCACTATTTCAAACATATACTTTTGGTCAGTTGACAAATCGTCTTTATTAACAGATAGGAGATCAGATTTAATTGGCTTAAAGTTTGCAACTGGTAATAATTCGCAAGTCGCAAGAGATTTCCCAATTGGCCCACAATAGGACCGAGGACCCGTCGTTTGTCCATCAAGATGTTCAAAAAGGTGTTTCAGAGGGAGCTCATTGAAGTGCAGAAGACAAGGAAGCCACTGATGTGGTCTTTGAAATTTGTCCTCAAGCAAACGTATAACACCTCCTTTGCTTCCGGTGTTAAGGACAGTTCCATCACATCCAACTGCAACTATTTTTGAAGTTTCCATTTCATTTTTCTCCAAAAAATCCACAATGTCATTGCTTATAGCAGCCGCCTTGCTAGTCGATGGGGTCAAATGACCAAAATAATGGGAACCTGGTTCAAGTATCAAAGATATATGTTCTTCCTTTACTTCGCGACGATGAAACTTCGCCCCCTCTTTGACCTGGTAGAGAGTTCTATCGTTACGTCCATCAAAGTATAGAGCAAAGGCAGTATCTAAACTTGGTATGTCAAATGTTCTACTTATTTGAGATCTAATTTTCCGTTTCTCTCTTCGGATTTTAGACTTATCTATAACTTTTGAAGTATCATCTTCGTTTATGATACCTACGTCCTGGAGAACTGCTGATGCTAATGCGGCAGTAGCCCTGTCAGATACACCATATGCTTAACATTAAAGTTGCTGCAAGATTCATCCGCATATTTTGAGATTTGGAAAAAGATTTTTTTGGTTTATAATCAGCACTTTTAACAGAATACGAAATTTTATTTTTGATTATTTCAGTCAACTCATCCGTAGAAGAGTCATTCTCACACACAGCGACATTTTTAGATAATGTTTCTGATCTTTTAGTGATCCGTTTTTGTGAACGGGCTTTTCTTTCCACTCTCTTTAGTATATGTGAATTCTATTCAGCATCTAATTGACCAATATAACCGACTCTTGTCGTCCGTTGATGTAGCAAAAATGTACGTTCTCTTTTTGGAACCTTATTTTGTTTCTTACAATTGCATTTGTTCAAATCTTTGCATTTACATGCGGCTATATCAAACAAGGTTTTTTTTGCATCATCTACGAAATTATTAAGTTTCTTCTGAAAGTTGGGTTTACCCTTATCCCTTCTGTAAGACTTCATCATGTTCCTATAGCTTTTATGATATATATTTAACATCGCTATGACTCGATTATGCGAAACTGTTGATATTGATGATTTATTGCAGACACTTTCAATTTTTTTAGCTACACGTTCGGCAATAGCGGAGAATTTGGGTTCTTGATCGCCAACGTCCGGTGCAAGATTACACCTTTCTTGGAAACAATAGCGCAATACATCTTCATGGGTTGGTAATCTGCATTGTGTTAATTCCTTCGGGGTTTCAAATATAGGACATGTGAAAGTCGAACGATTTCGAAACTTACTTGCCTTCTTAGGTGCTTCCATTTACACTGCGAAACTTAATTTTAAAATCTATTACTTCTACCGAAATTTAATGATTCTCCAAGTGTACTAACTTTCAACTACTGCACGTCAAATCTTGACACTGTCGAGTAGGAAAATAAACTATATAGGGGAGATGGGGGCACATGTGAACACGGGGCACATGTGAACATCGCAGTTTTTCGATAGTTACTGTAAGCTTTTTAATTTGAAAAAAAATACTAAAGATGATAGCATCTGTAGACATATGGTAAAAATTTTTTGAAGCTCTATGACATTTTGTTTGTCCTCTGTAGCCAAAACACTGTTTTTAGATCTCAAAAGTAAAATAATTGCTCCAAGTTCATAAGCGAATAATTTTATTTATTTATTCATTTATTTGAATTTGAGTGTTTTACCATATACTATGAATACTAATAAACATTTTTGATAAAATTCTTTTTCTTCTAAAATTGAGAAATGTTAATTATTCATCAATTTAACAGAAGCAGCAATGTGGGGCACTTGTGAACAGGCTAGTTGGGGCAGATATGAATAGTTCATAAGTACCCCAATAATCATTCTGTGATTCTGTTTCTTTCAGTTAACTAAATGAGAGATAATGTCAGTTCCATTATCTACAATTTTCCTTAAATTGAAGATATTTTCCTCTCACAAAGTTGATTTTGTATTGAAACTTCCAAAAACACATCTTTCAGCAAATACATAAAGAACAACAGGCTCGTCTACGTTCAATTGTACTTTAAATAAATTTAATGTTTTCTAAAATGCAATAAGTGTTATATATTATTTTACTAAACGGTTTACAACAATATTTTTTATGCATTGTTAATACAAAAGTATTACTTTGAACAACTTTGCAAATTTTTCTTTTACATTTGTTCTAACCTTGCAATGATGGCTTACTTCCATCTCTAAAATATTTAGGTATATGATGCTTTGAATGGAGATAGATACCAGTAATATTTTAAGAAAGTACAATTTTTAAACTGATAACTACCGTAAAATCCCGATTGTACCCCCCCCCCCCCTCTTTCAAAAACAAAAGAAGTTGGGGGGGGGGGTTATAGTCGAGATTTTTTTAATCATTAAAAAACCCTTCTTTATCTATAATTTACAAGAAAATAAGGCAAATACAGGAGTTGAGAATCTTTCGTATTTCGGCAGATTTCCGATAAATAGTATGTAAATGCCCCCTCCCTAAAATTTCCCCCAAACAAAATTTAAAAGTTTTAATTTCTTTTTTTAAATTGCTTCTTTATTTTTTTTATTTTATTGCAACAATACTTAATGAATCATCTAAGACTCTCCCCACCAAATCTACTTATTTTCATTTTATAATCTTTTGCTTAAACATATCACGCAGAAACTAGAGAAATATACATATATATTTTTCTTTATGGTGAATTTAAAAGGTAATATAACTAATGATTACTATGACAAATGAATAAAGGAATAAAAAGCACATTAAAGGATATTTTTTCCTTGTGTTCACATGTGCCCCACGTGTGTTCACAACTACCCCGCTGATGGGGCACATGTGAACAATTTTTTGATTTTATAAAACTATTAAAAAATGTAAGAAGAACTATACAGGTGATTTTGAAAAAAATACCATGTGCAAAAGAAAGTTTTGTTTACTATATTAAGTAGTTTTTGTTTATCGAAATTAATCCAGTTATGAGAAAAGCTATATTTATGCGAACTGTTCACATGTGCCCCCATCTCCCCTATATAAAAAAAAGTGAAATATGCCTTTTTATAAAGAGAAATAAATTTACGCGCATGAAGTTGCAGGTGTTTCTATCGTAGAGCAGATGTTTTGGTAGCATTACATCGGTTATGATAAACAATCTCTGTGAAATTAAATTTAACAGAAAATAACATTTTCAGTCTATTAGAAATATAAATATTATGGCGATTAAGATGAAGATAAAAATATAAAAAAGTGAAGCCAAAAATATTAAAAGATTATTACAATTGGGAAAAAAGGAAAACTTGAATTTTGTAACATTTTTTAGAAATTTTGGTCTTTTTGCGGAGGTAAAAGATATGATGCCACCATAATGATATTTTAATATTATATTACTGATACCTTGAATAAGCTATTGCGTTTTATTAGAAATTGTATAGCTACGTTTGGATAATTTAGAAAAAAAACTGCAAAAATCATGTTTTTTGTGATTTTTCGGAACTTTGGCCCGCTTGCGGCGGTAAAAGATATTAACCGAACGGTTTAATATTTTACGAATTTATTTTTTATAACAAAAGGCAACTTTTCCGCACTATTACATTTTGATTATAAATATTTCGGTTTTTTCGACCCACCCTACTGTATATGGAATAAGTCTGAAATTTTTTACTATGCTAACCTTTTAGCTAACGATTGACTATCGATTTAGTTCGGATTTCACCGTGAGAAAATTAGTTTCATGAAAAATTTTACCCTGTATTTCGATGAGGAAAAAAAATAAAGACAAAAAAATTTGTGCGTAAAACAATGATTATTAGTATTTTTGCAGAAAAATTATACACAATATTTATAACTGAGAAATTTTGTTCCCAATATATATCATAACATATAGGAAGGAGTTAATGCGCCCAATTTTAAAAAAAAATGCCATATATTCAATTAAACAGAAGAAAAAAAATAAAGAAAACAGAAAACCATATCAATACCTTCGCATTAAAATTATATACAAGATTTGAACAGTAAGAAATGTTCTTTTTTTAATGAAAAATTGATGTTATTTTTAAAAGGCGTTTAATTATTAACCCCCCCCCCCACACACACACACACATAACTGAAACGGGACAAGCCTCGAATTAGATACACACACATATATATACATACTGTTAAAACATTTTAATACACAAATAACGTGTTCTGTATAAAGCAATAATATTTGTGTTCTGAAAATTTCTTCGGCAGAAGAAAAAAAATCTTTCTGCTGTCCTACATCGCGTGAAATTAAAAAGCAAAATATTCAAAATTCTAGAGAGAAGATGTGTAAAATCGTTCAGAATTAAAAGTAGATTGACATTACCATAAAATAAATCAAGAGTCATAAATAGGTAACAATATTTGAAGTTCCCAGCTGTCCAGGCGTGGCCGAGAGGGTAGGACGGATAGTCTAGTAACCAAGAGATCCCGAGTTCGTATCCTGCGACGGGTAAATGCAATTCTGTAAAACGTGCGGGACCTTGTATTGAAATATGTGTGTGTCCTTCCTTGAAAGCATAGATAATTTTTAATTTTTTAAATGCAGAAATTAAAAAAAAATCTGGAAATTGAAGAAGATTTCCATTAAAATAAGTAAATTGACGTAAATTGTTCTGGCGTTTTTATTGGCGGTAAAATTTTTATATTTTAAAGGATTTTTTTTCTGTGTATAAGGCTTACCGAAAAAAATGTGAAAAAAGGCTGCTTTTGCAGAGAAATTAAACGTGGTCAAACATGGATGCAATTCAGATATTTGAAATGTCTTAAATTTAGACATATACAAGCGTCTTAAAAATTTAGACACTTTAAAATTTCTGAAAATTGAACACTCCGTTTCAGACATTTCAGTTTACAGTGTGGGTTAACAGTAATAAAAAATTTGCTCAAATGCAACACCCTTTTTGGATCGATTTCGTAATAAAAATTACCTATTGCAATCTCCCCTATGTTGGAATTTCTGAAAAAAATTTGCAGACCTACGCCGATCCTGACCCCTAGAACACAAAACCACCCACATTTCAAAACGTTATCTATCTATCTATATATATAGAGAGAGAGAGAGCATTCTCAATTTTTTTTACTTTTATGTCCCTGAATAATAATTTTTATTTTAGTACATATTCTTGTGGGTTTTTTTTTTATTTCATATACTGGGGAACATCCCATTGCAAGATTGCATAACAATATTAACGAAATAAATAAGTTTTGGACGATGTTGTAGGTCCAAATACCAGGAAAACTCCTATATCGTCCCATGTCCCTGATGGCGATTTTTAAGTTTGGAGCTGTCTGGATAACATTTTGTCAATAAAAGAAATTCGATTTAATTTTTTTCCAGAACTGGGACTATTGTTTTATATAAATATGTAGGAAAAAATTAACCTGCACACATTTTTACGTTTCATGTTATTTTTTGAACTCTGTCCCTGGGTTTTAGATTCCTTACCATCCCTCTTGCTCAACTTATACAGAAAATCACTTCAGATGCAGCCACAGATTTTTTTTTCAAGTTTTTTCTCATGCAGAAGTATGCTAGAGAAAGAATGTCTAAAATTCTTTGACAGGAAATTTACTGCAGAATTTAAATCAGCATTTAAATATCATTTTCAATCATCGTGGCTTTATTCATAGTCTTACCGTCCTCAAGGTTTATTCCTGCACTTTTCGAGGTAAATTAAATTTTTTTTTTAAATTTAATACAATGTAAATAACTGTTTCTGAAAATCAATGAACATTGTGGCTATCACTTAGTCTTAACATAATTTGCCTAAAAATAGTGGTAATTTTCCCTACCATCCCTTTTTTTCCATAACCGTCCCTTTTATCCTATACCATCCCCCTTTTTCTTCCTTCCGTCCCTTCTTTAACACCCCTTTAAGACAATGTTATACCAAACTTTTGTACTAAAAATACTACATTGTTATTATTTCTTATTTGAATGTCCTGTGGGTACTATGCAAATTTATTATAAGTAAAAATTTAGAAAAAAAATAGACAGTTATAGGGGTAAAATGGTAAGGAAAATTAAACTCGCAAGTTTAACTTAAACCTCAGTTAAATAAAAAGTTTTTCACTGCTCACCATTTTTACTTTATTTTGAATCATTAAGGCATTCGTCTATCAGATTAAAATGTTATTTCAGTGAGTTTAATTTCACCAGATTTTTATTCCTGAAAGTCAAAAGATTGTGAGAATGCCCATATATCACTCTTTTATGGAGTCGATAGCTTCCATAATTCTGCAAAAATATATTCGAAACTGATGCATAAAATCAAGAGGTAGAATATCTTGGTAAGGTTCTATTCCAATCCAAACTGCTTATTTTCTGATTTATTTTTAAATTCAATTTTGCTCTCAAACGCATCAAACTGGCAAATTCACTTATTTAGAAACTACATAATGTCGATTTTTTGATAAATGCAGAAAATATTGCAAAAAATGCCGTCAAAGTTGGCGTTTTGAACCAAATTTTCCAAAGCTGGAGATCTGGGGATGAAAAAATGAACATACTGAGAAAATAATTGTTTAAAAATCAAATTCTAATTAATTGAGCGAAACGCGAAATCACACAGCCTATTATACATTTCTTCAAAAATCACCTCAGCAAGTTTCATATTTTTACTTTTGAAAATGAGTCTGAAAATGTCTCAGAAAATTTCACGTTGTTGAGCATGGAAAAATATTTTTTCGAATACACCCTTAATGGCAAAATCGGACCAAGGGGATGGAAATAGGGAGGATTTTTGTAAAAACCGAAAAACGTCATTTCTTCTTAATTTTTATATATATTAAATCAGTTTAACGTTATTATTACTTCTAGGTTGATTGATTGATTGATTGATTGATTGATTGATTTTTGACGGCCGATTATCTACTCTTGGGATATAGGCCCTTGGAGAATGCCTTACGTGGGGGTCTTTCTATGGGAACCTAACCCGTATTTACGCATGGAAATCCACGGCTTCGAAGAAAACCACGAAAACTCCAAAACGGTTAGGCCGACGGGTGCGATGGGGTTCGAACCCAGCACCTCCCGTCTACCAGCTTTGAGAGCAAAACCTCTCAGCCACTGGTGGGGCAGATATTACTTCTAGGAAAAAGGCCAAAAATTATAGTATCACAGATTTTTGATAAAATTAAAAATGGTCTCGAGGGGCGCAAAAAATATGGTTTTACAGCAAAAAAAACTCAGAACTTCATCAATTCTTAAGATATCAAATTCATTTAAACTTATTATAAATCTTCTTAATATTAATCTACAACTTTTATATTGACAAGTTTTTGATAGGACCGACTCTTACTGCAAAAAAAAATAAATAAATAAAATAAAATAAAATAAAAATGAAAAAAATCGGGGGGGGGGGGTGAATGAGAAAAAATTTCATAACTTCGTTAATTCACAAAATATCCAATCCTCTTAAATTTATTATACATCTTCTCAATATTATCTACGACTTTCATATTGCCAAGTTTTTGATAGAATTACATCTTACAACAGCAACAAACAAAAAATAACAATAATAAATAAATAAATAAAATAAACGAAAGTAGGGGTTGACGAAAAAATTGTCGTATTAAGGGTGTACTCAAATCCATATGGCTTATTTTCTGACTAATTTTTAAATTAATTTTCGCTCTCAAACGCATCCAATTGGCAGGTTCTCTTATTCAGAAACTTTTAATGTGCTGTATTTGTTTATTTTTTGAAAAAGCAGAATATATTTCAAAAAATGCTGTCAAAGTGGGCATTTTGAACTGAATTTCCTGAGGCGATAGAGCTGGAAATGAAAAAAAAAATGGTTGTACTGAGAAAATAATTGTAAATCAAGTTCTTATTAACTGAACGAAAAATAAAAAAACAGGTCGCTTATAAATCTCTTCAAAAAATCATGTCAGCAAGTTTTATGTTTTTACTTTTAAAAATGAGTCTGAAAATGTGTCAGAAAATTTTGAGTTGTTGAGCGTGGTTTTTTTAATACCACCTTAACATAATTCTGATAAAACGAGATCTTACGGAAAAATGAAATTAAAAATTCGTCAAAAGCCGCCAGATAAAATTGTTAAACTGGGTTTATCTCTAATTTTGATTTAGTTTTTGTTGATGAAATTAGTAACTTCGAAATCTACCTCCGCCTGTAGGCCGAGCAGGCAGTGATTTTTATTTATTCCTGTGAACTTCAGTGTTTATAATTATCAGTCATCACTGACTCTGGTGCAAATTATACTGCAAGTAATGCATATATGACTAAATTTTCAAGATGCTTTTCACGTGCTCATTAAAGCTACAGACGTAACAGTGATAATTATTTTTTGTTTTAAACTGCAAGAGTTTCGAATACTCTTTGAGAAAGTTCTAGTATAACAGATGAATCATTTACGAAAATTATTGTAAAAGATAAATCTGGATATGTATAGCTAAAACATTTTTTAATGAGATGAAATTCGTATAATTAGAAAATTATTCTGAGTCGTTTATGAATGAATGACATTTTATTTTATATGAAAATGAAAAGTTTTGGTCAGAGGCACAGACAGTTAACTTCGGCCACACATAGGATTGATTAATAATTATCTGTGTTTATGTATGTATTAAATACTTAAGCATTTTCGTTTTCGTTTTCGGTCGAAAATAGAAAGAATATCGAAATTCTGTTTCTGTTTCGGTCAATCTTTAATTATTATTACATGTCTCAGCAGACCCACTGGTCAGTTATCATTTCAGATCTTTAGTCCAATGAGTCAGTCAACCATTGGCTCAGTCACAATTCCTGCCACTGAGGCAACAAATAGACAACAACTTTATTTTTGTTAATTAATCTAATTAATTTTGCAAAATTCTTATCAATAGATGTTAGATGAGATTGGATTTTAATAAAAATGTATCACAAAGCCTTATTATTATTACTTTATAACTTCTTTAATCCGGAATCAGTATGATTATAGTGATTCGGATTAAAGAAAACTAAATAACTTTAATTACATTAATACATTTAAAATAGTGATACATAAGGCTAATTATATAAAAAATTAAGTATAAAGCATCTAGAAATACTCAAGTCACATATTAAAAAATAATAATAAAATCAGATTTTGAGATGTTTTGGTGCCATCATCTTGGAGAAAGAAAAATAGAAAAATTAACATTCCTTTCGAATTTTTAAAACTTAATATTGAAAAAAGATATCTATAGTAATTGCTATGTAATCAGAAAGTTCTTACAATTTTAAAATTGAAAAAAAGAAGTAATAAATTAGATAATGTCTTTTTATTTTCCTTAATTTTCTTCTGAAATTTATTTATCTATGTGTGATGGCATCTGTAATTGAAAATAAAAATGAATAAACGTACTGAAATGTCCCGATTACAGAAGTTTCCGAACTATTAGAGATGTCCGGATTAAAAATGTTATACTGCATTATTATGTAGATTTTCTTATACAGCTTCAGATATTAAGGAAGATTGTGATAAGGAGGCTACTTCACTCATGCTACCAGCTCACTAATATTAATCCTATAAAAGAAATCTTTTAAAATATCTCGTTTGCATTTCAATATTTCTAAATTATTTTTTTTTCTTTGCACTGTATAAGATTAAGTCGTTCTGTACAAAGTCCTTTTTTCTACTTTTTCAATTTTGTTTGAAAGTTGTTTTTTATGAGGATATTTTTACATCCAGAACAAGGTTTAGAAAGTAAAAGCATTCTCATATAAAACCTTTTTACAAAATCGAAAAAGTAAAAAACGACCTATGTAGAGATCAACCCCAGCTATCCAGTGAAAAAATAATCCTTGGAATAAAAAATCAGATCGTAATAAATCCACTGTCTTCGATTAAAAAAAATAGGAAAAAAATAAACATTCCCATTCAATTGATCAACAACAATTTTTATTTTTTAATTCCAATATAATTTGAATCTAAAACAATTTACATTTTGTTAAAAAAAAAAAGAAAATTGTATGTGCAAACAATCGATCTACTCAGAAATTTTAAAAGAAAAAAAATACAATATTAATAATACATTTTTCAAAGAATTCATATATCAATTAAGAACAAACTTCAGTTGCTAGGGTTTGAAGGTTTTTTTTTTTCACAAGTACTGGCAAAATGGAAAAAAAACTATGACACAGATAAACTTTTTAAAGCGATTGAGATATAATAATTATAGAGTTGATAACACTGTGTACACTGCATTTTTTAAAAAATTAGTACATTTTTGACTAATTGTCTTTTTTGATGAACTAACATGGGACTGACATGTGTGTTTATAAAAAATATCACTTAAAATTCATCTTTTTTTTCTGAGTGGTCACCTTGTTGTTTTTTATAATAATAATTGTTCACCTGAAGATTTATTAAAATTTGTTTTTTCTCCAGAAACAGTGTTGCAACAGGTTCACAAAGCCATTTTACAAAAAAAAGAGAAATATTCACCAACATATGCATTTTAACATTTGTATAAAACACCATTCACTTTCAATAACCTGTAATGTTACAAAAAAAAAAAACCTTAAAAAATATTGTATGCACAAAAATATTTGAAAATACACAAAAAATTACATTTGAAGAGGATGAAGAAATAAATAAGTTACAATTCCTTTGTGCAAATTCTACTTTCAGTTCACGAAATCATAAAAACAAATAGTCACCCCCCCCCCCTCTTTCCATCACGGTATGCTTGTGGCTGTTCATTACAATTTTGTATTAAGCAGTTTTTAAATTTTTTTAACTTAATAACTATTTCAACCTTAAATCCCACTAACCCGCAGTGACGCCTAAATGACCTACTCATCAAATTTCCTCAAACATTAGGGTCTTTTCATACTCCAGAATGGTAGGATACAAAATTCAGCCTAAATCGTTAGAGTTATTTTTTAGATAAAATTTCCATACACACAAACATTTGCACGTATTATAACATAACAGCAGGAAAGATGGAACATATCTCGGTCAAAATTAGCTTTGAGTTCAACTCGATAAAACAATGCATTCTCCGCATGTCGCCGAATTTGGTGATACTGTTTCATTTGATGCCAAGCACGTGTTTTGGCATAGGTAATCTTGAAATTTGATTTTCCTGCTAAATCTGGCGAAATGTTGCCTACTTTGCGACTTCGTTTCAACTTTTCAACAACTTAATACGTTTGAACCTTCATTCCCATTAAAATACAATGAATCATAGTGATTCCAAAATGACGCCCTCATCGAATTTTCTCAACCTAGTGACCTGTCCCAACGGTCTTCTCGTACCTCAAAATGGTAGGATACAAAATATAGTCAAGATCATCAGAGTTGTTTTTTAACCCATTAACCGCTGACGTTGCGTTCACGCAACAGTCAAAATAATTGCTCATGCAGTGAATTAATTACATTGGCACCACTATTTTAGAATTAAAAAAAATGTTTTATTTATTGGCAAAAATTTTGCTATTTTAGTAAAGCGAAATTTACCTTACTGAATTTGTGGTGGGAAACTACTTTCAACAAGAAATTTGAATATATCTATCGTAATAGTTTTGGCGGTTAATGGGTTAAATAAAATTTCCAAACACACAAAATTTGCTCTTTTTATAATATATGATGATAGGAGACAATATTGCTGTGCTGCAAAAATTTCTAAATTCGATGATACAAGACACAAACAAGAAGTAGCAAAAAAAAAAAAAAAAAACTCTTAGAAACTAAAGAATAATCTTCATGATATTCACGAGAATTCACATTATTCTTAATTTAAATCAAAGTTGGGAGAGCTTAGATGAAAAATTCACGATTCGTGTTAAATCACATTAAAGTAATCAAGCATATTTCACGACTGAAAGTGGCGCAGGTGTTGTTCAATAAATAAGCACATGATGATTAAAAACTTGAAAATTCTATTTTTCACTTTTAACTATATACAATATTTACAACGAAAACATTTGGATAATATTTGTTATTGCTCACTGTCCAAGATAATGTGTTATTGAAATTTCAACAATTATTTTTCTTCTATAAAGAAGCCAAGAAAATAGCATGATTTCATATTCGAAAATAAATTTCCGTTTTTAAAATCAAAACATCATTTCTTCTATCAGAAGAACAAGACTAAAAAAAAAAAAAAAAAAAAAAAAAAAACATATATATACGCAGTCGACCTGCTGTGTTCAAGATTCACATTCACAATAAAACTAAACTAAAAACGGAACAAGAAAGAAAAAATGTTTTTTAATATTAATTCTCTAGTCAGACCACGTGATCTGGGATCACTGGCGCCTAAGCAGTCTGGCTGACTGCTTGAGAGAGGAAGGGGTTTGCAAAATTTCACCCCCCCCGCCCCGATGAACAAGGGTTCATCAAAAATGGGATTCAAAATAATTAAAGTAGAAAAAAAAATATTCTAAAAGATCATCAGTTACAGCATACATAAATACAATACGAATCAAAATATATACTTACATACTGGACTTCAATAAAATAATTAAAACAATTTAAAACATTTGCGAACAGGTTTCTGCTACTAAAAGTAGAAAGAACAGTTTAAATCTATACAACTTTTTCTAGAATATTCAACACAAAAATTAAACTAAAAATTAGAAATATTTTCAAACAAGAAACATTTTTTTTAAAGTGAAAAAAATAAAAAGTTTTTTAAAGTCAATAGCAAAGACAGTTCAAGATTTGTTTTAAAAGTCAAATGTCAATAAGAGTTTTTGAGTCTGTTAATAAAATGAAAGTTATTTTTCTTAAACTACGAGTTCAAGATTGTACAACAGATTAATAGGTCTTTTAATAAATAAATTATTTGTTTTCAGTTCACAAGATCTTATCTTGCCATCTCTGCCCATAAAGGTTTTAGTAACTTTTCCTAACTTTCACAAACTTCGGGGTAAGTGTTCATCATGTACAAGCACCACATCATCTACTTTAAAGTCTGAAGTTTTATTCTGGTCCGTGTAGTGAGCAGATTTTAAGTTGAGAAGATACTCATTTTTCCAACGTTTCCAAAAATGATTTAAAAGAGTCTCACGTAAACTAAAGCGTTTCACTAAAGATTCTTTCGTTGCTGGTAAAATTAAATCGTTCACTTTTATGGTAGGTAAACACAAGATACGTTTTCCGATTAAAAAATGTGCAGGAGTAAGAGGAGATGGTTCTTCTAACTCGGAATACGTGTAAGTTAGCGGACGAGAGTTTATTATAGCTTCTACTTCAATTAGAAGCGTTTCTAATTTACTCAATGTTAAAGAAGATCTTCCGATAACTTTACGTAAGGTAGTTTTCACTGAGCGAACCATTCGCTCATAGAAGTCATAGACTTCTCATGATAGAAGTCACCCCACCAGGCTGCACGCTCTACAATATACTTCCAGGAAATTCTGTGATTGGCGAAAAAATTTTTAACATCAGGATGGTGGATTACTTTCCACATTTCTTTTAGTTCAAGATCAGCTCTTTTGAAAGTTTTGGCGTTGTCTGAATAAATTACACACAGTCCTCTTCGTGAGATAAACCTGCGAAATGCTAACAGGGATTCTGTTGTTGACATGTCTTTTACTAGTTCTAAATGAAGTGCTCTTGTGATAGCACATGTAAATAATAAAATATAAAATTTATTTTCATTCCCCTTCACATATAGGTGTCCCGCATAATCAAGACCTGTTACTGAAAACGGTGGAGCTTCGTTAATACGGTCACCTGGAAGAGGGGCTATAACTTGTTGACCAGTACGTTAAATTTCTTACAGATTGTACATTTTTTCAGGACTGATTTTATGCACTGTCTAGATCTTAAAATCCAAAACTTTTCACGAGTTTGTACTAATGTACTGGACACTCCTGAATGAAAAACTTTTTCATGTGCATCTTTCACGATTATTTCAGTCAATTTATGTTTTGCAGGAATCACAACGGGATGTTTTTCATAAAATGAGGAGTCAGACTTTTGTAACCGTCCTCGTACCAACAGCAAACCTTCATCTGACAACATAGGATTTAACTGTAGAAGATTCGATTCTTTAGGGATACTCTTGTTACATTTCAAGCTTTTAATAACTTCAGGGAAACTTTCTTCCTGCACTAGTTTTAACCAAAAATTTTCCGCATGTAACGTTTCCTCAGCTGATAATTCTGAAAATTTCTTTTTTCTACTTTTTCTTTGATATTAGAAATAAATCTAAATACCCATGCAGTTACTAGATACAATTTCTTTAGGTAGCTATACTTTTCCAGATTAAAAATGGGAATTTCATCAGCTTTATTTGTTTGAACAATGCAAGAAATGGTTGCTGCTTTTTTAGACTTCTCTTCAGAAACATCAGGTAATTGTGTTGCAGCAATTTTAACGCTAGGCCACTGATCTTCGAGCAAGGAAAGAAATTCAGGATCATACACATTAGGGTTAACATCAGGAAAAATATGCAAGTGGAGATGCTCCTTTTCCATGATCAGGTTTCTAAAATACTGCCAGGGAATTTTCAAGTGTGCGAGATTCGGGATTTCTGAAAGCCAATTTTGAAAATTACTTTCTAGTTCACCACAAAAACTTTCATCCCATAATATTCTCATTATCCAGAAATATTGTAAGAGGCATTTGATGCTAATAACAAAAGGGGCAATAAATCCGGCTGAATCAAAGAACATAGTTGCAATTTTCAAAACATTGCGTTTAGTAGAAGAACCATTATTTAATTTTCCTAACGAGGATCGTAATTCTAGTCCTAATTTATCTTCTGTATTGTTCCAGATCAATCCTAAAATTTTCAAGGAAGATTTTGGGGGTTTGGAACTCGAAACAGGAATGTTTTCATCATCTAAAACATTAGAATTCAAGTTAGGGACAGGATACAAACATTCGTTTAATGAGAGAATCATCATATTTGGAAGAAGCATCATAGACTATGCGCATTTCTGTTGTAGTTTTATCGTCACGGATCACAGGTGTGTGTGGCATGTAATAGGAATTATTAGAATGTTGCCCGGTGCACTATTCTATTACACCCTCATTAAACTGCACTAGCAAAATGGAGTTACATTCGTTAAATAAAGAATCGTTTTTCAAGAATTTATTTTCTAAACTAGAAAACCGCTTCTTTGCTACTTCAAGATTATTTCTAAGCAATTCACGAGAATTTTTCCACAATAATTTTGTTTCATAACGCCCATTTACGAATTTTAAATTTTCTTTAAATTCTTTTATTACTTCAAGATCGGTAATGTTCTTTTCATTGCTTTCAGCAATGCCAATTGCTTCCAGATCCCAAAATGCTTTCAGTTGAGTATTTATATTTTCAACTGAAACACGCAAACAAGCTACTTCTTTTTTATTCGACTCTATCTGCCCTTGCACCGTATGACCGAAAATAGTTTCTGCAACGTATAATTCTTTTGTCAATTTTCCCTCGATTCCCTTTAATATTTTCCACAAAAAGTCAGACCATAGCAAAATATTTATTTCCTGTTCAAGACCTGTATCAGCAGGCTAAAGCCACTTGTTCTCATTATGTCTAGAAGTTCTGGTTCTAGGGTTTTTACAGAAGCTCCAGTTATATTATCAACCACAAGAGCTTCGATCTTTATCGAGTTAATAGGTTGCACAACGCTGGATAATTCAAGAGCAACAACTTCATAACAAGATTCATAAGGGCGTCTCCGCCCAAAAGGATAAACTAATAAATTTTCTCTTTGCAATGGCTTCAATTTTAATTTTTGTACTAGAGATCTCTTCACAAAACATTTTTCTGAACCACTGTCACATAAAACGCGAGCCAACAAGCATTGTTTACCAGCAGACACAGAAACTGTTCAAGTCTGCAATAATTTTGCTTTATTTTGCTTATATTTTTGTTCTGACATCATAGATACAATTGCACCTTTCATTTCTTTTTCAGGATTTTCTTTTGTTGTTTCTTTAAAACAAAACAAATAACTATGGGTGTTGTTCCCACATTTGGAACGAGGATTAATTTTTGTTTACAATTTACAGATAAATGCAACTTATAAAGGCATTTGTAACAGCGACCTTCTTTCTTTAATTTATATCGTTTTTGTTCATCAGTGAATTTCGAAATATTTAGCCGTACATGGTCAGAAGACTTGCAAAATATGCAAAACTGTTTTGTAGATGTATTTAAAGCAGCAGCCGAAGGTATATTTTTCTTCTGAGGAAAATTTTGATATTTACTTGAAGAATTTTCATATTTGGTTTTAGAATTTTCATAAGCTTTGCTTTGGGAATTATTTACTAAATTAGTAGCTTCCCGGCATCTTAGTTCCGTTTTAATAAAATTTATTAAATCGGTGACTTCACAGTCCTTATCGGGGTCACGTTTTCGATGGAAATCTAGTACCAAATTTTCGGGTAATAACCTTAATAATATGGGTAGTAATAAATGGCCGTAGGAGCCTGATGTTACTCCTAACGCATCAAGATTTCTCATAGAAGTTTCAATATTATCATACAACTTTCTTAAAGAAGAAACATTGTTAGTGGATTTCACTGGTTCAAGATTTAAAATTTTGTTCATGTAACAGCTTATTATATTTTCCTGCTTACCATACCTTTCTTATAACAACTTTCAACACGTAGAATAATTTTGATCTGTCAGTTCAAAACCAGCTACAATATTATATGCAGGTCCAGACAACAAAGATTTCAGGTATTGGAATTTTTCAATTTTTGATAATGATTCGTTTGAATCTATCGCACTAGTAAATAAATTAAAAAATTCTAAGAACTGGCTTGCATCACCAGAAAATTTTTCTATGTTAAGTTTGGGAAGCTTCACTGCCGAAACTGGTTTACTACCGATTTTTGAACCGTTACTTGATTCTAGTAAAACTTTTGGTTCAGTTTCGATTTTACATTTTTTAAACCTCATCTTAATTTTAAATTTCAAACTTGATATTTTTTCAGAATATTCTTCTACCGATTTTAGTTCTTTTTCATATTCAGTTTTTTCCTGAATTAGCTCATCTATTTCGGAATCTAATTCCTTGAGTTGAGCTTCCTTTTCATTTACGAGCTCTAATGATTCCATTAAAGAATCGCAATCAGTCTTATCAATATCAACAGATAAAAATGTATCACATTTTGTAATTAATTTTGTAACTGCTGCGCGAACAGTATCTTTTTTACTTTTAAGCTTATCAATGTTTAAAATTTTAAGTCAATTTTCAAAATAAATTATCATGAAAAAGCGTTATTTTCAATAAATCAAGAGTCAATAGTTATGCAGAATAATAAAGGTATTTCTGACCTTTTTTCCGGATTCTTGAGGCACCAAAGAATAATAAATAATCTTCATGATATTCACGAGAATTCACGTTATTCTTAATTTAAACCAAAGGTGGGAGAGCTTAGATGAAAAATTCACGATTCGTGTTAAATCGCATTAAAGTAATCAAGCATATTTCACGACTGAAAGTGGCGCAGGTGTTGTTCAATAAATAAGCACATGATGATTAAAAACTTGAAAATTCTATTTTACACTTTTAACTATATACAATATTTACAACGAAATCATTTGGATAATATTTGTTATTCCTCACTGGGAATCCAAGATAATGTGTTATTGAAATTTCAACAATTATTTTTCTTCTATAAAGAAGCCAAGAAAATAGCATGATTTCATATTCGAAAATAAATTTCCCTTTTTAAAATCAAAACGTCATTTTTTCTATTAGAAGAACAAGACAAAAAAAAACATATATATACGCAGTCGACCTGCTGCTATCAAGATTCACATTCACAATAAAACTAAACTAAAAAAGGAACAAGAAAGAAAAAATGATTTTTAATATTAATTCTCTAGTCAGACCACGTGATCTGGGATCACTGGCGCCTAAGCAGTCTGGCTGACTGCTCGAGAGAGGAAGGGGTTTGCGAAATTTCACAGAAACAAAGTACACGACTGATTTAACCTATACAACTGTTATTTATGAATTGAGTAAATATGCCAAATAAATATTGAATTACTTATTTATATATTAAAAAAATACTTAGCTCATGATGGGTGCAAAGAATACATGATAATGAGGAGGAGTATGTAATTTCTAGAACATCTTACCAGTCAATGATTTATTTTTACGGCCAGCAAAAATGCAATGTACAATTAGTTATGAAGACTACCTACATGAGTAGGTGGCGAGTAAAATTATGTACTTCCCCAACCCTGATAATCAGATATGTTTCATTTAAATCCTTGGGAATTTTTTTAAGAGGAAAATTTAACAAATGAATTTATTTTTTCTTTTGCATGCGAACTTATTTTTTGCACTTTTCTCATAATTTTTCAAAAGTATTACTTCAATAAAACCTTTCCTATAACATAAGATATTGGGGTAAAATTTATCCTTTCAGGTCAGATTAATTTTTTAATTTAAGGAAAATTACTTTACAGGGAAATAAAGAAATAATTAATAGCAACTACCAAAAAGTTTTACATAAAGGTTTACTGAAATCTAATGAATATATCTACAGTTATTTGCTTATTATCTAAAAGATACTAATCCATGGAAGAAGCGTAATTTTTATTATTTTATTTCTAAATGATAAAACAAAAAAAAGTGCTAACAGTAAATGTAATGACATATCATACTCAATTTTGGAAATAAAAATGTGGGAGATTTTAAGGAATTGTCTATTTAATACGAGACAAATGTTTTCTTAAATAATGGTTGTCAGATAATCCTTTGGAACATATTTTACAATGATAAGGTTTTCTTTTCTTTAAAATGAGTCAAGCGATGTCTTCTTAAACTACTATTCTGAGAAAATCTTTTGGAACATATTTCACAAAGAAAGGGTTTTTCTCCTGTATGCGTCAAGAGATGGTCTCTTAGATGACTACTGCAAGAAAATCCTTTGGAACATACTTCACAAACATAGGGTTTTTCAACTGTATGTGTCGAGAGATGTTTTCTAAGATTACCATTGAGAGAAAATCTTTTGGAACATATTTCACAAACAAAAGGTTTTTTTCTTGTATGCGTCAAGAGATGGGTTCTTAGATGAGTATATCTAGCAAATGTTTTGGAACATACTTCACAAACAAAAGGTTTTTCTCCTGTATGGGTGAAGAGATGGCTTCTTAGAGTACTCTTATCAGAAAATCCTTTGGAACATATTTCACAAATAAAGGGTTTTTCACCTGTATGTATCAAAAGATGGTTTCTTAAATGACTGTTATCAGAAAATCCTTTGGAACATACTTCACAAATAAAGGGTTTTTCACTTGTATGCGTAAAGAGATGTCTTCTTAGACTACTATTTTTAGAAAATCCTTTGGAACATATTTCACAAATAAAGGGTTTTTCACCTGTATGTATCAAAAGATGGTTTCTTAAATGAATGTTATCAGAAAATCCTTTGGAACACATTTCACAAATAAAGGGTTTTACTCTTGTATGCGCCAAGAGATGGGTTCTTAGATTACTGTTCTGAGAAAATCCTTTGGAACATAATTCGCAAACAAAGGGTTTTTCACCTGTATGGGTCAAGAGGTGGCTTCTTAGAATACTCTTATCAGAAAATCCTTTGGAACATATTTCACAAATAAAGGGTTTTTCTCCTGTATGTGTCAAGAGATGTCTTCTTAGATTACCATTCAGAGAAAATCCTTTGGAACATATTTCACAAACAAAAGTTTTTTTTCTTGTATGCGTGAAGAGATGTGTTGTTAGATGACTATTCCGAGAAAATCCTTTAGAACATATCTCACAAACAAAGGGTTTCTCTCCAGTGTGAATCAAGAGATGCCTTCTTAGATGACCATTCTGTGAAAATCCTTTAGAACATATTTCACAAATAAAAACTTTTTCTCCTGTACCAATGGGGGAATGTTTTTCTTTATCACTATTTTGAGGGGCAAAGAACTGTATACTAGATGAAGAATTTTCTAGTGTAGACATTTTCTTAAGTGAAAAAGCTTTTTTCTGTATGTTAACGGAAACTTCTTTAAAGTATCAGTATGAAGAGATTGTCACCATTTTGATCCAAGGAAATAACTTATTGAACTTCAGGAAGATAGTTTTATCTACGTTTGAATATAAAAACAGAAAAAAAAAATAATAAACAATGCATTTTTTAATAAACTGCACTAAATTGTAATTCTGAATTAAGTATCATATTTAATAAGTTTCATTTCTTTAAACAATACAAAAATTCATACATTAAATTATCACATTATATATTCTTAGGTACAATAGAACTTGAGTTTTTTTTTATAGATACAGATACATATGTGTAGGTGTGCATGCAATACAGTAGATACTCCCATATTTAGTTCTCTTTTAACCAGACTCTCCCATATCCGGACCGATAAAAACTCACAATTTATTTTATTGCACACTTGTGAATTTACTTTTGATTCCCTTAAAATTCCACCTACTTGTTCGGCATATTCACAAAATATATCCAAACAAAATTTTTGTCACTTCGCAGTCCATACATTCAACCCCAACTCAATTTCACTTCTATTTCTTACAAATTGTGTGAATAGTTCTTCATATTGCCAAGCAGTAGAGTGATGCATTTTTTTCTTAATTTTCTTAAAATTTTTAACGTTGAAACTGAATTTTATACATTATGAATTTCTTTTTATAAAAGTTGACTTGTAAATCAGCACTGTAAATCTATTCCCTCCGAAGTAGGGCTGTACTGTTTTTAACCAGGTCCAGGGGTATAAACGGTTTAAACCATCCTGGTCAAAATGTTTCGACCATGAGTGGTCAAAGAAATTAAAATTTATTTTTTTAAATGATAAATTTAGTGCAACATTTGAAAGGATTTTTCCCAATAACATTCAACAATACTGAATACAACATTTGCAAGAGTTTGCAAATTGTACTTACTATTATTTATTATACTACTTTATGTTGTATAACTTTTTTTTAATTGCACAATTTTTTTAATAAATTTTATTTAGAACTTAAAAAAAAAGGATTACCAATGTTGTATTAAGATAAGACAATTTCATAGTTTATTCTGAATGAGATCAAACTTGGAAAATATCCTTTCTATTGGGGTAGAGTTGGCACAACCATTCAGCAGGCGCATTATGAAATTTACAAATTCAAAATTAGTATTTCCATTATTGCCCACCAAATATCGTAATGTTCTAGTTACACTTTAAGAAAAAGATTTATGAAGTGTACGTTTGTGTTTGTAACCCCTCATCTTTTTGCTTCATTTTGGGAACAACGGATTTTGAGTTTATTCTATAAACTAGGGGTGCACAACCTTTTTAAGAGAAGGGCCATTTACAAAAATTTCTGGGTTGTCGAGGGCCACATCAGTAACACGGATAGAATTCTATTTCGGGGAGGTGATCTGTGGCCTATAATCAGATAAAAAATATGATTTCAGAGGAGTGGGTGCGAGTTTTACCCCTCTAGGTTCCCCTACCCAGTCAACATATCCAATTCAGTTGGCAAGGGTAGATCAACAGTTTATGTTGTATATATAACATAGAGATATAGCAAGGATTATTTAGAAGGAGTCATCTTTGACTTTATTTGGGGGAGTAAATTTTGTTCTATTAAAAGTGCTAAAACACAAACATAGGCATGAAAGTGGCTAGTGCCTATAATGTGAATATAATAGTGCCTATAATGTGAATTTTATGAACGAAGGGGGAAGGAGGAGCCGCTCTACGAAATTTGCGATTTTTTTCGTGCCTGATCAACGAAATTCGTGATTTTTCTACGTCCGACCAACGAAAGTTTCGAATTTTCCCCGCCTGATCGACAAAATTAGCAAATCTTCTGAAGCCGGTCGACAAAATTCTCGATTTTTCTGCGCCTAATCGACAAAATTCATGATTTTTCCGATCATCTTTCCGTACCTGATCGACGAAATTCGCGATTTTTGGAGCCCATGACAAAACTTGCGATTTTCTCGACGAAATTTGCGATTTTTCCGAGTCGGATCAACGAAATTCGCGACTCTTAACTGACTGACGAAATTTGCCATTTTCCCGCAGCAAATTGACGAAAGTCGCGATTTTTTCTCACAATAAACTGACAAAAAAATTTTCCGCAGCCGATCAACGAAATACTTAATTTTTAAGCGCATCTGCGAGAAAATTTGCGATTTTGCCGTTCCTGATCAACGAAATTTGCGATTTTTCTGCGCCTGATCGACAACATTCGCGATTTTTTCGTCCCGACCGACGAAAATCGTGATTTTTCGGAGCCCGATAAACAACACTCGAGATTTTTCCTTGCCCCATCGACGAAATTTGCGATTCTTAACTGACTTAGACGAAATTTGCAATTTTTTTCGCGGAAAACTGACGAAATTCGCGATTTTCCGCAGCCCACCAACGAAATTTGCAATTTTTTCCGCGGAAAACTGACGAAATTCGCGATTTTCCGCAGCCCACCAACGAAATTTTCAAATTTTCGCGCATAAGCGAGAAAATTCGCGAATTGCTACTCTTCCGTGCCTGATCGACAAAATTTGCGATTTTTTTCGTCCCGACCACCGAAATTCGCTATTTTTCCGCGTCTCATCAACAAAATTAGTGATTTTTCCGAGCCCGATCAACGAAATTAGTGATTTTTCTGTGCCCGATCCACGAAATTGGCGATTCTTAACTGACCATGACGAAATAATTTTTCCTGCGGCAAATTGTCGAAATTCACGATAGCCAGACAAAATACGCGATTTTTCCGCAGCCGATCAACGAAATTTGAGATTTTTCCGCTCCTAATCCACAAAATTTACAATTTTTCCGCAATCGACGAAATTCATGATTCTCAACTGGCTGACGAAATTTGCAATTTTTTCCCACGGCAAATTGACGAAATTGATTTTTTCTCCCGAAATTCACGATTTTTCTGCAGCCGATCAACAAAAGTTTCAATTTTTCCGCGTATGATCAACAAAATTTGCAAATTTTCCGCGCATCATCAACAAACTTAACGATTTTCTCGTGCCCGATCAGCGAAATTTGCGATTTTTCCGCTCCTGATCGACAACATTCGCGACGTTTTCGTGCCCGACCAACGAAATTCGCGCGGTTTTTCCGTGCCCGATCGGAGAAATTTCCAATTTTTTTGCGCCTCATCGAGAAATTTTGCGATTTTCCCATGCTTAATCGATGAAATCTGCGATTTGTCGGCGCCTGATCGACAAAATTCGCGATTTTTTGTGTTCGATCAACCAAATTTGCGATTTTTAGGAGCCTCGTCGACAAAATTTGCTATTTTCAGCTCCCGATCAACGAAATTCGCGATTCTTAACTGACTGAATTTTCAATTTTTCCCGCTGCAAATTGACGAAATTCATGATTTTTTCTTGTGACCAATGGACAAAAATTGCAATTTTTTCCAGTTAGAAATTGACGAATTCGCGGGGCACACGTTAACCCATCGCGGGCCACTTTTTGCCCGCGGGCCACACGTTGTGCATCCATACTATAAACGATTATTAGCAGACTTTTCAAACTATGTTTTTGAGACTTTTACAAAAGTTGCTCTATACATTTAGCGAATACATTATGCACATTATATTTTGATTACAATCGCGCATGCGCAGTGAAACATTTTTTAGAAAACCTACTCGTTTTTCATCCATTTTTTATTATTTTTTAATTTTGACTGCAGAGTATTGTGTACAATGTTGTTCGTCATATTTCCTGAAAAAAAAACCCCTTTTTTATATTAAGAACTCTGCAAATTATAAGCAAAAAAATTGGCGAAATTTGGGACTGTTTTTATAAAAACCTTAATTTCTCTATGAGTATACATGCTATCCTTATAAAAATGAACACAATATATTATAATAAGATACTTATTAATAATGTCGAGTTTAAACGCTTTTGCTCCATTAGTTTTTACAGGGTTATCCAAAAGATATTCGTTCTTTTTCATTTTTTTGACGGTCCTTATGGGGTTTCGGGATAAAATCTTCGTGGAAATATATGACCTATACTATACTGTTTACACCAGGGTTGCTACTCACATAGGAGAATGAAATTCCCTGACTTTTCAAGGTGCATTTTACGAAAAATTCAGTCTAGCGGTGCAATTTGAACTGGACAAGCCGTGAGTAAAATAAATATTGTACCACACGAAAATATAAAAATTTTCAACTATATAAATAACATTAATTAAAAATTTCTCATATGCACCCCCTCCCCCCACAAAAAAAAAGAAAAAGAAAAAAATGCTCTTAGGACTGCAATAAAAATTGCTTTGTTTAATAATTTCTGAGTATTTCAAAGTAAGTGTCCTGTAAAATGGAAAAATATATATATACATATACAATATTTTTGCGTTGAATGATAATTCACTTCACCACCTATCACAATCTCACTTAAGTTCAACTTTAGGCAAAGGGGGTTGAGAAGAGAAGCAAACATTTCAGGGTGGAAGTTAAGCAGATTTGAAATGATTTATTAGTTACAGTAAATGTTAATAAAAAATATTGCAGAAAAATTTCAATAAACAGTTTAAAATTTTCGAGTATGGGTGGAGATAACAGTTGGGAAAAAGAAAAGAGGAAATTTTAAGAGGCGATTAAATAAAACTTAAAAATTGGATTTTGTAAAAACGTGGAAGATTTTTCACATTTGCCATGAGACAAAGATTGTACTTATTTGGCGATCTGCATGAAATTTTATTAAATTGCCTGACCTTTCCAGGATTTTGGATAAAATATAGAAATTCCCTGACTTTTCCAGGACTTATTAGACAAATTTCTGAATTCCCTAACTTTTCCAGGTTCTCCAGGTAGCGTAGCAACCCTGGTTTACACACCTGCAGTTTCAGGCTAATTCCTCATGTATTTTTCTAGATATTTAACAAAACATCAAAAATCGAAAGTGATCGGTCACCTTTGGCCATATAGTGTACACATATATATGAATTTAATATGGCATTCATATTCACTTAAATATACTTATAGTTTGATAATTTATGTAAGCTGAAGTTATTTAGTAGACTTTTGACCCACTTTGAGTAGTAAACAAATTTTGACCGGTTTTAGACGGTTAAAACCAGTTTTGACCACTGTTCCGCTCAAAATTGCAACCCTGCTTTAAATTAGTTATAACAATTCCATGACCTGAGGCAACAGTTCGTCAGCAAATCAAGCGAAAAAGAAAACCGGCAAATCTAATGCAATATTTAATGAAATAAATTTATGTAGTACTTCAAATTGTAATTACAAAAACAATGTGCAAATACAATAAAAAGTGAAAATAAATGTTTTAATAGGTCGACATGTATGATCCATTTATAATAAAGAATACAGTGAACTCTGTCTAAGGCGGAATTGATGAGGACGGAGAAAATTTTCTGTAGTAGACAATATTTGCCTTAGACAAATTTTACTCTATGTCTATGGATTCGCAGGGATTTGAAAATCTTTCTCAGTTAGACAGATTTTCTGTCTTACACAGAGTCTACCTTGTGGAGAGTTTACAGTATGTCCCTCTTTCTTATTTTACAATTTTTTCACTGCAGTTTATAGTTTATCTTTTTTTTCTTAATTTATGACTTTTGTTCAGAGCAATGACTAATACAGTTAACTCTCGTTTGTGCACACTTCCAAGAGAGGACATTTTTAGTCCGCATTAAAACAATAAAATTTAATTTAAATTTTAGACTTACATAGTTTGAGTTTTCAGCATTGTAAAACAATCCCTTGCATTAAATAAGTTTCATTCAGAGATAACAAAAAATTAAACTAAAAATTTTTATGAATTTTATGCAAAAAAAAAAAAAAAAAAAAAAAAACTCAGGACAAACAAAATAGGCAAAGAAATTAGCTGTACTTACATAATTTTATTTTAATTAAAGTAATCTACCTCTCACTTTTCTTTGCAATAGTGGAACAACAATTTTTTTTTATCACACCACATTCGAGTTTTGCAGAACTCTCAAATATTTTGTTTCTTTCGTCACAATTTAATGAGTAGACGGATAAACAGATGTTAGCAATTTTTCAACCTATTACGGGTTGCACATATATCACATTATCATTTTATGGAAGAGGGAGGGTATGACTCTTGATATCGTAAGATATCTCCAGGGAGAGGGGGGTGGTCTTTTGATAGCATTATCATTTTTTATCCAACCTGAATCTTCTTTTTCTTTTCATGAAAATAATTCGTTAACTTTTTTTTTAGCTAGTTTTATGAAAATACATAGTTATAAAACCATTAAATGATTATAAAATCATTTCATTTCAAAATATGGAATATTCAAACATTCGGCATCCCTAATATTCTACCATTATGCACATATGATGCGTTGCTAGACAAACCAGGTTCGAAATAATACTTGACATGTTTACTAGAAAAAAATGGGGAAGGATGTTGGCCACTTGCTTTGTTGAAAAGAAGTTCTTCTTCCCCTTCCCCCCCTATGCAGCAGGAAAGTGCAAGAAGACAATATTACTGTTGAATGCATTATATAACAAAAAGCCATTATTAAACACTTTTAAATAGTATTTTTTAAAGGTATTTAATATAAAATTATTTCATATATAATAAATTAACTTCTCTTCATTTAAATCTGCAAAGTATGTGAATAATAAATGCATAATCCTATCTGTATATTATTACGAACGTATAAAAAGAAAAAAGATACAAAAAAAATTATATAAATAAAAAGAATTTTTAGAAAAATGATAACGATATCAATAGGGGGCGGGGGCTTCAAGGAATGATAGCGTATTATATCATAAGAGGGTGACAGGGTCCAAAATTACTTTGGCAGTATAACACTTTCTGTCTTTTCATCACTGTCACCAACACCTTTTTTTAAATCTCTCAATAATCAATATTACAACAAAGATGCTTTTGAAGAAATAATGCACAATACTAGCTTAGATTTTACCTGTTCAAAGTTTGTTCACTTGATACGATGAGTCATACTCATTAACTACAAGATTATTATTATTAACATCAAAATTACAGAGGAAAAAAGTAAAGTTATAACCAATAATCAGTGCAGTCTTTTGTTCCAATCTATGCGGATTTAAGGGATTTGACTGTACTTACAGAAGTGCTACTCACTATTGTGGCCAGCGTGCAGCACTTGGGTTTCCTTCATGCAGTAATCTTTATTAAGAAGGATATTTGTAAAGTCTTCCTGCTTTACATCTTCTAAAAAAAAAAAAAAAAGTATAGTCAGATATTTTTATTCAATTTTTTAACTTTATGTAAAATTTCTCCTTATGCTTTATTCAGAAATAGGTTAGCTTTTTTTTTTTCTGCGTAAAATAATGCTAAAATTTCTGCCAATTGGGAGGACAGGGATTTCATACATTGAATTGAAGGCTGGTAGAGCACTCAACATTTAAACCTTTTTCACATTTGGAAGCTGAAACTGAATTGAAAAGAACAAAAAAATGAACAAACTCTTTTTCAAACCTCTTCAATTTAGAGGAAAGCAGAATGAGTTCCTACTGGTGCAAGCGGTTTAAAACTCTGAATTTTTGTAGGGGATGCAGATTCGAGCCCAATGCCCGGCAAAATGATTTCTGTAATATTTCTGGTGATAATTCATTTTTTATGAGGAGGGGAAGTTATATGATTTCCATTTTATTACTATTATTATTTGAATGCTTTACAGTTAAATAAAATTTAACACTCAACAATATTTAAAAATAATAATTATATAAAATATTTAAGTTAAAATATTTTGCATGTAATTATCAATTAAATAAATTGAGCTGGTTTACCATTTTTATTATATTTTCTGACCATTATCAAGAATATATAGGTATGTGTGTGTCAGAAAGAAAAGTGTTCCATTCTTTTCCATAAAAAATAAAACAGAAAGAAAAATATTCATATAAGAACTATAAAAGAAATTTACATTGATATCCCTGGTTTAATATTTAAAAATGTATAAAAATGTAAAATAAAATTCCAGTAATAAAAAAAATATTTTATAAATCGTTAGCTGCATTAAGTTCCAAATTTAGACTTTTAGAGAATCAGACTGATAAAAATAAAATACATGGCAGATTTTAATGGTCATGTAGTTAAAAAAAAAATGACACCGTAGTAAGTAAAAGTAAGTCTGTACTCAATATTCTTAGATAAATTTCTGATAAAAAGGATGCATAATGGGTTACAAATTATAAACTTACAATTCTTTCCCTTCATTGAATAGGTTAGAAGACTGACATCATCCTCTATCGCTTTAAAAAATAGGAATCACTTGTACTTGTGCAATATAGAAATTTATCATTATTTCAATAATTAAATTAAAAGCATCTCCTTAAAAATTCAAGAATTTTTCTAATGAAACATTCACGTTATTTACTGTCAAATCTTGACAGGTACTATCTAGTTGTAAATTAAGGATCCAATATGAATTAATTATTCTTTATATTTATTAGTTTTAATTTACGGGATCAATTGCTTGGTAATAAATCACTTTATTTTCAATTTTATGAATGGTCATTATTTCTATAGATGAGATTAAATAGAGCGTCTAAGCAATCTCCTGTCTTTCAGATAAATACTTTTCTAAAAGAATCAATTTTGAAAAGAAAGGAATTTTTTAATTTACCTTACATAAATAAAATATTGCCATGATTACTAACATTCTTAACTATAAAAAGGAGTATTAAATAATATATATCAGATATAATCTTAAAGCTAATGAGGAAATAGTAAAAAAATGCTGTTGGTAAGATTTAAACTTCTTTGCTTACATTTGTACATGCTGTGCAGATTACAAGTTTTTGGGAATTACAGGTTTCCAGATAAACAGTACTCTACTGTATGTAAAAATATTAAGTACTAGTTCATGATAATCACGGTCATGATCAAGGGTGCCCCGAATAGTGGTTTTAACTACCAATATGAATTAATTGGCCTTATATTTGGCCAAATGAATAGTAGGGTAGCACTGGGTAAATGTGGGTCACTCTCATCCTGGGGCAATTATGGGTCACCTAGTTTTTATCACTATGGAATCGATTAAGATAAATTCTAAAATAGTGGATAGGCTCTGTGATTAGTTTACTTTATTATGCAAAAAAAGTTTTATTTTAATTTTGCGGCATAATGTGAATTGAGATGTTTTTGTAACATGCTACAAAATCATCTTTTAAAAAGATTGCCTTCAAAAATTACACTTTTTACTAAGATCTATGCCCCATTAACATAAGTGTTTAGATTTTTGTTTATGCTTATTTTAAATATAGGTACTATAAGGTAGTGCTAATTTTAACCTTTATCTAGATGTATACCTAATTATGTCACAAATACCTGGGGTAATTATGTGTCACCGGGCACATGCACTTTTTATTCCTATTTGTTTTCAAATAGACTCTAGATGTATAGGTCAAAACTGGGAAATTTCATTAGCGGCTAGTCATTAGCGATTAGTTTTTTAAGTGGCCACTTTTTTATTTAAAAATATTAAACAGTAAAGTTTCCAAAAGTATTAATCTAAAACTGAATAGCCCAAATAAATATGTTAATATAAATATATTAGAACCAAAAAAAGTAGAATCCTTGATGAAATGCAAGAAAATTGTATTATCTCCTTTCAAAAAAGTGGCCAGAAGGTGGCTGCTGGTAGACAATTTTGCACTAGCCACTTTTTCTCATTTACTGGCCCTATGGCCGGTGGCTAGTGCTAATTTTAACCTTTATCTAGATGTATACCTAATTATGTCACAAATACCTGGGGGTAATTATGGGTCACCGGGGCAATTATGGGTCAGCATGTTTTTTCCATTTTTTATGGTATTTTTTTAATTTTAGACATGCAATGCAATTATTAATTTAGGATTTAAGGGTTTTCAAAAGTTTTTTTTTTTTTTTTTTAATAAATATACAGTATTGTGAACCAAAAGTAACTTTTGAAGTAGGCCTGATAAAATATTTTTATAAACATCTCTTTTTTATACTTTAATTGTTAACTATTAGCACATGGTAAAACAGAAGTGCTGGATTCATATCTTTATAGTGCGGAGCAGTTAATTAGATACAAAGCGTTAAGAAAATATAAACCCCAAAAAGATTCTTGTTGCTTAAACGAACAAAGAAGTATTGTAAGAAACCAAAATTATATTTTCAACTAACAAGTACAATGTTTTAAAGCATGCTTTTTCCTTTAACTTTAACCATGTTAGGCTATGTAGGGTAATTGTCATTGTTTGAATATTAGTTTTTAGGCCTAATTGTTAGAACATGGTGAAACACATGAGCTAGATTCATATTTTTATAATGTAGAGCAGTTAATTTGAAGAAAACTATAATAAACCTAAATAAATCGGTCAAGTGCAAATTTTACTCATGCACAAAGTGTTCCATATGATGGCTATTTATTAGTATGACTCACCTTACCTATAACAGAGAACTTGTACAAAATTTAAACTCGCCTTTATGCCAAGCATTCTTCAAAAGCAGATTGCAACGACATATTTTTCTAGATTAATATCTTGGCTAATAAGCAAAAAAAATATTTTTTTAAATCATTACTAACTATCCTTGAATGATTCGGCATCAATATGTACCCCCAAGTGTCCCCCAGCTCTCTTGCTAAGCACCTGCAAAGTAAAGTTTGTGTGTAACAGAAAAATGTGATTTTAGTAAACATCACATAAAAATAAATGGCATTTTCCTTTATTTTTTATATTTTAAAAAAAATTTTAAGCTTTAATGAGGAAAATTTCTATTTTAGAGGTAATTCCCAAAAACTTACAAAAATATTTTATTAAAAAAATATGCATTAATACTTCATAAAGACAGTGACCCATAATTGCCCCGGTTGTGACCCATAATTACCCCGTTGCCAGGGTAATTATAGGTCACTTAAAAAATTCAATTAAAAAATAAATAACAATATTTTGGGTAAACTGAGAGTTTCATACAAAAGCTATAATACTAAGTCAACTTCATACCAAATTTGAAAGTTTCATCTTTTTTTATTTTCCTAGATATTGAGATCTTATTGTTTTCTAACCCATATTTACTCCGTGCCATCCTACTAACTATTTGGCCAATTGCTACTCTATTTAAATGTATTAAAAAAGTAAAAGTTTAACTATTCTACATCCTATGTAACACACATACTTCCATTTTATTGAACAAGTAAACTTTACACTTAACAACTCCTATGCCATTATTTGAAAAAAGAACTCATTATGTTACCTTAATTATCTTAAACCATTTTCCATGAATTAAAATAAATGAATAAAAATTCCCTGTACTATAAGATAAATATTTTAAAACTGAACAGAAATTTGGAAGAAGTTAGAAGGAAAATTTCAGTCATATGGTGTTTGTTTGTTATATATGAATAAAAGTAAAAAGCTTATTCAAGTGGTGGCAACTCAGCAAAAATAACTTTTAAGCTCATTTTTATTGAAACAAGGACATTTTTAAAGACACTATCTGAAGAATTGTAATGTATACAAATTTTTAAATTATACACAAAAGTTGAAAGAACCCAAAACCTAAATTTCAGGCCAAATACCAAAATTTTTATTAAATCAAAAAAAGAATTACTTTTGATTATACATACATTTTTTAAATGAAAAGAATAAAACACATATTCATATTTAATTATTTATATGTTAACAATTTTAATAGCTTGATTTTTTTGTTTAAATATTTCAAACATTCTTTAGGCTATTAATAATGAAACAACCTTTATGACATCTAAATTATTATTAATAGCTTAATTTGTATCAACAGAAAAGCAAATCATAAACATTTTGTCTAATATAGCAACTCATTGGTCATTAACGCTGTTAAATATACTTTTTAAATTTAGAAAACGGACCATAGGGTATTAAATAATATTTACAAAGTCAACATTCACAGACAACAAAAACAAATAAAACATAATACGTTGAAAGAAAACGAAATAAAAATAGCCAATTTGTAGTCAATATTGATAATGATGTAAACAAGATACAAGAATCAATAAGATTGACAAATTTAGTATAATAATATTTCTAATGGCAATTGTAAAAGATAAACATAACACAAATTCTATAGTCAATACTTCTAATGTCAACATCTCGTTTTCTATATAGTTATGATGAACAAGATAGGGTGACCCTGCCAGTAGTTGCAGGGGCATGGATACCAAGGAGCAGTTGCAGAAAACTGCTCCAGGCACACAAATCCTAAGGGTGCAAAATTAGAAAGATCGAAATAAAGATTTGCATATTTTTTTTTATTATTAATCAGATATAATAGATGAATCTTCTTACAATCAGCATATTTCTGTGATATTTTACTTTTTTAGCTAGATTTTACTTTTTTACTATTTTGATTTAAAACATGTTTTTATGCACACTTAAAAGAAATTATTTCTATTCATGAAATTTTAATTCATATCATATTGCAGCCTCAAGTAACTTCTCTAATAACATTTCAGCATGCTTGTTTTCATCTGTAACTTTGCCTTCAAATCTTAAAATTATCAAAAGTTATTTACAAGGCTCTCATCGGTCACTTTCTTGTCTAGCCTCTATTTCCAAACAATAATCTTCCTGATACATTTCTATAGACAATGGTTTAGTAAATTAACATGGGAATTACTGTACGAAAATAATGGTAGCCAAAGAAGCCATCGCTGATAAACCTATATTTACAATGCAACAGCAATGCCTTAGCTATTTATTTTACCATTTAAGTAAGAAAAAAAAATAATAATATTTTGACAAGTTGGAGAAAATTATTGACAATTTTGCAAACAAAAAAACAAGGAAACGAAAATTTTGAAGTGTTTTTTTGTTGTTTGTTTGTTTTGTGAAAACTAAACATGCATCACTACAGATTACTAAACAATGAGAGTCGGATTTAGGCATATTCCACATCAGTCCACGGCAACAAAATTTTGGAAGGGAGGGGGTGGCAAATTAAATTTTGTGCGTATTGTTTTTGAGATTTTGAAAATATGGGAAATCTCAAATGCAGAACTGATAATAGACCGGGAGACGGCAGCACAGACAATCCCCTCATAAAGTTCACGGCTCAAAATCCAGAATTACTTAAAACTCGATTCGCATAGTAAAATGCATTTGGTCTGCCAAGTCATACCTTGGTGGAAAAAACCTGAAAATCCAATTTTAGCGGTTGACTCGTAGGTTTACTTTTGTGTTTTTCTGCTTCCAGTCCTCCATGCTTTCATACCTTTGCGTGTAGGAAAACCCAATGGTAAACCTAGAAGTCAACCAATAAAATCGGGTGTTCAGGTGTTTTCCATCAAGATATGATTTGGCAGACCGATTGCATTTTAATATCCGAATCGAGTTTTAACTAATTCTGGAATTTCAGCCGTGAACTCGATGAGGTTAGTATTGTCTGTGCTGCCGCCTCCCAGTCTATATGCATTTTCCTTCAAAGCGAGAGAAAAAGGTTAAGTGTCAAATTCAGTGTTCGTTATGACCTGATTATCGCCTATGCAAATTTACACCATTTTTTTCGAAAAGTTTTTTTTTTGGTATTAAATCTTATTTAATCACAGAATTTTAGGATTAAATAAGGCAAAACATATTTTTCGAAAATAGTAATGTGAGTTTGTCTAGATTGTAATCAGGTTCTGCCCCTCCCCCCCCCCTCCATCCGATATCACATATTAGCAAATGAATTTTCAAATTATAAAAAGAAGAAAAAATTGGTAGTTACTCCACTTAATTTTCCAAACAGATTACAGAAATACCGTGTGTTCAAAACAGAATAACACTGAATAAAACTTAGATCCTAATTTTATACAAAGGTGATATATTTCCACTGGTGATAAGGAAGGCCTCGTGATTTAAAGAAAACATGCACTTTCATTCATAAAGCTCAAATATTTTTCTAATGGCATAATTTTCAACAAATTTTCATTCCGTCCCGTGCTAAAACAAGGTCTATAAATTAAAACTATACATATATATATATACATATACAGTGTGTCCACGTATAACCTGACCGACCTTTATTTTCGCAACCGTTGGTCCTAGATGCATACTTCCAATTATAAAAATGGTCAAAATTAGGTACGGAGTTAAGATAAAAAAAAGTATGAAGCGAAAAAACAATTTAGCGAAGAATTACAGAATCTAAATTTTTATACAGTCCCCCGGTCCTATAAGTTATATTTAGTAAAATTTTCCTGTTACACTGACAAGGCAAAAAAAGTCCCGCTATTCTACGATTAAAATCGACCGAGTATTAGCTGTTTAAAGTTTGAGCACATTTTTTGCTGCAAATTACGGGTCATTCACAAATTTAGTAGAAATATAATTTCATCAGATATATTAAAAAAATGGTTGAGAGTAGAATTAGCATTGCAATATAAATTTGAAGTCTTTAATCATTCTGACATATTACTGCAAAATATACAATTTGTACTGAACATATAAGAGGATAAAAATAACAGACTTTTTGTTAAATAAAAGTATGAAAAACAATAGCCTCAATTCTTTACAAAAATGATACATATTTTAAAATGCTGTTAGATTACACCTTCTTTCAAATTTTGGGTTGTGCCACGTTTTTTAGCTTTTAAAAATTGATTCACATGTATTTTTTGGCACTGAATCCGAAAATGACCTTCATTTTAAACCATCACGTCAGGATTTTTCTCAAATCGCAAATTTCAAAGTTAAAATTGATCCCCCTCCCCTCCCAACCTCATTGGACCCCTAGGCCGTTTAGCTGTAAGAAACCCAGTAAAAGCCACAAAATTGAATAAATTATTGAATTAAATAAAATTAAACTGAATAAAAAAAGTCTTCCATCTATTTTATAGTATCAGATTTTTCGCTATTTTTTAACCTTGAAATTTACGATTTGCGAAAAATCCTGACATGATGGTTAAAAGTGAAGGTAATTTTTTATTTAGCGTTAAAAAATACATAAAACGTAATTATAAAAGTTAAAAAATACAACCATCGTAGGTTTATGTTTTCAAAAACCATTTCTTAAACTTGTTGACGGTAATCTATACGAATTTTTTTGTGTTATCCTCTAATATAAGGATTGAGATAGATTTTGAGATAGAACGACTTCTTTCAAACCGCAGATACATTGAAATAAATTTAAGTACTTTATATACGACCCCTGAAAACATGGTCGAAATCATCTGTTTTGATATGCAAAAAAGTGGTATAAGTCATGCATTTCAAAGTTTCATAACTCGGTCAATTTTAATGTTAGATGAATGGGACTTTTTCTGTCTTTCTTGTTAGTGTTACAGTAATTTTTTACGAAATATCACTTATAGGACTGAGGGACCATATAAAAATTTAAATTTCGTAATTTTTTAATAAATATTTTTCTTGACCCAAATCGCATCATAAATAATTCTTTACCTGATTTAAACAATTTTTTTAATTGGAAGTATGCATCTAGGACCAACGGTTGTGAAAATAAAGGTCGGTCAGGTTATACGTGGACACACTGTATATAGGGAGAGAGAAAATTTTAATAAAGTAAGTTACATTCTGGCAGGCTGAGACTGGCCCACCAGCTAACCGACCTGTGGGTCAAAAACTGTTTTGTAGCCTTAAACCATCTAAAGCTGCATCCTCCCTTACATGAAGCTAATACAGTGAAACCTCCCTGAAAGACTATCTCTATAAGGAGACCACCTCTCATAAAGACCATTTATTTATGGTCTATAATTTTTGGCTATAGGCTCAATGTCAATTTACTTCCATTAAAGGACCACTATTTTCTGTCTCGCTCCCTAAAGGACCACTTTTCAACTTTTCAGTCGAAGAGTGGGATTATTTTTCTTTGCATGGGGAAATCTCGAAATTCCACTTCTCTCTGGAAAACGCGCTCAGCTAAGTCTACTTCCTTAGACCAAGCGAATCAAGGTCATCTCTTTCCCCGTTTAGGAGGAAAAAGCTCATTCTCCTCCATTACAGCGTTTAATGTCACTATGGTTACGGGTGTTGGTGGGAGAAAGGCTATTGTCCCCTTTCCTGGAATTGGCTGAGTAAAATACACCTTCTTTTAAGCAAAAGTCTTTTACACGAGTCGGAGGGGGGCATTCAGATTCCAGTTTATCTCAACTCTGTTGCTCTTCTTGGAAAGATTGCCACTTGTTTTTATCATCTCTGTTTTGTTTAACAGTGGAAGTTATAACACAGTGCATATTCACATTGTAGTGCATATTGTACTTTTCTTGCTGTGTGCTTACTATACCAATTTAGATGATGTCTAAGAGAATTGTGTTAACTTTGGAAGACAAAATTAAAGTTTTAAGAGCACAAGAGAATGGATCATCAGAGAGGAAATTGACGACACAGTTTAATTATAGCAAAACTCAAATAATTAATCCATTGAAAAACAAAGATTATCTGTTAATAGAGTATGAGGAATTTAAATCTTGCGGAATTAAGAAAAAGGAAAGAAAAATTTATCAAGCTTAACAAAGCTGTATTGTAGTGGTTTCAGTGTGCATGGTCAAAAAATATCCCATTGAGTGGAACTTTGTTGAAAGAGAAGACCAAACAAATTGCAGAAACTATACGGAAGAAAAAATTTTTCGCAAACAATGGGTGGCTGGAGAAGTTTTGTCACAGAAACAACATTGCCTTCAAATCTATTTGTGGAGAACCGGCCAATGTAGATGTGTTAGTGGAGTGGAAATCTCTTCCATTGATTCTCACAGCATAATCAGATTGTGACATTTATAATCTGGATGAGACTGGATTATTCTTCTGTGCCTTGCCCACTAAAATTCTTATGGAGAAAACAGATGAAGCAAAAGGAGGGAACAGGCCAAATAGAGACTTACTATGGTCCTTTGTGGTAATGCCACTGTAGAGAAAAAAAAACCTATCATAATATGGAAGGCTCAAAAGCCTCATTGCTTTAAAAATGTTTATGTGACAAAATAGGAGTGATTTTGAAATCTAACAGAAAGGTGTGAATGACTTCCACCATTTTTGGAAAATTGGTTACATGGCTTTGACAAAAAGGGGACAGGGTAAACTAAACAGGGTAGAAACATTATCCTTATTTTGGATAATGCTCCATGTCACTTGTATGTTGCACAGCTAAAAAGTGTGAAACTTCAATTTCTCCCTCCTAAGACGATATCCAAAATTCAGCTGTTAGATCAGGGAATTTTTCATTCTTTGAAGCTGGAATACAGACGTTTTGTTTTACGAAAGCTCATTCAGCAATAGATGAGACCAAAAATGCATCTGATATCGTAAATTATATCAATGTACTTGTTGCTATTTGATGGATTAAATGTATGTGGGATTTTAATTCAGACAATGAGCTTCTGCCAGTTAAAGCTTCTATTTTATGTCATGAAACACTTTTAAAATCAATAGACTGATGTAAAGTTCTATACCTGTTAGAGATTATGCTAAAATAAATAATTTGTTTAAAGAAATCAAAGAATGTTTAGAAACAAAAATTGTTAATCAGAAATTGTTAAAATCAAAGAGAACTAGAATTAATCCCTTCTTTAAAGCTGTATAGACATGAAATATCATAAACTTATTCCATAATTTTTTTTTGTAGTGAGTACAGTAAACTCCCGACTATCCACCCTAATGCGGCGGAAGGGTAGGCCGGATTTCAAGAAATGTTTACTCACATCCTGCCCTACTCCTCCCCATTATATTTAAAACGCATGTTACACATTTTAAGACAAATTTTATATATACAGTACATACAGTTTCAAAATAAGCAAAACATTAACATAAAACGTAAGAATAATTCCTAAAAAAATGAGTAAACCTTAATTTACTGTTTATTAATAAATGATTGCACAAATAGGAAAAGTTATGCATAATAAAAATGAGTAAAAACATAGTTTTTAGTTTTGAAAAAGTACTTGATAGATGACTGCTTCTCCCTGTTAGCCCAATGCCCTGTTAGTGATGCAACATCCCCCATTTATGCAAGCAGATGATATTAGCTGGCATCTCGTCCTCCTGCTAACTCATAGTTTCTCCTTCATAGTCACTACAACTTTTTTTTCGTTTATCACCCATTTCGTTAATCTTCAATAAATTTACATGAAGCACACCAAAAGACTATAAGAAAATAACCAGGATAAGCATAAAATAACGTCTGCAAATGTTAACATCAGTTCTACAACTGACGAAACAGGTTATCAAGCCTTAACCCCTCCCTCTCCTTTCCTGTCTGTCTCTTCTAAGGCATTCTGCTATCTCTTCTTGCTCTTTCCTGTCGTGAGTTAGCACTTTCTTATGGACGAGAACCTGCCTGTCTCGGCCGCTTGCAACATTCCTCATTTTTTTTTACTAGGTCGGATAGTACGGAGGGCCAGATAGTCGAGAGCCGGATAGTCAGGAGTTCACTGCATTTAAACTTTCCTTTACCCATCACCTCTATTCAGAGACCACCTCTCTGAAAGACCGACTTTTTTACGGTCTAATGGGTGGTCTCCTTAGAGAGGTTTCACTGTATATTTTTTTCGAGCATTCCCATTTCTATATTCGTAAGTACCAAAAATTTCACAAAAAGCAAACAATCTTACTATATCAGTGCATGTAAACATATTTTTCACTACACAATGCATGAGTGTTACTAAGTATCTCAAAACAACATGAGACCAGTAATGTGAGAGAAATGAAAATGGGAGTTGAAAGTTTAGTATTAACTAAAAGTGAACTTTCTGTTTATTAACTGATGAATCATTTTGTGATTAATATTATTATTGTTAGATAAATGCTGTTTATCTTTAAAAAATAAATGAAATAAAATGAATTCAGTATATATAAAAATGAGACTAGATGAACCTTTGAAGTGCAGATTTAATAGTTAGAAATGTAATCCCTATTGAGTAATAGTGGTGACTTTTTATATAGATAGTTGATTTTTCAGAGATTATATTCGAGAAACATTTAAGAAACTTTGAAACAATTAAGTATTTTTTAAAAAAAAATTATATTTAAATGGTTAGGAATTGAATCTTAAGAATCCTCCTCCCTCTCCCATTTTGAACTATGAAAGATAAAGAAGGGTGGAGAATTCGCTTTTATGGGATGAAATTTTACAAAAAATAAGCTTCTAAATGGAATTTTGCGAAGGAGTCTCAACTTTACCCAGACTGATCCAGTCTATAGATATTCGATGAGGTAAATAATGTATTTCATATAATATGTATATTTAATAATATATATAATATTATAAAAAATATATAATATATATAATATTATAAAAAATATATAATAAAAATAATATAATAATAATAATAATAATATAATAATAATAATATTTATTTGCATAATAATATACATATATTTCAAAAATTCTGGTTTTTAGTTTTTCCTATAAAAATTAAAAACAATACTTTTCTATAAAACACATTAGAGATAGATGGCCGTACAATGAGAAAAAGGTCATTCAATTACATTAAGTATTGACGGAATAAACGTTTCAGCACGAACTGAATATACTTTTGTTCATGGTAAGCAAACTGTGAATCTTCCCCTATCCCACACACCCCCTCCCCCCCAAAAAGCCTCTATTAATGAGTCTTCTAAATATTTTGAGTATTTTGCCAGCATTGGTTTTCAGCGTACCATACTCGAAGGCCAAAAATGAGTGTATGAATACTTTTACAAATACTTCAATACAAAGCGATTTTTTTTTCTATTACAGATATTATTAAAAAGCTTTTTGAACTGTAACGCGTTTAGCTGCAGAATATATAATCACTATAAAAAAACAGACGTTATTATTTTTAAAATGACTTCTTTTTTGTTCGTTAGTTTGCTTCAATGGGGCTATTTTTGTGAAAAAATACTTTTGATAACAAGTTGTTAACATTGTGTTAATAGCTGGACATCTGTTCCGTGTTAATAATCTGTTAAATAACATATTGAATAAGAATATAATACGACATAATATAAGCAATACCATAAAATTTAAATTTTTGATACTAAAGTGCTACTCGGGGTCAAATAATATAAAAATTAAAAATATAACATATCACGGCAACGACATTTAACGAAAATAACTATCATTCGATGATTGGATGAAAAATATGGATTAACGCTCGATTATTCTGAAATGACGCTGCCATTCATAGGTTGTTATCATAGAATTCTAATATACCGTAATTTCGGGTAGATAAGCCGCCCTGGCGTATACGCCGCTACGTCCGAAAATGGTAAAAAAAACCTGAAATTCCATCGTATACGCCGCACCGGCGTATAAGCCGCACTTATTGAAACTGGTGTATGTACTACTATAGACGCCATATTGAAGGTTTTCGCGCATTTTTTAAAACTATTTTACAAATTAGAATTTTAAATTTAATTCAAATAATGAAAATAAATAAATAAATAACTTTTGGTTTGTGAATTTATCCAATTGCATCGCACATTTCAGCCTTGGATTGGCAATTAGAAGTATATTTTATGGAATTCTTAATATTAAACATAACGCTAGTATTACAAATAACACTATTTTTTATTCGAATCCATCAATTAAATAACACAACGTAAAATTCCGAAAATAAGTAATGATAAATAATCATTTTGACAACATGAACTATTGGCAAAAGTTGGGAGAGACGAATAAAGAGATTTTTTTTTTGAAAATCTCTTCACTACTAACTGTAAACATTAATGTCTATTAACAGAAATTAATTGGTACTCGATTTGATATATTCTGTAAATATTTAAAATAAAATGTTCTAAGAAAGTTTTAAAATAAACAAGAATTAAATACATGCTTTCATTATTGAAAATAAAAAATACAACATTCGCAAATGCGCACACTTAAAGAAAACAAGAGAATTTACTTTATTTTCTATTAAAACACCGCGATTATGCAAAACTGAGCATAAAAAGGATTCCTTAAATGTGTCAGCGACTTCACGTTGCGTAAGTGCAGTAAAAAGAAATTACTGAGCTGCAAGCAAACAGAAAAAATAATTTAAAAGAAAAAAAAAACAAAAAGCAAAACCCGTTTTTTCTGCTATTTAAAAAAAAAAAAAAAAAAAAATTCTACATTATTAATTGTCCGATTTTGTTCAAATTTTCCTTAAGTTGCAATAACAGTAAATTAAGCTGTGTAACAAAATTTTATTAAAATATAATAAGTTATTAGAAAATTACAGCACTCCCCAAAACCCCTAATTTATAAAAAAGAAAAGAACCATCTGCAGTTTGTTTATTCAACTCTGCGGTGGAGTGGGAAGTTGAACAGTATCTTAGGTTGAACGTTATCAGAATGAGATCATTATCTTTGAGTAATACGTTTCGTTACGCAGAAAGAAACCATGCATAGATTTTTTTTTCTTTTTTTATGAAATAAAAAAGAACTTCCCGATATTTTTTTAAATGATTGTTATTTCTAATCCGTGAAGCATTTTTAATATTGTTTTTCAGATTTTAACTCTATAATATTACATGATCTGATTTTTTTTTCCTTGAAAAAATCGTTATTACTTCGTATACGCCGCACCGGCAGATAAGCCGCAAAAGGTAAAATTTAACTTTTAAACACGTATAAGCCGCGGCTTATCTACCCGAAATTACGGTAACTCATTTTCTCCTCTAAGGTTGTTATATATTTATTTATGCAAATCAAAGTTCTTTGAATTGCAGTGTAGAGATCATTTATGTCTTATAAGTAATTAACTACCATGCCAAATTTCCTGTTTCTAGGCCCTTACACAAAATCCGCATTTAATCTTTGAATGATTCATTACATCGAATACGAATCATTCAGGTTGAATCAATTATTTGGCGTCTCTTAAAAATGTATTACATTTTATGCATTTGATACTTTTTATCATTATCAGTTTAAGAGTTTTTTAAGGTTAGTTTATTTATCACCTACCTGACAACATGAAAAATTAAAAAACTGTTTAATTATTATGATTTACTTTTATGACGTTCTTAAAGTTTGTAAGCAAGGATGATTTCGTATGTTCAATTTATTTAAATGTTTATTCTGACAAACTGTTATTTTATATTTTTGCTACCTCCTTAAGAAAGATCTCAGTGTTCTCCTCCATGAAATTCTGTTGCAAACGAAAATTCTTTGACGTATGATTCTATGAAAATTTTATTATGTTCATTCGGATTCGCTTTTGCAATTTCAACTCATTTCTTTTCATTGAATCAAGAAATAGTAGTACAATTAAGGGAAATTAGGGTACTTTTATGTTAGCCAAATTTTTTTTAATCTTGCCAATCTTATAAAATTAGCCTTTAACAAATAGTCAATATTTTAACATTGCAGTGACATATATAACTTTGCACGAATGAATGAATACATTAAAATATTTTGACAAAAAAATAATTAAGTTTAGTTGTAAAAAAGTTGATAATTTTTATTATATCTTTAAAAACTTAGCTAAAAAAACTAATAAATAATGATCAAATATGTAAACACAAGCATACTAATACAAACAACAAAATATCATGTAATTGGGGCTATTTATGATTAGGCTAGTGAAGAACAGAAATGTTTAAACAAGAGATAACATAAACTAGAAACTTTTTATTCATAATGAAAGCATCATGTCTAATTTTCTATTCACAAAGATAAAAGCTTATGTTATTTAAAGTCCCAAAATCTTAAAATATGATTTAGCATTAAAAAAATGATTCATCAATTCTTCTGCTTCACTTGAATTCAGCCAAGGATTGCAATTCAAATTATGCCAAGGGCTGCAATTCAATGATTAATTCAAACAAGATTTAGCGAATTATCACTGGTGTCTGGCTAACATAAAAGTACCAAAATCAGTTAGAAAATGGGTTCATGGGACAGAGTTTCTGAAAAATGAACTTTTTATGTAAAAATAATTACAAAAATAAGGAGTTCAATAATATTGTTGCATGCAATACAGTTTAATGTTTAACAGATTCTAAAAGCTATGTTCTCTGAGTCATGGAGAAATTTTAATGCTCATAAATATGTATGCAACTTAAAATAACTACAGTAGGATATCAGATAATGTAAAGTGATATCAAAATCACTAGATCTGCAGATTTTCTAGTATTTTACGATTTATTACTAAGCTTTGCACAAAACCATACGGTTTACTGTTCACTATTAAAACCATACACATGGAAGTAGTGGCCACATTTTTTTTTTTTAAAGTGCAGCGTGGATTTGCTGAAAAGGGCATTTTTCTCCAGTAAAAGGATGCTTATATCGAGTAAAGAGGAACATCTTGAAGAGTGAAAGGCACTCTTATTAAATTATTATTTGTCAGTTCTGAGGAGTGTTAATTTCAACTCTAAACCTTTAATTAGTATTAAGTTCTAAACTTACTGAGGGCATTTCAAGGAGGGGGGTGGGGCGGCAAACTCTGGATTCACTGGCATATACTATCAAGGTAAACTGAAATCGTGCTGTATTTTTAAGAATATCATAAAATAATCTGATTGAAATAACTCCATTTTTCAAATATTCCACTTACTGAAACATGTGCATTCTGGGACGATTTTGAAATGGAAAATACATTATGATTTGAAAACACAATACAATATGTAGCTGCTGCATGTTTTTTTACTATATTGCTTTTGAACTTAGAACACGCGAGTCAATCAGAGCAACAGAATTTCTGTTTTCAAAAATAAGACAGGAGAGAGAGGGGGTGGAGAAGAGGAAAAAGACAAATATTTTGAAAAAGAAATAGAGGGCACAAAGAAGCTACTGGAAAATGGGGTAGGGCGCATCAGCAGTTTAAAAGAAAAGGGCAGTGTGCAACGCCCTTTGAAAAACATCAAGTGGGAACACAACATAGAACATTGTGCAATTAATCTGTACAAGTTGGCAGCTATGTAATAATTATCTGCAACAGTCCTGGTAGAATTTTTTATTGGTTTGATTTTTATTACTTTTTTTTAATTTATTTTTGATAATGGCTTCATGCCCATTCTATGTTTAGGTGTATTTGTGATTCACAAAACGTGGATTGATATTGATTGGAATATGAGATATTGATTGAAAAGATTGGCATATTGTTTTGACAGCGGCAGTTGAAAGGATCTTTGGAATTGGTGTAATTTTCCTACTTTATTTATTTATTATGCTGCCATTTTTTATTTATTTATTCATTTGTTTTTATGTTTATTTTTAGGTTTGAAATTTTTTAATTATCTTTTTGCAATTCTTTTTTACTGCACGCAACGTGTATGTAGATTTTTTTTTCTTTAGAATCAAAATTACTCCACTCTGTTTTTTTTTTTTTTTTTTTTTTTTACTCTTTTACTGTTTTATTCTTCAAAATTTCAAGGAATATGCCAAATATAAGTTCTGTTTTTGTTTTATTTGTATTTATTTGTGCTAAAAATGCATTTATGAAATTGGTCGCAAATCTGAAGCACCAATGAAGTATATTTTAAATATGGCAATTAGTGATGCAATGAATAATGTTTAGGCCAAATAACCGAATACTAAATATTCGGCTTTTTCGGCTGCCGAATAATGAGTTCATTTTTGTCTAAAAACAAAACATAGTATGCACTATATGCACAATTCTTGTATATTTCACAATTAACTCCCTGACTGCCGAGCAAAAGGGCAGAATTGTAATGTTATTTTCTCTGTAATTTTTTTTTAAGCCTGAAAAAAGATTATTTTTTTAACCAGATATAAAAAATTTAATTATGTATTGGAGTATAAGCCTTGAGAATGATAATCATCACAAAATATTTTAAAACTGTGTTATATTTGCAGAATTATATTAATTTATAAATTGCTTCTACTACAGGGAAACATTCAGCTTAGTAAACGGATATATCAGTTAATGGTGGTTGAGATGGTTTAAATGTATTAATTTATTTTAAAAAATTAATTATATGCAAATTTAATTTTTTAAAGTAGCATTGTTGTTGTTACATTTTAAAATAATGACAACATTTTAAAAGTACTAGAAAACATAAATTTCAATTTTCAAGTGAAAGAAAATAAAAAATAAGAATATCTTAAAAATAATCACTGCTATAGGAATATCCTCTAAAATGGTGGAAAGAAATCTGTATGGACAATATAATGCTCACAATTAACAAAAATGTCAAAATATTGAGTATGCTGTATCTTAGATACTGTATTGTTGCAATTTAATACATATTATGTATGTTGTTGCTGTTACATTTTAAAATAATCATGAAATTTTGAAAGTACTAGACAACATAAATTTCAAGTTTCAGATGAAAGAAAATATAAATTAAATAGTGATGTAAAACACGCATACTTACTAATTAAAAGAATTTAGTAATTACATTTTGTTTCATTATTTAATGAGAAATAGTAACAGACTTAAAAAAATTACTTAAATGATATTTAACTTTTAAATGCATTTTACTCAAAAAAAAAAAAAAAAAAAAAAAGAAAACTTACGTATTGCAGTATATACGACTTAAATATTTATATTATACATACATCTATATCTAATCTATCGTATATATTTATGTTCTTTATAGATCAAACTAAACATATCATTAAAATAAATATTTTTTTATGTAGCGAGGGATAAATATTAAACTTTCTCGTTATGTATAAAAAAATTAGAATTTGTTTGTACGGCTCTTTAGAAAATTTTTGAATAGATTAATTTTAAATTTAACAGATGACATTAGCTGTACCTACAGATATTTTTTGTACTTATTGATACAGCATAAAAGTTTTAATGATTCTTAAATCACCCTCTTATATAAAAATGGATAGATAAAACACATTCAGGGCATAAAAGTTAAGGGCAAAAAAAGTTTTAGTTAATTTCAAATAAAAGTTTCATTATACATAATGAATATAAATTATTAAATTAAAAAGTTTTACCGTGTAAGTCAATATAAAAACCTTCCTTACTGTATTATTTGGGCAAAGCCGAATAATGGACTTGATATTCTGCAGATAGGCTGAATGGGCCGATTATTCGGCTATGGCCGAGTAATCGTTGCATCTCTAATGGTGATTGCTTTCAACAGTTAAAAGCATTAACTTTTGTAATTTTCTGGTAAAATTATGTTTTTGCATATTGAAAATGAATGCTTACAATAAAGGAAATTATTAAAATAATTATAATAATTATGTAAAATAATAGAAATTTAGCTTTAAAAGTATAATCAAGCTTTTTTATGATCTCTACTTATTGGATTGTTGTCAAACTAACGTGTCTTCTTTCCCTGTCTTTTTTTGATTAGAAATATTGGAATAAGCCATATTAAGCAGAATTACATACAAAATCGCGAAAAAAATAAAAATCATTACAGATTGAAACCAAAATGAATGCAAAAAAGCAAATATAAACAATAATACTTCAACAATTACAGTTGCAGGTATTGTGCAAATGCTACTGTTGCTTTGTACTTTTATCTTTTAGGGTTACAGATTTAAGGGCATCTACTGTACTAGTTGCATGTGGTTTTGGAATGACTTTGGTCTAGCTCATTGTAATGAAAAATATGTTTACATGCGCTGATATTGTAAGAGTGTTTATTTTTTGTGAAAATTTTGATACTCATGTATTATCCGGTCTAAGTCATATTCACTGCACCAATAATGGCATCAAAAGTATTAGTTACAGTAACCCTTATTATTATTAGTAATTTAGTTTATTTTTTTGCTTTTTTCTGTTTAACTGCATAGCTAATATTATATAATTGTTTAACATGATATGGCATAGATTTTGCTATAACATTTTTACATTCATCACGAAATTTATATATACAAGTATATTTATATTGCATGATATTTATAATTATATTCATCCTGAAGGGTATAACAAACTGTAAGAAGTAAATCTAACATTGTTTATTCGTATAAAAGCCATCAATGATGTTGTATATTCTTATTTAATAAATGTACTCTAAATGACTGTTTTTATTATTTTTGTTTGCATTTATATTATTATTTTTAATGATGTTTTGTATTTATTAAATTTAACAATTGGCAATAGACAATCATTTTTGGCGATCTATGTACATTGACTGGATCTGAAGAATATGTAAGTACTAAAATTTCTTATATGAGGTGAAGCACAGTGTTCCTGAACCCTCCATTATATCATAGTTTGATGAATGTAACTAGAATTTTCAATCTATTAAGTCTTGTATCAAAAATAATTAAAATATTTATTTTGTGGTAATGATGCTTCATAATTAGTTTCAACAATTATTTATTCTCATGCCTATTATCTCAATTATTGTAATTTCCTTAACAATCGATGTATCAAATTGGCGTAAAAAATTAATTTAGTAACATTGTAATAATCTATAATAAAAGTTTAATGCTTGTAGTAAAAAAATATATCTATAATCATTTATATTGAAATGTAGTTTTTGTTTTAAATTGCAATGATAATTCTTTTCAAAAATCAAGTTAAACCAAACCTGACTTGCATCAAGTGTTTGATGATCCAATCACCTTCTATGTGCAACAGCTGAATTAAACCTAAAAACTTGGATAATTTGTAACTAAAGAATACAAACATTATAGATAATTTATGCTTAGTTATTATTATAGATAATTATAGTCAATTCATTATTATAGATAATTCAAGAGACCCTTTGCACTCCAATGATGAGTCTCACTCACCACGCTATTCTTTGCATCAACTCCAATGGTGAGATTAACTCACCATCTTAATTTCCATGAACAATTTACATTAATTCCAACCTTCGTTCTTACTTACTGCTCTATTATTTACATTAATGAAGTGATCTAAATGGATTGTACAGATGTGATAAAAGGAAGTATCCAAAATGTATTTTATAGCAATTTTTTTATGAAGATAAAACTGATTGATATGTATCATAAACAAAATTTAGCATTATAAAAAACGACACTGTTATTCGATGTGCTCTCTTTTGACAAAGTAATGTTATAACAATATAATAATAATAAAACTAGTATTAAAGGTGTATTTTTTGACAGCCATAAGAGTGCCTTAAAGTATTTCCTCAGCACCGGCACATTCCAAATAAACACGCCATTTTGTGACACTTGTCCCGAAAAGCCTGCAATGCACCTTGGTGAGTGCTTTATAAAATATCACACCTAACAGAACTGTAGAGCATAAGATTTAAATATTATATTTCTAACATGTAAAAATATATAAAACATTCAAATAAAAAAATTATTTTTAATTGGACTATATAAGATCATATTATTTTCTTTAAAAATGTTGCAGAGTTGCTAGTTCCGCCATGGAAAAAAAGCTTGGAGTGCAAAGGGTTAAGGAAAGGAACACTTTTTAATTCAGATATATCACACTGACATAAAATAACCTCAAGAGTAAACATATTTACAATTTATCACCAAATAACTGAGTGAATTGCTCGCATCTAGATATAAAAATCTGTTACAAAATACTCTCTAAACAATCTTAAGGGGGCTGGTCACTGAGCTTTGGAATTCTCTTCCATAATGTTAAGTCTATGGACTTTTGATGCATTTGTATATTTAAGATATTTTCTCGGGAAATTCATATTTTTAATATCTTTTTTTCTGTGTACTCTTCTTAAAGGATGGCTCTTTTTTTCTTAGTTTTCAAACTATTTCTAAAATCTAAAAACATAACAGCTCGTCATCAGCTACAGCATACACGTGTCCGTAAACGAACAAGTTAAAAAAAGAACTGAAGATAAAGAATGTTGTTATTATTTTTATATTTTTAATTTACTTCTTTTATTTTTATTTTTTCTTTTATTTCCATTTTTTCCATTTCATTTTCTCTTCTAATGAACTGAAGATAAAGAATGTTGTGAAGAATGCGACAGATGGCGCTACCTGATAGAGGGATATGCAAAAGGGAAATGTGTTGAAAAAAGATAGAAGAGAAAATGAAATGGAAAAAATGGAAATAAAAGAAAAAATAAAAATAAAAGAAGTAAATTAAAAATATAAAAATAATAACAACATTCTTTATCTTCAGTTCATTTTTGAACTTGTTCGTTTACGGACACGTGTATGCTGTAGCTGATGACGAGCTGTTATGTTTTTTAGCTCGAAACGCGTCCTGTGTTTTGTTTTAATTTTATGGTGATTTTTTACAAAGTTTTATTATTTTAATTGCTTCATATCGCCAGTTTTCGGTGTTGTTTCGCTATTTCTAAAATCTATTCTGAATTTAATATTTTATGTGTTAAAAGCAGGCGAAATGTAAGTAAGATTTTAACACTTCGTATAAAATTAAGTTTATACTTTAAAATATTTTGATAACTAAGAAAAAAAAAGACATCTTTTAGGAAGTGTACACAAAAAATAGAAGTTAAAAATATTCATTTCCCGAGGAGATATTTTAATTATAGTAGACTCCCTCAAATCCGCAACCCTAAAATCTGCACATCACCACAGATGTAAACAATGAAACTTTCAGATCAGATATAGGGTCAAAATTACACACTTTTATTTTTATATCATTCTGTACATATTTTAAATGTAATTCTCATTAATATGACTGAATTCATGGTTTTTCATGAAGGAAGTAAAATTTTATTTATGAAAAAATTCAAGGTATTGCTGATATATTTGGTAGTCACAATCTTTTTTACCAAATATAATTACGTATTAATCAAGATTTTTACTTATTAAGTCTGACTAAATCTAAAATAAAACTTCCTTATTTTTTTTTTATTTTGATGTGAGTTAGTAAAGTACCTTTATGAAGCAAGTTTCATTCAATAATTCAAGACAAATGTATCTCTTTTTTTACTACACATATTTAATTATATACTATTAACTATTTACATGACCTTTACTTCTAATAATTTTTAAAGCTATTGCTTCACTTAATTATTTTAATATATTGTAAGCATTCATTATAATTTTGATTGCATTATTACACTCAAATTACTGTTTAAAAAATGTAAACAAATAAATGATCAGAAATCCACACAACCTCTGGTCTCAATCAGTGCAGATTTGAGGGAGTCTACTGTATACGAATGCATCAAATGTCCATAGACTTTACATTAGTGAGGGAAAATCGGAAGCTGAGTGACCAGCCCCCTTAATGCTTACTGAATCAAAACAAGCAAACAAACAACATAGTTTTTTCAGAAGGACAAATCATAGTTACTTTCCTAATGTCGATGATTTCTAGAATCGTATGTGTTCAGGTATAGAGTTTATGCATTCCGTTTTGCAATACGTTTACATTGTTTATCGATATGTCATCACTTTTTCCTTGTTTTATCTTTTGTTTATAGTTGAATATTTTGTTTATAGTTGAATTGAATTAGTATTCATTAATTTAATAAAATTTTCACTACAGCCCTTGGTGTTTTTTTAAAAAGTTGTCGCAATTCACCATCAGAAAGTGAGATTTGTTGCCAAATGGTAAAACAGCCAGGTAAATAAACCTAATAAACGTTATGCTTGTTATATATGAATTTATATAAAAATATCTTATTTTTATATGTATTACTAGCACACCTACCCGGGGTTTGTAAATAACTTCAAACAAAACTTAAGTTTGCCCAGGGCCATTGCGAAGACTTTTTATTGGTGGGGGAGAGGACCTTAAATTGCCAAGTCAAATTTCAGTATTTGCCAACTAGTTTTATAACTTTGCCAAGTTACCACAATTAGAAAATGTAATATAGTTCTTATTCGTGAAAAGTTTAATAATATTCCCAATTAGATTTGTAATTTTTGAAAAGTCTGTCAGAAAAAGAAAGTGTATTATAGTTTTTATTAATGTTTTGCACAAATTCCCCAACTAAGTTTGTAAATGTGCCAAGTGTAACTGCATTCACGAACATTTGGTGGCGGAGGCTCCCCCCCTGTCCCCCCCCCTTAGCGAGGCCCCTGAGTTTGCCTATTTTATATCTTTGGAAATTCTTTCAAATGAACCTAATTTCGGAGGCCCCATTTCCTGCCGCAGCGTGTGGTGTGTTCCCATCAAACTTCTTTTCGAACGAACCTGTAATCTAGATCCCCACTACCTATGGCAAAATTTATCGGACGTGTCCGCACGTGCCGGAGACAATTGAAAACCAAGTTGCGTGAGCCAAACCTCGTAGGAATCAAGCCCATAGAATCAAAAAAAAAAAAAAAAACAGAATGCACCATTAATGTTAGAAAATGTTGGTAATTAAAGTCTAAGATAAAATTTCATAATACAGAAAGTAGCTAAATTCTAATCTAAGTTGATTGAAGAAAATCCCTTTGAAATTGGGTCCTTAAACTCGTGGAAATAACACGCCCCCAAGCGGTGGAAGATGCCCCCTCCTCTTGTAAATTTTATGAATTACTGTTAGCATTAACACGATAGTTAATAAACGGATGAAATCTCTTATCTAAAGTTACCTTTAAAGTAACATGATTTTTAATTTACGGCTGTAGTGAGGAGACGTAAGTTGATGCTGGACAAGGAGATTAATGTTCGAAAAAGGTAGTAGCTGAGGTATAAAGAAAGACCGAGCCCTAAGGACCAGGATGTTAACTGGAATGTAGTTGGGTATACGAAAATTTTGTAGTGGTTTTAAAGTAGCTGGAAGACACCAAAACTAAGTTAAAGAAAATTGCAATAGAATAGTATAGTTTTTAAAGAAGCTGCAACAAAGGCCCCGACGATTAATATTCAAAATTGGTGGTAGCTGAAGTCTGCAAAATTTTTTTTCTGTTGTTGTTTATGTAGTAGCAGGAGAACCTAAGAAGTTGTTAGAAAACAAAGTTCGTGAATAGGACCAATTTTAAAGGAGCTATAACGGGAGGCCCAAAAGGCTCCAACTGATAGTTGAGAGCAGAGCCCTAACGTGAAAACATGTTTAAATGTTTTAGTACTTAGGGTTTTAGATCTCCAATTAGTCAAAATTAATCATAGGGTATGAAATAATCATTACAATAATATTTTAAAGACATGCGCAAAAATGGGGTAAATGCTTAAAAAGGGGCCATAGAGCCTCAATAAAAATGTGCGGGTGCTGGTCTAGGGAGAAGAGTCCAAGACTCAATTTTAAAATTATTCAATGAGAAGGTGAGAAAATTAGGGTGTGAAAAATACATGGCACACAAAATGTTAAAGGGGCCCCGGATTGGTCCCTACAGGACCCTAAGGTGCCCCAGGATTTTAACTGGAATATAGTTACAGGAGAATAACTAAATTCAAAAATGGTTCCAAAAATGAAGATCGGATTAAGAGGAGCAATTTATTAATAATTTATGGTGCAAAAGCTTCAAGGGTCCTTGTACCGGGCCCCAAGGGGAAAGGGACTTAAGTGACATATAGTTTGGTATAAAGACACTTTTTAGTAGTTTTTAAGGACGATAGAACTATGGTAAAGATAATTGCAAGGAATTCGGATAATTTTTACAGAAGGTGCATCAAGGACCCCCAAAAGGCGATTAATATTCAAAATTGATGGTATTTGAAGTCTGAAAATTTTTTTGTTGTTCATGTACTAACTGGAGAACTTAAGAAGTTGTTAGAAAAATAAAGCTGGTGAATGTGACTGCTTTTAAGGGAACTATAATAGAGGGCTCCGAAGGAGCCAACTGATAGCTGAAAATAGGGCCCTTACACGAAAACATGTTTAAATGTTTTAGTACTTAGCGCTTTAGATCTTCAATTAGTCAAAATTAAACATAGGGTATGAATTAATCATTAGAATAATATTTTAAAGAAATGCGACAAAATGGGGGGTAAATGCTTAAAAAGGGCCCTAGGGCCCCAATAGAAATACGAAGGTCTGGGTCCAGGCAAAAGAGGCACAAACTCAATTTTTAAATTATGCAACGAGAAGGTGGGAAAATTAGGGGGTGAAAAATGCATGGCAAACAAAAAGTTCAAGGGGCCCCGGATCGAGCCCTACTGGACCCTAGGGTGCCCCAGGATTTTAACTGGAATATAGAAACGGGAGAATAAATAAATTTAAAAAATGGTTCCAAAAATGAAGATTGGATTAAGAGGGGCAATCTATTAACAATTTACGGTGCAAAAGCTACAAGGGGCCCTGTAACGGATCCCAAGGGGTCAGAGAGTTAAGTGGCATGTAGTTTGGTATAAATATACTTTTTAGTAGTTTTTAAAGTAATCAGTTTATGCTAGAACTATGGTAAAGAAAATTGCAAGGCATTCGGATCATTGTTAAAGAAGCTTCACCAAGGGCCCAAGAAAGCGATTAATATTCAAAATTGGTGGTAGCTGAAATCTGATTTTTTTTTTTTTTGTGCCTGTAATAGCTGGAGAACCTAAGATGTTGTTAGAAAAAAAAGCTAGTGAATCGGACTATTTTTAAAGGAGTTATAATAGGGGGCCCAAAAGAGGCCAACTGATAGTTGAAAGCAGGCCCTAACATGAAAACATGTTAAAACGTTTTAGTACTTAGTGTTTTAAATCTTTGATTAATCAAGATTAAACATAGGGTATGAATTAATCATTGGAATATAATTTGAAAGAAATGCGCAAAAAATTGGGAAAATGCTTAAAAAAGGGCCATGGGGTCCAATAAAAATATGTGAGTGTTGGTCTAGGGAGAAGAGTTCAAGACTCAACTTTAAAATTACGCACTGCGAAGGTGAGAAAATCAGGGTGTCAAAAATGCATGCCACACAACAAATTCAAGGGGCCCTGGACCGGGCCCTACGAGACCCTAAATAGGCCCATGGTCTTAACTCGAATGCAGAAACGGGAGATTAACTAAATGGAGAAAGTATCCCTAAAATGAAGATCGGATAAAGAGGAAGCAATTTATTAACAATTTAGTGCACTAAAACTTCAAGGGGCCTTATACCGGACCCCTTGCAAGGGTGCCAGGGTCTTAACTGAAATGTAGGAATGGGGTAGAAACTGGAAGGAGAATTCACCCCAAAACGAAGAAGATCGGATAGAAAAGAGGCATGTTATTAACAATTTAATGCACTAAAATATCAAGGGCCCTCTACTGGGTCCCATGCAAGGGTGCCAGGGTCTTAACTGAAATGTAGAAATGGGGCAGACACTGAAAGTAGAATTCACCCCAAAAACGAAGAAGATGGGATAGAAAAGAGGGACGTTATTAACAATTTAGGGCATAAAAACTTAAAGGGCCCTTAAAAAATTAAAAATCTGAGCCTCAGGTGCATCAGGACCTGTCTTGGACTAATCACTCCTGAATTTTTAGACTTATACGTGCGGCAGATTTCGCTAGCCATCGCCGACAGACAGACAGACACACACACAGAGCGATTTGTTCTTTTATTAGTATAGATTGTTTTTTATACAGTAACCTCCCTTAAATCCACATAGCTTTGGACTAGAAATTAGGCAGATTTTAGAATTTTGTGGATTTCTTGTCACTACTTTGTTTGCATTTTTTGGTACTACTTGATTATCGTGTCGACCAAAAAACTATTGATAACCTATAAGATTAAACACCAATAATGGATGATCGGAAATGTCACATTCACTTGACATTAAACATGTTACATGTATTTGTCACATCACCAAGTGATTTTTAATTCGACCATTTATTTGTATTTTTATTAATGTTTTACTAATTTATTTGTTCTTTCGTTATTTAAAATGAAAATTATGTCAATTTATGTAATTGGGAGATTTGCATAATTTGGTGAAATTTCTCGAGGAAAAGTAGTACCCATTTTTTAAACTGTATTTTCAATAAAATAATGCATTCGAAATTATAATGAACGCTTACAATAAGTTAAAATAATTAAGGAAAATACTAAAGTAATAATCTAAATTCTAAACGTTAAGAAATTTTTTTTTAAATATTAAAAGTAAAGACCAAGTAAATAATTAATTTTGCATAACAATGATACATGCATAACAATGGGGAGATAAATTTTCTTGAATTATTCAATGAAACTTGCCTCATAAAGGTACATTAATAATTTACATCAAAATCTTAAAATATGTAACAAAGATTTATTTCATGTTTTGTCATACTTATCAAAAAAGCTATTAAAGGATTAAATACTTAAATGTAGTTGGTAAAAATATTTATCCTTCAAAAGATGAACCCTTGGTCTGCAAATTTAATAGTTAGAAATATAATCCATATTTAGTAATAATGGCTCTTTTCTATGTACAGGAGTCGATATTCTTCGGAGAAGAAACATTTAAAACAGTCTTTGAAGCAATTCAGTGTATTTCTTAAATTTCCACTGATGTCAGCTCTGTTTGAATTTTTTCAGAAATAAATTTATACTTCTTTTATGAGAAAGCACAAGTTCGATCATATTAACCAGAAGTACGTATTAAAATGTGTACACAGTTAAATAAAAATTTAAAAAATCTTGAATTTTTCACCAACATCTTAAACGTAAGCTTCACTGTTTACATCTAAAGTTGAGTTGATTTTTGACGGCCAATTATCTACACGAGGGATATAGGACCTGTTTACATCTAAAAAGATGTTTGGTTTTTAGGCGTTCATAGTTTAGAGTCCGTTTGTATTCAAAAATAGATAAATGGCTTCTTTATATCAAATAAATTATATGATGTGAAAATGTAAAAATTAAAATCACAATAATAAAATTTATACTTAATGTTTCCGTTTATCTTTAAAACCATCCTTAGGAGTTAATTTTCTAAAACACAAATCGGAAAAAAAATCAAATCAAATCAAAGCCATATTTAAACTAAAAGAAGTAAGAAAAGTTTCATTAAAACATTTAAATAATCTCAGCGCCATCTCTTATCCAAAAAAGAATTAAACAAAATTACTAGAAATATTATGCATATGTGCAAAGACTTTGTTTAATATTATAAGTAGAAAAATGGATTCTGTTCCACTTACATTTTTCTCTCGATTTTATGAGATACCCTTTAAACTTCCTGACGTTACAGATTCTTCATATAGTCGGATGACAAAAGCAATTTAAAAGGTTTGAAAGAGCATAAAAATGATTTAAAATATAATAAACTTTCCACTGCTCTGTCAAGAACCTTCCTTAAAGAAAGTATTTCGTTTATGAACTTTAACAATACCAAGATTTTTTCAAAACAATTCTATCCGTTTAAAGCAGTTTTTCGATAATCTCTAGAGATTTGTTTAAGAAGTCAAGGAATATGTTACAACAATATTTGCTCCTTTGAAGTTTTGATTGGTATTTTGAAAGGACTTTAGTTTTTGTATAATATTTCCAGTAATTGGCAGGTGTGCATATTCAGAAATTACGTAATCAAACAGTTTTTTCCATTTTTCGATAAAGACAGAAAATAGTATCAAAAGATAAGGTTTGAACCCAATTTTAAGAGGTGGCAGCAAGAGAAAGGTAAAAAGAAAATGTGATAAATCAAAAATAGCTTTAGACTGTTACTCATTTATTGAAAAATGAAAAAAACTGTTCAATTGTAAATCAGTTCAATAATGATCTTGCAAGTGTCATGAGGGTTACAGCTATTGAGATTATATTTGTAAAGAATATAAGTGCAAAAATTTCTTTAGTGTACTTTCTTCTGTTAATTCAAAATATCACCGATAGATGGTACTGCACTGTCTCAAATTATGGAACTGTTTAAAGTAACCTTTCAATTTCAAAATGCAAACCACTTTCTTGGAAATTCCTAGCAAACGAAAAAACAAAGATAAGAAGCTGGATGAGTTTATATTTTTTTGGACTGGTTTGAACATTCTAATACAGCACGAAGAAGTACAGCAACTTCAATATCTCAAACTTAAAAGCAGCTGCAAAAAAGATTAAGATATTGCAATGAATTATACATTTTAATCAGATAATTAACTGTGTCAGTATTTTAAGAAATTGATAGACATTACTGGAGCATGTACTTATCTCAATAACAGAAGAATTATCTTTACTTTGAAAATATCTATTTTCATAAATATATATATATATATATATATGTGTGTGTATGAAATGATAAAATCTAAGCCCCTTTTTAAATTTTAAAATCCCCTTTTTGTCCCTTTTAAAATTTGAAATCCCCGTTTTAAAAAATAGAAATTTAAATTTAGAAATTAAAATTAATTTTTTTTAAATGCTTTAGTAATTGTGCCTCAATTGATTGAAAATGCAGTTTCCCCTATTAAGTCAGTTTTTCAGCATCGCATCTTATAACTTTCAAAGATCGTTTTGTCACAGTTCATAAGAATACTTTTGCTGAGGTAAGTGCATTTTTAAATTCTAGCGACGACCTGTCTGCCGAGTTGAGCCAACGCCTTTGGCCCGGGCAATCAATCATTCAGCTAGCGGATAATTGTATTTTAAAGACGCCTCCTTTGACTTCCACGACCCCTAACAGGACTAATGCAAAATACCTCATACTTATACCGCTGCGAGAGGGCATTTTACCATCTAAGTAATGCCTTAAGTCCACGTCACTTTACTCTCCATGTATCGCTTTGCGATACACCTAACTCTCGATGTCCATAAAGAAGTAAAGTAGTAGCTCTCAAGCCAAAGGGGCCTGATTTCTCAAAAGGATGTAACCAAAGTTCAATAAATCAGGTCGCCGAAAAAACTGTGTCTTCCTTTAATCAGACACGCATTTTATCTGACTTTTATTAATTCCCGGATACCTCCCAGACTGCGACTACAAAGATATGCTAGAAACTCAGAAGGAGCGATCCGACGTCGGCACAGATTCGTCTGTTGTCCGCGCTCCTGCACCTATCGGTCCGGCAACGATCGACACCGACACAGAGAATCCACGACGGGAGTAGCGATATCGTTACATATATATATATATATATTTAGTAGTGCGCTGTGCCGGGCTTAGATTCAGTGTATGTTTATTCTGTTAGTTCAAAATATCACCGGTAGATGGTACTGCACTGTCTCAAATTATGATACTGTTTAAAGTAACTTTTCAATTTCAAAATGCAAACCACTTTTTTGGCATTTCGTAGCTAACGAAAAAAAGATAATAAACTGGATGAGTGTATATTTTTATGGACTAGTTTAAACATTTTAATACAGCACGAAGAAGTACAGCGACTTCAACACCTCAAACTTAAAAGGAGCTGCAAAAAAGATTAAGATATTAAAATTTAATATACATTTTAATCAGATTATTAACTGTGTCAGTATTAGATGTAAATTTCCAACTGGGCGAAAAATGTCCAGACCAGGATTCGAACCAGGAATCTCCTGGATGAAGCCGCCAGTGCTCTGCCATCTGAGCTATCCCGGACGAATTTGGCGGAACTTTTTCGCTCAGCTAACCTTAATGATTATAGTATCTGGTCTGAAACCTGGTTCAGCTCAACAGAATAAATCTCAGGTAATGGAACTCCAGAAATCGCTGGATACGAAATTACACTAGGTTAATTTTAACACAATTATTCTAATTGGTAAATAAATCATATTAGATGTAAATTTCCAAATGGGCGAAAAATGTACAGACAAGGATTCGAACCAGGATTCTCCTGGCTGAAGCCGGCACTGGCAAAGCACTGGCGGCTTCAGCCAGGAGATCCCTGGTTCGAATCCTTATCCGGACATTTTCCTCCCAGTTGGAAATTTACATCTAATACGATTTATTTAACAATTAGAATAATTGTGTTAGTCTACTGTGTCAGTATTTAAAAATTGATAGAGGTTCCTGGAGCATGCACTTATCTCAATAACTGAAGAATGATAAGATATAATTTTTATTTTGAAAATATCTATTTTCATAATATATATATAAAGTTTGCTCATGTTTGAATCCTTTTCCACTTCAATGACAGCTTCAAAATGTGACATAAGTCTAAATGTTTAGTTGTGCAATGTGTCTGAATTTCCTGACATCCCAATAAACAGTAATTTTAACATCATTATAGATAACAAAAACATAATATATAGATTTATAGCGAGAGGTAACCTATTTTTTGAGAAAGCATATGGAAAAATATTATAGAAAGGTAAAACATTGAATAAAAATTGTTGGCTACACTGATAAAATATTTTTTTTTTAGATTTAAAACGAGAAGACTTTACAAATATCCTCCTTGCTGAAGAATATAACGATAATGATTTTTCCTGTGGGACGAGTGAAAATAGGACAAAAAGAAATATATCTGCTCATAACTGACCTCCCTGCATGGTAAGTGTTGTGAAACATTTCTTAAATAGCTTGCATATCAATGAATTTCTTGTGTTTTTTGATAAAAAAATCTTGTATGTTGTATTTTTCTTTTGTTGTCTTATTGGTTATACGTATCTTATTACATTCCTGTTGGTGGTGCATTTTATAAATTTTAAACTAATAATAATTTCATAAAATTAATGTAATATAAATCACAGAGAAATAAGTTGAATAGTTTTAAATAAAAAATCTTGTGTGAAATATTTTTATAAAATTTGAGTCAGATTCCAAGTATGTTGAGTGTTACATACATAAAATAATTAAAATTTTGAATTGAAAATCTAAACAAAAGATTGAATAGAAGTTCTTTATAATGCAATTCTGTATGATGCGATTATCTATATAATGCATAACTCTTTACATGTAAACTGTGTGCGCATGCAAATTTTATCTAAAAAGCGGCTGTGACGATTTTGACTAAATTTTTATCCTAAACTATTGAGGTACAAGAAGACCCTTGGTCACATGTATGAGAAAATTTGATGAGTGAATCATTTTGAGGTCACTACGGGTCAATGCATATCAATGGGAAAGAAGGTTGAAACAGTTATTAAGTTGTTCAATAGTTGGCAGTAAATAAAGTCAAGAAGATCGCAAAATTGTCATATTTGACGAAATATTGGCAAGATTTAGCAGGATAATAACTTTCAAAATTATCAATGCCAAAACACATGCTTGGCGGCGATTCACGATGTGAATGGTGCCATATTTGGTGGAATTTGGCAAAACAATAGTCTTTCAGAATGTGGAGGAATTTTCTAGACCATCCCAATAGGAGCTGGTAGATGCATGATTCAACCAATCCAAGTCTAACTAAAAAGGTAGTTTGGAAAGATTCCCTTTTCCTTAAATATGTAAGTAATGTAAAATTTAGAAATATGTAATATTCATAGTTTTATTATTGATTGTTTCTGTTAATATAAAATCAGGGGTCGATGCAGGGTTTTTTTCGAGGGGGGGAGGGGGGGGCTCTATTTTGTGAAAAGTAAAAGTTATTTTTGTAAAAATTGTTATATTTTTATGAAAAAATAACATTTTGTAACAATAAGTGAAATTCACTTACTCATTCGAACCAAGCATTTATTAATAATAATTTATTTAAGTCCTTCTTTTAAAGTTTTTTTTTAAACCTAACAAAATGAAAGTAATTAATGAAGAGTCTGATTTAATGAAATTGAATTTTGTGAAAAGCCTTATTTTATTAAAAGGAATTTTGTGAAGGGACCTGTTTTGTTAAAAGGAATTTTGTGAATGGGCCTGTTTCATTAAATGATTTTTTGTGAAGGTGTCCTAAATGGACCCCAAATTTTGCCTATGTGGACCCCTGAAAATAAAGTGTTTTATAGGAACAATTTATTGTTACATTCACTTGAACATGAAGCTAATTTTACCTGAGCATCGCTCGATTTTCATTAATTGTGTAAGAATTATTGGATCTCAATAAGATTTTACAGTAAGTATGAATAAGGTAGACTGCTTACCTTTATTCTGTCCTGGTATAAACCGGGCAGGAGCCGGTGACACTGAAAGTCCCGTCATCGTGAAATTAAAACAACTTTATGTAAATTGACAATAAGAAGTCATACGAACAAAATGAGCTAGGTATGACTAGGTTTGACAGGCCAATAAAAAATTTAATTATTATTAAACAGCTGTAATGAATTAACGCTTTTGCAGAAAGTCGACACTTTGCCAGCGTCCAGATTGGAAATAAAGTATCTACTGGTAAAAATTCAAAGCAAAATAAATGTATAATTTTATCACCGTCCCCTTCCTTAAAATAAGTATTTTCCGGCAGAATAAAGTTTGTGATACCAATTTTTTCTGAAAGAGCACAAAATTTTCTATAAAAGGCTACAAAAGTTGTTAATATCTGCGGTGACGGTAAAACATTATGCTATTTAATAATTATTATTTTAAATAAATATATTTTCTTCATGTGAAACCTAGTCATACCTAACTCATTTTGTTCTATAAGGACTATATGTGACTATAAGGTAGATTGCTTACCCTTATTCTGTACTTGTTGACAGGGTTGTTTGGTTTAAACCAGGCTAATTTAAACCAAATCATTTTTTTAAAACCATGCTGGGTTTTTTTTTCATTTGTTTTTTTTTCTCTTTTTCCCTAATGTTTTCATTTATTTTATGCATTATTGAAAAATGCAAAATCCAAGTTATGCAGAAGCTATAAGCAAAGCTTTAGAAAAATGATGAATTAATAAATTTGTAAAGGGACAAACATTTTTAATCAATCAAACCTTTCTTATAAGCTTTAAATCTACATGGCAGACTAACTAATTTTTCTAAAATTAGTTGGTAGGAAAAAAGTAGTTAGTTTTCTTTCTTTTTCCTTTTTTAAGCCTTTAAAAAAAATAATAATAATAGCCAAAATGGCAGATTTGAGCTAAAAATACACTTTTGCTACTTAGATTGCTTGATTAGTTAAGATTTACTAAAGATTACACCATGCCTCAGTGATGACATAATCATAAATAATTCTCTCCATTGGTTACTCTTTGTTCTGTTAATGAATGATTGCTGTGAGTTTTCTTTGCTCTGTGGCTATTGGGTTTAGTAAGACTTTGTTTTTCTTACATTCCTACATTGGGACTGGGATTTTACATAATCATTTTATTTGGTTACAAGCAGTGTTTGGATGGTTTAAATCAATGAGTTAATCAACTGTTTTTTTTTTAGAACAAATCTAATATAATATTTTCTCATTTTTGTAATTTAAGTATTTCAAATTATTGGATATAAATAATTTCTACATTTAACAGTCTTAGCTCAGCAGTCACCGTGAGACATAGTGAGTCTAGGTCATGTTTGTATGCATGTAGAATACAAATTGCATATGTTGATGAACCTATCTGAAGCTCTAAAGAGAAAACTTAAAATATATGAATTTAGAAAAGATAAAATAGATTAAAAATATTCAGTATTTAGAATAAAATATTTTCCTTTGAGAAAACGCAGATTATTTTACAATTAATAACATAAAATGACCTTTAAGATTTCAGTCGAGCTGTAAAAGAAAATTTTCTTGATTGGGGAGATTATCTTTTAAGACTGTTCTCAACTGCTCTGCAGAATAAGTGCAAAATGTCTTGGCATATTTACAAATTCATTTTTTAACGGAAAGGTGTAAAATTGGAAGGCCTGACTATGGAAGCTATTTGTAATCGAACTGTGTTTTCTATTCTTTGATAAATAAATTACCCATTGAGTTGTAAGCGATTTTTATCACGTGACAAAGATGTTTTTCACCCTCCGTTGAGTGGTTATTCTTCTTTCGTGCGGAAATTCGGTTCAAAACGCCCACTTTGTTGCTATTTTCTGAAAGATCTATTGCGTTTGCGAGAAAACGGAAAACACAGTTTGCTTACATAGTTTCTAAACAACATGTTTTATGCATTTCTAAACAAAAATAAATTAGAACTTATTATATAAAATTGGTCTTTCTGATTTGAGAGCAGCCTTAAGAATAATAAAGAAATTCAAAATATGATGTCGAATAAGAGGACATTGAAAAATTGGGTGCTAGCGATATGCAATAAGATATATTTAAATCCTCTATTGCATAACCGAACCCACTTTTTAGATCTGACAAGAAAATGGGGGTGCAGGGATCGAGATAAGTTTCGCTTGAATTGAAAGATAATAGAAAAAAGTCTTATAAAATGCCTAAAGAAAATATATTATTAATTTTTATTTTAGACATTTAAAAGTAATACATATTATAACATATTAATACATGGAAATTATTCCAGAGAGAAACATTCGCCTTGCATACAATATTTCAAATGAAAATCAAGTTCAAATGAAAATCTTCCATCTTGTGCTACGTTTGTAGCCTTGCCAACATATAATAGTGAGAAATTTTCCGAGCTAGGTATCGTTCCAAGTGGTTTAGTTGGTAGAACGTCAGTGCGCTATAATGATGGCTCGGGTTCGAGTCCCGGCTTGGAATCTTTTTCACTATGTTGGTCTTTGCGCCTTTTAAGCAATCACTTTGAAATTTAATTTTCATTTGAAATATTATAACATAGCTTAGAAAATAAGTCTGTACATTAAGTCTGATGGCTATTTAATGTTTTAGTTAATGACAACTTTTATAAAACTAATTTCCATTTTAAGGTCAATGTTTTCAGTAGTCTAAAAAAAACTGGTAAATGGGTATTTCTGTTTATTTTACTGTCGCCCTTTTTTTTAACCTGGCAGTTTCAGAGGAGAAAAAAAAATTAAAATACCCAATACTTCTTGAAACGTGTAAAGACTCTACTGCTAAATTCAAACCATTCAGGAATTCTTTATAAAAAGATTTATTTTCAATAAAAGATATTTATTCATGTAGAACAACAAAAAAAAAAATAAAAAATCTCAGATAACAAGTATTTCAAAGAAATTATTTTGAATAGCCATGTGAATGTATATTATACTTATGAAACTATATTATATATTTATTTATAGTACTAGTGAACCAAAGATTGGTATATTAAGATTTTATAGGTATCAATGTTTCACTATGTAAAGCATGAATCATAAGACATAGCTTTTTGTAAAAATGTTTAAATTTTAAATTATTCCAATTTTCCACATAACTGATTGAAATTATTTAATTTAAATTATTTTAAAATGAAGTTATATTATATATCCAACAATGTTTATTTTAATTGATAAATATGAATGTATATGTAATAGGAAAATATATTTATAAAAACCCCGGTTTAAACCAAATAAACCGCGTTTTCTGATTTTTCATAAAAACCATGTTTTGGGGTTTTTTTCTTCAACCCTGATTTTAATTTTTTCCCTTTAAATCCACTGTCCTTAAAAAAATGAATTTTAAAGTTTAATTGTAAAATAATTAAAATTTAAATATATATGCATTTTTTGTAAACTTTTTTGGGCTGAGTCACAATTTACTGATCACGGGTCAGGTAAGTCAGAGACAATGATTTTAATACGGGTTGGGTCGAAATCGGAACTGAAAATTTTGGCCCGTGCAGGAAGATAGAAGCCTGTCCCAGTTCTGTATGGAAAAATACGTTAGGCCTTGCCCAGCCGAGCCTTCAGACATTTGTAAGGTCCGGGCTTAGCCTGGCCCCAGAATACAGATTTTTTTAACGGCCTTGCCAGGACAACAAACTTGAAGTTGTGAGGGCTAAAATTATGAAAAAACTCTTAATCGGCATGTTAGAAAAAGCCTTGTTTTAAATCAAATGATGGACATTTAAATAGTACTTTAAGAAGGTTGAAAGGGCAAAAATTAAACTGAATCAGAAGTTTACAAGGAAAGAGTTTCTTGCAATTTTTTAAAAAGCATTTAAACATTGCATTAGGAGCTAATATTTGTTTAAAACTTTTAATGCGTTTTTCTTCATGATGGGTTTTTTCACCATTTCTTGTCTTTAAATTGTTATAAGTCAAAAATTGTTTTAAAAAAAAGTGCGAACTTGGAACATGTCTTTTTTTATTATTTTATTTTTGTTTCGTCAAATTTGAAAAAAATATTTAGTAATTTTGAAAATCTGATTTTTTTAAAAATAAGTTGCATTATTTTTTAAATTTATATTTTTAATATTTATATTTTTAAAAATTCTGAAATAAAATTTAAATTATAATTTCCTCTTTACTTAAATGAAAAAAATTGAAATTCGATAAATAATGTTTCGAGTTATAACGATTTTAAATTACTTGTTTCCTGGAACTCTTAAAGTAACATTGTTTCTTGAATTACACACATTTTAATTTGTGTCTTAATCCCTTAAAACCTGACGAATTATTTAAATGGGCATATCTCTGTGAGTTTTGCAGATATGAAGATGGAATTTTTTGTGTTAAATTCAGGAGTGGATAAGGAAAATTTTCGTAATTGGAAATTTTATTCTAAGGAGGTCAGATAAAAATTTAGTTTTCATATTTTCTCAAATAGATCCCCCATGGAATTGCAGCTTATCTCATAAAAAATGTAACTTTTTTTTATCAAACTTTGCAATTGGAAGTATGTGTCTGTAGGTAATATTTAAGGAAATAGCCTATTGTTTCGATCTTTATGTATCACCCTGTATGTTATTCCAATTCATTGCATACATTTTTTAATCATGGTTGTGGTGAAATAGAAAGTAAGTGAATTTCTCAAAAGCACACTTTCAAATTGGGCGATTTCCAGTGTTTTCCCAAACAGCTGCCTTTTTAAATCCATTATCTTAATTCACTTGATAACAGAGCAGCATTTGAAAGTTAGCACTCAATTGAACTATATTTTTATATTTAGTATAATCTATATTCGTCTGTTTTACCTTCCATTACAAGAAGATCTGTCTCAACATTTCTAATGGGATTAACAAAATATTCAGTTATATGTTATAATGTTCTGGCTGATGAGCTCAGTCTTTTTTAAACAATTTCTATTTAAAAAAAGAAGTTTTCTGTGTCGTCTTTGCTAGGTAGAATGTTCACTACTCGGACTCTTTGTTCTTACCGATAAATATCTAAGAAGTCAGGTGTGCTGGGCATAGGAAGGATTTCAGAGATATTTCTCGGTTAAAGTAAAAAAAGTTCGATCAGTGAATATTCATCTACCTAGCGACGACGATGCGTTTCTTTCTAGTTAATATAGTTTTTAATTTAGTACCCATGTTAAAGAAAAAGTAACAGTTCTATCTTATTTGAGTAGTGAACATCCGTCTACCTAGCAATTTTATCAAATTATGCATATTTTATAGCATTTTTGTTTAACATTGTCTATAACTATCTACAATCTAAAATGTAGTATAAACATATCTAAATGTAATATAATATCTAATGTAGTATATATATATTTATATGTAAACTGATAGCTAATGTAATATAAATATATCTAAAATATCTATAACTATAACCTGTAACTACTGATATCATTAGTGCAATATATACTTATAAAAAGTATTTTTCCCTCCAAATGAGAATTTTTCATCAATGTAGCTCCAGGAAGCTGAAAGGCTGGAAAGCAGCGAGGCGATAATATTCACCGACGAATGGGGGTGTGGGGAGGTGACCTAGGCGAACTTTGAATTCTTTAATGAATGTCATGTTGGCAGGTATGCCATTCAAACAATGACGTCATCATCGTGACTTATGAATCTTTATACTTCATTGATTTGAGAGGTTGCATGTTCTATTTGTTAATTTTTATCACATGCATAATGTGACTGCTGGTACTCGTAGAATCAGAGCTCCCTTCTTTCAGTTACTCATCTGGATAGTAGTTACCTGATCACAGTTGATCCCACCAGCGAAAAATTTAAAAGCTAAAATAAATTTAAAACATCAACCAGCCGATTAGGGTAAGGCAGGGTGTTTAATATGTCAGACGACTGTGGTAGCTTCCAGATCGTTATAGTCTTTAAAATATTAATTAATACTTTACATCTTTACACTGGTCTCAATAATTCATCCCCTTGTTTGTCTCATTTTCTAATACAAGACATAATAACCTAATACAAGATATATTGCATGCACACTTACACATGTGCATCTGTATCTATGAATAAATACCCAATTACTATTGTACCTAAGAACAAGTAGTTTAATGTATGAATTTTGTGCGATTTAAGGAAATGAAACTTGTCTAATTTAATATTTAATCAAGAGTTAAAATTTAGTGCAATTTGTTAAACAGCTAGTTGTTTATTATTTTTCTTTCTGTTTTTAGGTTCAAAGGTCGATAAAAAGTTTTTGCTGAAATTGAATAAGTCATTTCCTTGGAAGAAGTTTCTGTTATCATTCAAAAGAAAACTATTTCACTTAAGAAAATGTCATCGATTACAGAAGAAAATTTTTCCTCTGCTGGACAGCGATTTATTCCTCAAAATAGTGATAAAGAAAAGCACTATTCCATTGATAATGGAGAAAAATCTTTTATTTGTGAAGTATGTTCCGAAACATTTTCTAAGAATAGTGATCTCAGAATCCATCTCTTGACTCATACTGGAGAGAAATCCTTTGTTTGTGAAATATGTTTCAAAGGATTTTCTAAGATTAGTAATCTAAGAAAACACCTCTTGACTCATACAGCTGAAAAACCCTTTGTTTGTGAAGTATGTTCCAAAACATTTACCAAGAAAATGAGTCTAAGTAGACATCTAAGAGATATTCATACAGGCGAAAAACCCTTTGTTTGTGGAATATGTTCCAAAGGATTTTCTCAGAATAATTATCTAAGAAGACATCTTTTGACACATACAGGTGAAAAATCTTTTTTTTGTGAAACATGTTCCAAAGCATTTTCTCTGAATCATAATCTAAGAAAACATCTATTAACTCATACTGGAGAGAAACCCTATGTTTGTGAAATATGTTCCAAAGGATTTTCTCAGAATAGTAATCTAAGAAGTCATCTCCTGACTCATACTGGAGAGAAACCCTTTATTTGTGAAGTATGTTTCAAGGGATTTTCTGATAAGAGTAATCTAAGAAACCATCTCTTGACTCACACTGGAGAAAAACCCTTTGTTTGTGAAATATGTTCCAAAGGATTTTCTGAGAATAGTAATCTAACAAAACATCTTTTGACTCATACTGGAGATAAACTCTTTATTTGTCAAGTATGTTCCAAAGGATTTTCTCAGAATAGTAATCTAAGAAGTCATCTTTTGACTCATACTGGAGAGAAACCGTTTATTTGTGAAGTATGTTCCAAAGGATTTTCTAAGAACAGTAATCTAAGAAAACATCTCTTGATTCATACTGGAGAGAAACCCTTTGTTTGTGAAATATGTTCCAAAGCATTTTCCGAGAATAATAAACTGAAAAAGCATCTCTTCACCCATACAGGTGAAAAACCCTTTGTTTGCGAAATATGTTCCAAAAGATTTTCTACACATTTTAATCTAGAAAAACATCTCTGTATTCATACATGAGAAAAACCGGAGCTCGAAATGTACAGGAGCAAACCGGAACGATATTCCGGATTTTGAAATTATGACAAATATTGTTCCGGTTCGTGAAATTATTTTAAATATCGCTCTGGTTCGTACAATTATTAAAACATATTGTAACAGTTGCAGGAAAACATAATATTTCCATCCCGGTTAAGGTTCCTTGAAAAAAATGAATAGAACATGTGCTGATACACATAAGCCATAATATGACTATGATAAGCCACCTCCCTTACTTACGGCTGTGAAACGATTGCAATAGTCCCAACTCCTAGGGAACAACTCACGAGGCACATGACTATTAAATTTTATTGACTGAATAAATATGGCAGGCCGTACGTCCAATCTTTTTATTTTAATCTTTTGATCTAACGAAGATGGAAGCAGGCTGAATTGAGGTTTTACCAAGAAATCCTATGCAACTTACTGTGCTTTCTGTAACTTTTTTTTATTATTCTTTAAAATCTTGGATGCATTTTTTAAATGCTTTTGTACGCTTAGGAATAAATTTGTCTTTATTTAAACAAAAAATTTTATAGCAAACAATAACTTTCTGAGCCTAAGACAATGTGTAATACACAGAGCAAAATTACTTACCGGATAACGATAGTTACGATGGATATTAAAAGCTTTTGTCCAGCATAACTCAAAAAATAATTTTCGTTCTACTTTATAGATGTACATACAGATGAGTTACATTTGTTTGCTATCTCATTAAGTGATTTTTAATGACATTTTACTGATTTATTAGTTGTAACATAAATTAAAACAACAATTATATCTTTAAACACTGATGCCATGATATTAAAAGCGAAATAAATATTGCGATACATAATTATGTGCAATCGATCAGTTTTAGCAGACCTGACAAACATTCACCAGCCGAGAGAATTAAGATAAACAATGGAAACTAATAAATATGCACGATTTCTTTTTATGCTTTCATCAATATATTGTAAAATTTATTGTTTAAAGTTATGTATAGTTGACATGTTAGTGAGTTGAGCTTTTTCTAATATCTATTTAAAGATTTAATCTTATCTTATCTTATTTAATCTTAAGATATCTTATTTAAAGATTAAAATGGTGACATTCTTTCATTTGCTTACTTTAATGATAATTTGTTTATTTTTTACAACTGCCATTACACACAATTGTACTGAATTTGTTTATCTTATTGATTCTTCTATCTTGTTCACGTCATATTCAATATTATTACAATTATTGACTACAGATCGGCTAATTTTATTTCTTTTTCTTGTTTTTTTTGTGAATGTTGACTTTGTAAATAGAAGAAGAGAGACGACTACTACATAACAAACGGATATTTGAGATTTGTTTAAGATGGCTTCTACGAGTAGGCCTGCGGTTTTCATTTTATAGTCATGGATATATTAAAGATGTAGGGAATAGTGATTAAAGGAATTCAGACGTTAATTTATGTGCTTTAATAGCGAATAGTGGTTTGGCTGAATACCGAATATTCGGCTAAGTTATGACCGAATATTTGGTCTATTCATTCGCCGAATATTAATTCATAAGTTCTGATTTAAACCAAAATACTATTTGTTTGTATCTTCATACAGTTTTTATTAAACATATTCAGCCTTAAAGATAATTAAAAACAAAATTTAAATTATGTTTAATTTAAATCAATGGTTGCACTTAGAGAAGTATTTAAGTTTATTGAAAGTTTTTAGAGAAGTTATAGACCGTGAAGCGGCAGCACAGACAATCACGTCATCGAGTTGGAGGCTGAAGATCCAGAATGAGCTAAAACTCAAATTTCATATTAAAACGCAATTGGTCTCCCAAGTCATATCTTGGTGGAAAACACCTAAAAACCCGATTTTAGCGATTGATTCGTAGGTTTACCATTGTGTTTTCCTGCTCCCAGTAATCCATGTTTTCATACCTTAGTATGCAGGAAAACATAATGATAAACCTTATAAGTGAACCACTAAAATCAAACCGGAAGGTGGTTTCCACCAAGATATGACTTGGCAGACGAGTTGCATTTTAATAAATATTCAAGTTCTGTCTAATCCTGGAATTTCAACTTCCAACTGGATGAGGTGATTGCCTGTGCATCTGCCTCCGGGTCTATTAACATGTCTTATTTCGGAAGCTATTCCAATGGTGGAAATTTTATCTGTCAAAGCCTGGAGAAGGGAATGAATTTTTTTGGCGTTGGAACATTTAAAGTCTGTCGTAGAAAATCATCTCAAGTTAAAATCTCGACTGATTTTACTTATGACTACTCTCTCAAACAATGAGATTCCTGAAACTGAAACAAATGCAACTGTGGCGGAAACAAGCAAAGATATTCATAATGAGTCAAAGGCCACATTTCGCGATTGCTTCATGCAGATTTCAACTATAAACAAAAACAAAATAGTTAACAAATTTCTGCCACTTACAAATGATGAGCAGCAGTTATTTTGATAAATCACTCGTAGATAGAAATGAATGTCCACTAACCTGGTGGAAAGCAAATTCTATTGAATGCATAATTAAATAATTTTTATAACTATATAAAATTGAAATTAATAAATTTACTTTAAATTTTTAAATATTATTATATTTCGTGTATGGCTCGTTAAGAAAATTGAAATGATTATTAAATTTATATTTAATATTTGAAATAAATTTGTATTATAAATTTTATAAGCATTTAAATTTCCTTAATGACGGACATAAATATAGACCTATAGATATGTTATTTATAATATAGCAATTGATATTATTTATTATAAATATAAATGATTTTGTTCTAGTATTAGGCTGAATACTGCATTATTCGGCTAAACCGAATATTTGGCTTTTAAGCCGACTAGGTGGAATACCGAATATCAACGGAATATTCGTTGCATCCCTAGTACGTATGTTGTATTTTACATTATTGAATATTTTTTTCATTCCATTCAGGCTGTTCAAAGAATAAAAAGTATGCTTTACTCTCATTTTTTGTTTAATTATAACTTCTACATGTTTTCCCTGACGTTCATCTTGTAATATGGAAATTTTTGTAATACGGCATGCTTCTAGTCCCAAATGTGCCGGATTAGAGAGTGTTTAATGTACTATTCATCTGGTCAAATATATTCGGCATATTCAGCCATAACCATTGTTCGGGCCATCCCTAACAGTAGTCCTCATTCTCACGAACTACTTAATATTTTTACATGCAATCTTCATATATTTGTAGATTATATGTTAAAATTGGTCCTAAAACTATGCTTATTTTAGCAAAAGAAAAAAAAATTAAGTCGACAGTATTGCATATTTTCACTCAGTTTATAAATTTATTTATCTATCTATCTATATATATATATATATATATATATATATATACATTGGCTAGAATAATAAATAAATTTAGTTTCAGTCTAAAGATATAATCTATAAATCGTGAAGAATAAGTAGTTCAAGATAAATCTTGTGCACAGTTAAAAAAAAAGATTATTAAAAAGAAAAGCATTTTTTCAACATATTGTGTTAAAAATTAGATCCTCCTTAATCATTGTTTATATAAAAGAGAGAATACATGACACATTCTTTTATTAGGGATAAGATGATTACTAATTTAGCTGAATATAAAAAAGTCAGCAAAATTTTAAGCCGAATACCAACCTTTTTTTAAATACAAAAAAGAATAACTTTTGATTATACGTATATAGTATGACCTCAAAAACAGGCAACTTCAAAAATCTGACATGAAAGCCCCCCCCCCCCCTTACTCTTTTATTTTACACTTCCACCTTACGGGAGAAAGAAAAATAGCAATTGTTTAAGAAATAAAAAAATTGAGATCGAAAGCAATGGACTAGCAGACACCGAGATTGCTGGCAGTGTGCTAAATAGAACTGCCAATAGCAGCTCAGAGGAACGACAATGAGGAGCCAGAATAAAAAGTGTGTCACTGGAAAAAAGCAAAAATTTTGCTGCAAAAATAAATATCTGCTTTAGAGAAACAAGACTGTCTTTTTTAAATTGATATTCGAAATATAAATAAAATATAAATGTTGTGTAAAATCCTAGAAAAGCTTGTTAAAGAATGTCCGAAAAAATTGAAGTAAATAAAATTGTCATTGATGTTTTGGCATTTACAAAAGAAGAAATGACTTCATGGTTAATAAACCGTGAAAAGTTTTTTTTTACAACATAGGAAATAGCCATTACAGTAAGATTTTTTAAAAGTTTTTTTCTGGCATCAATAGCAATTGACTGTGAATTAAATTATGAATAAAGGCACCCTTCAGAATAACAGAAGTAATTTTGATTCTTTCAGAAATCCAGAATTTTCAAAAATCCAGTTTAGTCTTGGTCCCAACGATATTGTATTTTCGGGGTTATACTTTATTTTTATAATGGAAAAGAAGCACACACCGATACTTAATTATTTATGTGTTAAAATTTTTAACAGCTTGATGTTTTCTTATAATATTTCAAACACTTTTAGGATAATAAAAGAAACATCTCTTATTACATCTAAATTGTTCTACTAACATAACTTTATCAATAGGAAAGTAATTCGTAAACATTTTGTCTAAAATAGGAACTTATTAACTGTTGCGACAGTTAAATGTACTTTTTAAATTTTGAAAATTTATCATAGCACAAAACATTAAGAAATTGCAATTTATCCTTTTACTCTTAGCTATATCAAATGGATTTTCTGTTAGTTGCGATGTCAAGTTATTTCCATTGAAATACAAAGAATGTATTTTCACTTTTATGCTTCACTTTTACTTTCTAAAGATAATTTTATCCTTTCTTACATTGAAGCCCCACCAGTGGCCGAGAGGTTCTGCTCTCGAAGCTGGTAGACGGGAGGTGCTGGGTTCGATCCCAATCGCGCCCGTCGGCCTAATCGTTCGGAGTTTTCGTGGTTTTCTTCTAACCTTGGTTCTCCAAGCGTTAATACGGGTTAGGTTCCCTTAGAAAGACCTCCACGGAAGGCACTCCCCCCCTTCGGGCCCATATCCCACGTGCAGATAATTGGCCGACATAAATACAACCAACCAACCAACCAATCTTACATTGAAAATCAATGATAATTCAATGTAATAAATTTCCTGAAATAACCTGTAATCAGGTAAATATAATCGTGAAGATTTTGTACTGACCAGTGATCAACAATTTTTTTTAAATTAATCTTTCTTCTGAAATAAGACTTAAACTGTAAGTTAAAGCAAAAGGTATGGTTAAAGTCGACTATAAATGTTTCACAAAATATCAGACAATTGAACAAGTCTATACTATATACAACAATGGAAAGTTCTACAACTTTCTCAATATGCATAAAAGCATTACACAAAAATACAATGATAACAACAGTATTAATGAAAAAAAGATGTAAATATAATAAAAAGAAAAGTGCCTAGTTAAACTGATGGCATTGAGCTCACAGGCTATTCACTCTAATTTTATATTATACTCTTATTTAAAAGAATAATGCCCCTCGAAAAATAAATTAAGGGGTATTCTCCTCACCCCTCGCTGTTTCATATCTTAATACTTAACCAATGAGGCTCCAAATCTCACCAGGGAATCGCCTTATTAGAATAAACCGGTATACCAAATTTGAAGCAAATGATATAGAAAAACACATTTATCTAAATTTACGGGGGCATTAGCCCCCCCCCCCGTTCCCCTTTATACTTAACCAATGAACTTCCAAATCTAATCATGGAAGCGCCTTATCAGAATTAACCGGTATTATACCAAATTTGAAGCAAATGTGATAATTCTGCATGAAAAACCCATTTATCAAAGTTAAAAGGGGATTAGCCGCCCCCCCCATCCCACCTTTATACTTAACCAATGAACCCCCAAATCTAATCAGGGAAGCGTCTTAGCAGAATGAACATAGAAAAAAATTTGAAGCAAATCGGATATTTCTATCAAGAGTTATCGCGTTGCATACATACAGAACCTGCGGTCACATTAACTCTCAGACTTTGATAGCCTGAGCTAAAAAGCACATATATAATAAAAAGAAAAGTGCCCAGTAAAACTGATGGCATTGAGCTCACAGGCTATTCACACTAAAGATATATTATACACTTATTTAAAAGAATAATGCTCCTCAAAAAATAAATTAAGGGGGATTTGTCAACATTTCCCTCCTTTATACTTTACCAATGAAGCTCGAAATCTAATCAGGGAAGTGCCTTATCAGAATAAACTTGTATCCCAAATTTGATGCAAATCAGATAATTCTGCATGAAAAACCCATTTAGCTAAATTGAGGAGTATTAGCTCCCCCATTTTCCCCTTTACACTTAACTAATGAACCTCCAAATCTAATCAGGGAAGCCCCTTAACAGATTAAACCAGTATAACAAATTTGAAGACAATCGGATTATTCTGCATGAAAAACTCATTTATTTAAAATATATTTATTCAGTAATGTACAAAACAAAGTTGAGAACATACAGAACAAATACATGATTGGCACACTTAGGGCAGTGCTCACCCGTACATATAAGACATCACAATCACGGAACTTTCGCATCAGCTACGCAGTTCATCTTGCCAGGGGTTCTGACAGTCATGCACTGGAAAACACGCAAGATACGATGAGTCCAAGAGAGCACCTGTGCAGATAGAACTTTGAAATCACCATTATGGAGAACATGGAAGGACTTTTCAGAGTCAGAGGAAGCAGCATCACGCCAGTCGAATGTCAGGGAACTAAAGTAAACTCCATTCGGCCGAAGATGTTCAAGCTAAGGGCGCATGACTTCATATTCGGTGACCTTTTTAATATGGGGAGTCTGCAGATCGAATTGGTCATTGATGACCTAAGCATCAATGACCAAGGTGTGATCAATACCAAAGGCCACAATGTCAGGCTTAAGCCTTTCCTCAGTTGGCTCACTCCCCTTTCAGGTTTTGTTTTACTGCTGCCTCTACATTAGGTGCATATAGGCTACTGGACCCGCTCCTATGGGACAGCCGACGAAGCCAATCTTTACCAGGTGGGTTGCGGTAGAGAGGCGAAGTCTCATCCCTACAATATGGGGAGCTTGCTTTGCATTTCGGACCCAAAATTTGCTATGGTGATACTTGTCTTTCAGCGGCACCCATTGTTTTCTTTTTCCCTTCCTCTGAATTGGTTCATGAACCACTTTTCACGACAAGTATCCACCACCGTTTAGGCATCTAAAATCCAGGTTTCCCTACTCCCCAAGCAGGATATGTGTGTGTAATGTACAGGAGCTAAATCAACAAAGTCAATTAGTTAAGCAAGCGGTACAACAGAGAAACCAGCAAACAGGCTGTGCAATTAGGTCGGCCGGGGCGTTGGTCTACCGGATGGCCGCCATGCGGTGATCAAGCGGACAACCGTCCCGATACCAGACAGGTTCACTCGTTCAGCTAGGGAAATCTGGCAGCTAGGGGCCTGGTCATCGGTTTGGAGTCAGCCGGTGTCCACCATGTACGCTAATGACACCTGTTGCATGTAAAATCCGTCGTGCGTACAAACTCCTCCAAGTTACCTGTGAATTATACCGCTGGAGGTACCTTGCCAGGTGAAGGTCTCGTCACCTGGCCAAGGTTCTAAATTAAGAGGCCAACTTGAGTAGCAAAGCGCAGGTACAAAACAACAATGTTAAGTAACCAGATTAACTAAGTTCACATCTAAGCAGTAGGCACAGCCGATAAGATGAAGATCTAGGGTCTCGTCAGATTTATTGTCGCTATGGGGCGAATAGGCGGTCACCGCCCCTATACCAGGTATCAAAGCCGTTCAGGTGGGGTGTCCCGGCAGGTAGGGGTTTGTGCATCGGTTAGAAATAAAGGAAGGTAGGTTCCCTTATGGACAGTGTAGTCTCGCTGCCCCAGGGAGCGAGCGAGATAATCAGCTATTACATTATGACTATGAATTCTTAACCCGTGAGTTGAGAAGCACTGTTGAGAGATATGGTTAAGTGTTTTTGGAACCCGGCAGCTACGGGAGCACAACTTATCAGCTGAGCGACACCGGGCTGCACGAGATTTATTGAAGAGACAATTATCACTAACATGTACTGCAGAAATGTAGTCAGAGCCAATTTAGTGTACGTCAAAATAAGAGGGTACTAGCCCCCCCCCCCTTTATATTCAGCCAATGAATCTCCAAATCTAATCAGGGAAGCTCCTTATCAGAATAAATCGGTATATCAAATTTGAAGCAAATAGAATTATTGTGCATGAAAAACTCATTTATCTAAATTAAGGGAGGGAGTCCCCTTTCCCTCTTTATACTCAGCCAATGAACCTCCAAATCTAATCAAGGAAGCTCCTTATCAAAATAAACTGGTATGTCAAATTTGAAGCAAATCGAATAATTCCGCATGAAAAACCCAGTTCTCTTAATTTAGGGGAGATTAGCCACCGTCACCTCCTTTATACTTAACTAATGAATCCCCAAAACTAATCAGGGAAGCGTCATCAGAATGAACCTAGAAATTATTTTTAAGTAAATCGGATATTTCTATAAAGAGTTATCGCGTAACGTACATACATACGTACATACAGAACCTGCGGGTACGCTAGCTCTCAGGCTTTGATAGCCTGTGAGCTAATAAATGGCGGTATATGGATAACTGTACACTTTGTGCTATGAAGAATGGAAATAACTTAATGAATGGGTCTGAAAGTAGCTAGTTTCAATTTTAAAGAAATAATTACAAGTAAATGAAAACAAATTATTTCGGTGAGATTGTTAGCAACATTCGGTGCGATATCATCAATGTTCTGTGTCATATTTTGCAATATTCAGCCAACCTGATATTCGACAAATGTGCCAAAGAGTGGCGAAATATTTGTCACATTCCTAATTTTTGCCCTAAACTAGTTTAATAAAGGAATTTTTCTGTGCGTTTTGTTTTCAAATTTTTGGAAAATATTATTTTTTCACATATATTTCTTTTTTAAAAAGATCAAGTTTTTAAAAGATACTCTTTAATATTCTGTGATAATCACCTACTTTAATAATCTCCATTTTTTTTTATTATGTCAGCCACTCCACCAGTGGCGTAGCCAGGATTTCGTTTCGGGGGGGTGTGGGGGGGTTCAGAATTTTTCCTTCATGTTATATATATAGTAAAACCTGTCCAGATGAAATCGTAAATATTGCTGAATAATTCCGTTTTACACAGGTTTTCGTGTTATCAGGTGTATTTGTATAGTATTCTTTTCCGTAGCACTACGAAAAATTTCTGTTTAAGACAGAATTTCGTTATAGGCAGGTTCCATTTTTACAAGTTCTGTGTATTTATATAAATATACTTATTTATGTCATATGAATAGAATAAAACTTGTCAAAATAGTAATTGTCTATAACAGAATACTGTCTTTAACGGAACCGTTACATGGTCTTAATATGAATTGCGATACAATTAAATTTGCTGAAAACCTGCCTGAAAGGGGATTTTCATCGTTCTTTAGTGAATCATAGTGAAACCTGTGAAAGCGGAATCTTTCTATAACGGAATCTTCGCACAAACGGAAGAGTTTCAGAATCTCTGCGAAACGAACAATAGATCTTATTGAGGTAGTGTATCTTAGAAGCATAATATTGCACTTCTTTCTATGTAAGCCTGTCAAAAATGGAGCGTTTTACCAGTACCTTGCAATCTTGTCTTGACTGTGTATGTGTAATAGAAGAATTTCGAGTACTTTAAGAATTTAGGTATATCCTTATTTAATTTCTTAATTTTAAAAAAAGCATGGACAAAAAATGTAAGGCGAATCTCTATAACTGCAACTAATAATACATTGAAGTTACATTAATACTTACCAATGAAAAAGATTCACTATAATATAAAAAGCTGAGCACATACTGAAGAGTTAAATTTAATTAACACATTCGCTGTCATCCACGAGTATACTCGTGACTTTAATTTATTAATTACTTTGTCATATTTTAGAATTAAAGAAATTGCCTCATTTATTGGCAGAAATTTTGCTCTATTAGTAAAGCGAATTTTACCTTTCTGAATTTGTGGTAGCAAACGACTTTTAACAAAAAAGTTGAAAATTCTTACTTTATAGTTTTGGCAGCGAATGGGTTAAATCAAGTTTCATATTACATAACATTTGCCTACAATAAAGTTAGGATCAAGTGGTTAAGTTTAAAACAGCGATTTCCATGTTTAGTTTCTTGCCATTGAATTAAGAACTTGTGCTGTAATAGATATTGGATAATGATTACACATAAATGTCAATCGCATGAGCCGTTCATGCGATCCGCCGCGCTTCTAATGGGAGTTTGTGAGATAACCCAGATAGCATGAACATTAGCAGCAAGTTTGATTTTTTTTTATACTGTTGCGCTCAAAAGTATTTTGACAAAGATAATAATTCACTTAATTGAAAAGAATAATAAAATACAAAAATCAATCATTTATTTTATTTAACCATATTCAGTGTTTTAATTTTAATAAATTAACAATAAATATTAATAATATTAATAAAATTATATATATACTATATATATATATATATCTCGATAGATAGATAGATAGATATAGATATCCATATATATATATATATATATATATATATATCATGCTGTAACTCTCGAATTTTTGAACCGATTTGGATGAAATTTTTCATATACATAGTACATACTAATGACTCGACCGCGTTCGTTGGCCAGCTTCATCCGCCATCGTGTTTCAAAATGGCGGCCATTTGAATTTTGTGAACACGTTTGGAAATTTTTAGGTTTTCTAACTTTCTCTTTAAAATGACCTATGTTGTTAACTTACACTGTGTGACTCTTTAAAATATCTTTTAATGTTTCTAACATTCTGTATAAAATTATATATAAGAGTTTGCATTTTGTGAAACGTAACATTTTCTATAAGTAAGCAATGTTAGAAAACATAAAAAAATTTCAAAAATTCCAATGGCCGCCATTTTGTAACAAAATGGCGGATGAAGCTGGCCAACGAACTTGGTCGAGACATTAGTATGTGCTATGTATATAAAAAATTTCATCCAAATCGGTTCAAACATTCGAGAGTTACAGCATGACAAAATTCAGATATAAATAATATGTATATATGGATACATATCTATATATATCTATATATATATAGTATATTTATAATTTTATTAATATTATTAATATTTATTGTTAATTTATTAAAATTAAAACATTGAATATGGTTAAATAAAACAAATGATTGATTTCTGTAGTTTATTATTCTTTTCAATTAAGTGAATTATTATCTTTGTCAAAATACTTTTGAGCGCTACTGTATTATCTTGCCGTGACAAATTTGAATTGAGAAATTCCCAGCAAATTTCCCGCAAGGTATACCATCACCCACTTGCATGAGTAGTTTGTTGTGAAACTGATGCAAGATTGTCTCTAATTCACGAAAGTGACGAAAGCAAAAAATCCCTCTGTTGAGAGAATAGACAATCAGTACATACGCAGAAATTGCAGAAATTTTATTCGGTAGACACCGTTTTTGCTAAACGGTATACTTATTAAATACCAAACAAATGCTCGAAATGAAAAGTACAAATATTATCTAAACTTGTTTATGGTGATAAAACCGATGCATGCATCTTCTAACGGCGCTTTCGTATCAAATGACTTGATCAGGTCTGTGGACCTCTTCGAAGGGGTTAAACTTATAATGTGACATGGAAAGATTACTTATAATGTGACATGGACAAAACTTACTTTGCAGTAAGTTTGCAGTATTTTTGATTACTTGTTTCCCGTTAGTTTGCAATAAATTTGATATAGTATGAATTTAAATTACACGACAAGTTAGCTGCAATTTCAAAGTGTGGTGACTTCGGCGTTTGCGATATCTTGCTGCAGTCTTGTTATGAACTTTCAGTCTTGTCATGCTGAGCTTACTGACACTTTGCAGGTTTTCAGAGCAAGACTGTTGCAAATTTTCTGCAAACTAAAAATGCTATATGGGAAGGTTTTAACTTTAAGAAAAAGATTTTGCATTTTCAGCTACAGAAACTAGTAATGTAAGAAGCACACACATCAAATATAGTTCATGCTGGAAAAAGCAGTTTTGTTACAATTGTCTTATTCAGCCATAATTCTTTTGGGTTTCCATGTTTCATGCCTCGCCACTTTTGATACCATATTCGATCTAATAGTTGCTTCCGATATCTGGTCGTCTTTAAGAAAGTTAAATTTTTGTAATAAGTTTTTTTGTGATGGATTAGCACTTTTTTGGAAGCATTAGAATGTGTAAAAAATGGTTCATGGTGGTTTCTGTTTTTGTACTTCTCAGCCAATTTATTTTAGATGGTTCGAAACAGTTTTAGAACATTCTCCAAGTTCAGCAGTAAGCTTCGGATGAGTCGGATTTATGCAGCTCTGGAAGGGACACTTAGGAATTCCGTGGAATAGGGCAGCGCCCATCTAGATCATTAATAAGCATAAAATTCCGAATCTTCCAATTGCACCATTAAACAACTTGACAGGAGGATCAAGAACCTCATCTCTGTATATTTCGGCATTCACAGCTGTACTGGTAAAAATGTGTCGGTCACTGCGGCCATTCAAAATGATGTCCGTTCATACCATGATTCCACGACCTTTGTATCGATGCCTTTCACGGATGTTTGCAACCTTATTGTGTGTGATTTTCTCCGTCCATATGGTAACACGTCTGTAGTAACTTTCTCAACAAAATCGGGATTCATTGGTAAAGAGGACTCGGCTCCAGTCCGTGGTACTCTAATGACGAGGATCTCTGCACCACTTTAACTGGGCGCATTTCGCTACCAAAGTTAGTGGAACACAAATCATGAGTTTCCTTGCATGCAGACTGTCACTCACAATAAATTAGGATAGTCGAGTTCTTGTTGCTGCAGCAAACTCCCTGCAATCTGAACTGACGTCAATTGCGTATTTCTTTTAGCAATCATTGGCAAACTACAGTCCTGAGAACCTATTGTGGTGCGTTTTCTAGCTTGACCTGGTTGTCTGTGGACATTATACCAGTGTCTTTAAACCACTTCCAGATTCTTGACATGACGCTTTTCCCTATTTTTAAGTCTTTACAGACCCCTAAGAGTGTCTGTCTTGCTTCCATTCTCCCTATCGCACGCAATTTCTCAATATCGGTCAAATGTCTTCTGAACGATATATTCCAACCTACTAGAAGCGAATGTTTTACCTAATTACACGTACAATCCTTAAAATTAGACTCCAAATTACCCACGTGCGCTCCTTTTCACACGTGAACCGAAAGAATGGGCTGAGGCTGAAAATTTTGCATATATTTCTGTAGCGAATGTTAATCCCATTGGACTACATGATAACGTTGACATTGAGTTACCTTTCTGGAAGTTCCCTTAATAGAATTAACATAGAGCACCTTTTTATGGTTGTTCCTTTAATTTTTTCTCGTCAGTGTATTTTGAAAGTGGTAACAAATAACCAGTCCAAAAATAAAGTTACTTTTATTGATTGCAGGCAGCAGATTTAAAGTAATTGTTAATATTGTCTGTTATAAAGTGAACAAAGATAAGGGTCACGAAACTCAACCAATGTACTTCGTATAAACTCATTCTTTCCCATATGTGTCGACAACAAAACCCCATCGAAGTCCAAGATAAAGAAGTTTTACGTTTAATCTAGTTACAGTAAATTTATGTAAACGGAATAGCAGGTATACTTGCATAGTTATCCTTCCCTCTCGGGACATTAAAATATTTTTCTTTTCGAGAGGATTCCGTGTTTTCAGAAAACTTGCCAAGAAGGATTCACAATTGGAACAAGTTTCATTTCATATAGGTATCAAACGTTAGCAAGCACAAATATATAGTGTTGTTTTCGTCGAACCTTGAATAGTTTTCCTTTGAGATAGGTCATCTTCACAGATTTTCCTGTAATAGATTTATGCTCTTCAGAGGTAGTGTTATAGCAGCGGTTTCCAACCTCGGGTAGCGTAGCCCTGGGGGTACGTGGCGGGTCTGCTGGGAGTATGTTAAAATAATATCGCTAATGGCGGAAGTCACAAAAATGTTAGGAATATCAATGTAATTTGCATCTATTTATTATATGGTTGTGATAAGAAGATTACTAATGAAAAAAGCATGTTTACGTCAGGGGTGTAAAAATTTTTCGAAAATCTAGGAGCCAGTTACTATCGATAACAAATTTGTAAAATGAAATTACAGTACAAGCTAATAATAGTACATACAAATTACTCTTTTTAATTAAATATATCTAACACATGACATAAATTTTTCTTGTATAAAAAAGTAATGTTACATAAAATTATAAATATTGATATAAAAAAATGGGAAGTGCTGATGTAAAATACAAATAATAATCGTTAAAAACTTCTTTAAACACCTCAAAAGTACAAATATGTAATGCACTTCAAGGACTATAATATATGCCATAAATCATTACTGTTAACTTATTGTTTGTCCTCATTTGCTTTTAAATTTTTATCATGTTTATGACCACTCATGTGTCTTGTTTTTTATGTAAAGTACCAGTGTTCAAATGCTTTTGTAGGATCAAATGCTTCTACAGAAGGTCCATTTAAATTTATTAATAATAAATCATTTAAATTTTGTGATGTCAAAGTAGAGCGAAACTTGTTCTTGATAAAATTCATTGTGCTGAATCCTCGCTCACATCCGACCAATCAACCAACCATGACGGAAGCCATTGGTAAATAATGTTACGCAATCCTCCCGATAGCGATTTACAATGTCTTAATTTTTCCAACATTTCTGTAAATATCAGTCCAGTTCAGTGAAAGAGAACTTCGTTTTTTTTTTTCTTTTTCTTTGCGCATGGAAAAAAAATCTATAAATAATCAAGGTTATAAATACGAATTATTTTTCATTTCCTAAGACATACCTAGGCGCCATTGTCGAAAATTTAGTCGCCCAGGCGACCTGGTGCCCGTTATTTTTACACCCCTGGTTTACGTTATCTCCTTGAGTGGAGGGGGGGAAGGAGGGCGTGTTTATGAGAAATGGGGGTACTGCGAAATGAAAAACCTAAGAAAAGGGTACGTGAAAGAAAAAAGTTTGGGAAGTGAGTACGTTTTAGCAGTTTTAAGGGATACTGTGAAAACGGAAAGTGTTTATAACGGAAAACTGCCTAAAACGGAAAAGTTTATAATCCTGAAAAAAGACATACCTTTGAATTATACCTTCTAAGACGAATACCTCTCTAAAGCGGGATTTTTTATAGATCTTTTGTGATTCTGTCTTAGCAGTTTTTACTGTTGTATTTGTATTCATGATTCAGTAAACCATGTCTAATTTCGGGGGGGTCCGGACCCCCTCCCCTTGGCTACGCCACTGGCAAAAAGCCATTTTGGAGCAGAAAATAAGTATTTTAGAGCAGCAGAAAATAACTATTTTGTAGCAGCAAAAATGCTCATTTTGGTATTCTTTGACGAAATTCGCGTTTTTATTGTGATTCTTTGACGAAATTCGCGTTTTCCTTGTGATTATTTGACGAAATTCGCGTTTCTCTTGCGATTATTCATCGAAATTTGCGTGTTTTTCGTGATCTTTTGACAATATTTGTGTGTTTTCTGCAATCTTTTGACAAAATTCACGTGTTTTTTGCGTGTTATTCGAACCCTTTGTTGAAATCAGCGTTTTTTTCGCTATCTTTTGACGAAACTAGCGTGTTTTTCGAAATCTTTTGACGAAATTTGCAGTTTTCCCGCGATCTTTTAACGAAATTTGCGTTTTTTCACAATCTTTTTTTCGTTTTTGACGAAATTAGCTATCGTTTGACAGAATTCGCGTGTTTATCGCGATCTTTTGACGACATTCACGTGTTTCTCGCGATCTTTTGACGAAATCCGTGTGTTTTTTCCGATCTTTTGATGAAATTTGCAATCTTTTTGCGCGATATTTTAACGAAAATAGCGTTTTTTCACGATCTTTTTTAGAGTTTTGTGCGTTTTTTGACGAAGTTAGCTATATCCCTTGGCAAAATTCACATTTTTTCGTAATCTTTTGACGAAATTCGCGTGTTTTTTGCGATCTTTTGACGAAATTTGCGTTTCATGCGCAATCTTTTAACGAAATCGCGGTTTTTCTCGATCTTTTGGCCGCTTTTTAACGAAGTTAGCGCCCGTTTGACAAATACACGTTTTTTCGGGATACTTTGAAGAAATTCGCGTGTTTTTCGTGATCTTTTGACGAAAATCTCGTGTTTTTCGCGATCTCTTGACGAAATGTGAGACTTTTTGATGGAATTTGCGGTTTTTGCCCCACTATTTTTTTAATTAATCAGAGTTTTTTCACGATCATTTGACAGTGTTTTGTTCGTTTTTTGACGAATTTAGCGATCCTTTGATAAAATTCGTGTGTTTTTCACGATCTTTCGACAAAATTTGCGTGTTTTTCACGATCTTCTGACGAAATTTGCGTTTTATTCGCGATCTTTTAACGAAATCCCGATTTTTCACGATGTTTGGACCGCATTTTGTTCGTTTTTTGACAAAACTAGAAATCCTTTGTTAAAATTCACGTTTCTTTTTCGTGATCATTTGACAAACATCGCGTGTTTACGTGATCTTTTGACCAAATTCGCAATCTTTTGACGAAATTCGGGTGAAAAATGATCGATTTGGCTCAAGAATTATTATCGAATTGGCGCAGTTGGGCGCAATTTTGTTGAAAAATGATCGTTTTGGCGCAATTTGAGCAGCTGTTCCATCACTGGGGTAATGAAGGCGTAATTCTTTGGATTTATTTCTTATGTACTCAAAGCGAGCTATCTGCCTGTGAAGAGTTTGGAAGGGTCTTGGTGGGCCAGTATTTTCTATTCACGTGATAATGCGATAGGCTTCATTTTAATACTCGGAAATTTTCTTAAGAAAAAAATTAACCAATGTGTAAGATTCTTTTTTCACACAAATATATTTTTAGCACACTTCTCATATTTTTTCAAAAGCGTTACTTCAATAAAGCATTTCCTATTGCATAAGATATTAAGGTACAATTTATCATCTTAGGTCAGATTAATTTTTAATTTTAGGGGGAAAATACTTTACAGTGAAATAAAAAAAAATTGAAGTAACTATCAAAGAGGCATTACATAAAAGTTTGCTGTAACAAGTTTACTTATTATCAAATACATATTTGCATATTATCAAAAACATAATATGCCATGAAAGAATTTTTGTGGATTTAGAACAAAATGCAATTTTTTTATTACTAAATGCTAAAACACAAGAGAAGTGATAATAGTAAATGGAATGTCATATACAGGTTTCATACTCAATCTTGACAATAAAAATAAAAGAGATTTTCAGGAGGTGTCTATTTGGTATGAGACAAATAATGCTTTCTTAAATTACTATTCCGAGAAAATCCTTTGGAACATATTTTACAAACAAAGGGTTTTTCTCCTGTATGCGTCAAGAGATGGGTTCTTAGATTACTATTCTGAGAAAATCCTTTGGAACATATTTCACAAACAAAGGGTTTTTCCCCTGTATGTGTCAACAGATGTTTTCTTAGATCACCATTCTGAGAAAATGCTTTGGAACATATATCACAAAAAAAGGGTTTCTCTCCAGTATGAGTCAAGAGATGTCTTTTTAGATGACTATTCTGAGAAAATCCCTTGGAACATATTTCACCTGTATGAATCAAGATATGTTTTCGTAGAAGCTGAATATAAGAAAAAGCTTTGGAACATGTTTCACAAACATAGGGCTTTTCACCTGTATGAGTCAATAAATGGCTCCTTAGATGATGATTCCGATGAAATGCTTTGGAACATATTTTACAAACAAAGGGTTTCTCTCTAGTGTGAGTCAAGAGGTGTGTTTTTAGATATCTATTCCTAGAAAATGTTTTGGATCATAATTCACAAATAAAAACTTTTTCTTCTTTATCAGTGGAGGAATGCTTTTCTTTATCACCATTTTGAGGAACAAAGTGCTGTTCTCTAGAGGAAGAATTTTCTTCTGTAAGCGATGACATTTTCTTAAATGACAAAAGTTTTATTTCAGATGATACAGAAACTCCTTGAAAGTATCAGTATGAAGAGATTGTTGTCATGTTCATCCAAGGAAATGACTTATTGAACTTCAGCAAGAAAGTTTTATCAACCTTTGAATCTAAAAACAGAAAAAAAATAATGAACAACACATTTTTTTTTAAACTGCACTAAATTTTAACTCTCAATTAAATAGCCAATTTTCATTTCCTTAACCAATACAAAATTCATCCATTAAGTTATCACACTATATATCCTTAGGTATCACATAACTTGAGTATAGATACCGATATATATGTATATATCATCGTCATCATCATCATCAACCGTTTTCAATCCACTGCTGGATGTAGGTCTCTTCCAGATTTTTCCAATGTTTTCTGTCAGTTAAAATTTACTATACGTATGATAGCAACGTCTACCAACTTTGAGAGCAGAAAAGTTTCCCTTAGGAATTTAAAATTTCAGATTCAAATTGCAGACCAAACTGGGAACCCTAGTCAGGCTTGTCCATTTTATGTCTATATAGTTAAAAATTAGTCAGAAAATGTGTCAAAGTTTCGCGTTGTTGAGCAATGAATTTGAGAACCACCTAAAGGTATATTTCCAAAGATTACGTTAACAGAAGTTCATTGTCGCTATAATATTTTTACAAAATATATTGCCCGCCCTACCCATGATGAGAACTGTTAAGTCCAGTTCCTGCGCGGCTCGAGTATGCAGAAAAAAATTGCAAGCCTGATCTTGGCCCGGAACGAGTCTTCTGAAAAAAAATTAAGCCCGTGTCCAACATCATGTAACTGTCCGATGCCGATCTCTAAGCTGGGCATGTTATATTAATAATTTGATCTTGTCAAACTAGTATCGGCCTTGTCATGCATTCTCGCGAAAGCCATATTCATTGAAAATAGCTCATATTTTATCGGCTTCCGTTAAATTTTTATATTGGACCAGTAGGCCAGCTAAAATGTTTTATACGCCCGGCTGGCCCTTTCAATTTTTTCGCCGCCCGTTAAAAAAATTGTTCTAATTCTTCCGGCCCGGCCCCGTTTGAAAATTCGCCGGCCTGCGAGCCAATCGTACAGACCTCTACGACAAGGACTATTTTTTTAATTACTGAACTAGACCAAGAGAAAAAAAAATCCCACTAAATATTAATATTTTTCACGATTTTTTCATACAAGATACGAAAACATTGTTTTTAACTCCTAAATATTTTAATGAATTTGGACGATAATGACTACTTTTTAAGCCTCTAAAATGCCGAAAGAACGCCGCCCCTCACTCCCTTTTCCTCTATATTTCAAAATTTTGCATTTTATATAATAACCTTTTAGCTAATGATCGAGTATCGATTTGGTTTAGGTATAATCAGATTTCAGGGTGAAAAAATTAGTTTGAAAATAAAAAAAAAAATTCACTCAGGAATTCGATGTGAAAAAAATGATAATGATGCGTAAAACAATTATTTTTATAAATCAAATATCAATATTAACTCAGAAATTTGGTTCAGAAAATATAACATATAGCAGGAAAACAATGAGTTCCAATTAAAAAAAAAGTACCATATATTCCTCCAACTAGAACAATGGTTCCCAACCTGGGGGTGCGTTGTGGACCTGCTGGGGGTATGTGAAAATAATATGGGTAATGGCGGAAATTCTCAAAAGTGGTTTAACTGAAAATGCACAAAGAAAACTGATAGAGAAAATATAACATATAGGAGGAAAACAGTGAGTTCCAATTTTAAAATTTTTATAATATATTCCACCAACTAGAACAGCGGTTTCCAGCCTGGGGGTTCTTTGTGGACCTGCTAGGGGTGCGTGAAAATAATATCGGTAATGGCAGAAATTCTCAAAAGTGGTTTAACTAAAAACGCATAAAGAAAACTGATATGCTTTATCCTATTCAATATTATCCAAGCTTTTCCAAGAAATTAGAATATAGTCTTAAGCGGTTCAAATCTGCTTAGTAGCCAAACCACTTCCGAAATTGAAGAATATTATTTGCACTAAAATTGATCCAATTAATTTTGAGAATTATTCAGGTGTATACGAAATACCATTAATTAGAGAAGACGGATCAAAGAATTACTATATTAGAATGAGTAGCAGGAAATTTAAATGCAGAAAAAAGGAGCATGTAGCTGATATTAAATATCATACGAAAACCACAGCGTTGGCAAGATTACATCAAGAATAAATTATTCATATAAATTTCAACGAAAGTAAGATAATTTTTCCCTCCAACCAATATTATCCATCCTTTAGAAGAGAAGCAATAGAGATTCTAACACGTAACAAGTAATATAAAAATTTTGTTTTAAAGTCAATTCCTACTTAGTTCATCAAAGAAAAATTTAATATAATCCCTTAAGCTAATATTAGTTTTTGTTGCATTAAAATATCTCAATTTGTTGATTTTCTATAAGCAAGTAGGTTTACAATGGAAGTCTATGGGAATTTGGAGAAATATTAGAGATATCGCCAAGCTGGCGTCACTTTTGGCAACTCATTTTGGTCGCCAAATTTGGCGATATACCGTCAAGTTGGCGACAGACTTGGCGGTATTTGGCAACAGAACAGGGTCCCTCTTATGGTAACCCCCTTATAGATATGAAGTTGCATTAAATGCGGTTCAATAACCAATGGCCGCCATTTTGTCTCCCATATAAAACTAAAATTAATTAATTAAAATTTAATTAATTAATTAATATTTGAAAAAGCTGTATTAACATCAATTGTCATCCAGTACAAGTTTTAAAAAATTTATTTCAACTTGATAGAATGAATAAGAAGTACTTAATTAACGATTGAAAATTTGAACAAGATATATATATATATAGAGAGAGAGAGTGTGAACTAATTGTAGGAATTGAAAAATAACATATGTAACGATACAGCATCATTCAACTTACCAAAACTGTGGCTCGAGGTATTCAAGGATTTAGAAAATAGAAATAAACATCCAAGTAAAATAAAAAAAGTAACGTGTGTTACATGAAAATCTGAATGATGGGATTTCAGTTTATTGCATCACAGACTGTGCAATTTCAGAATATCATTATCTATAATAATAAAGAAAGAAGTTTGTGTGTGAGTGAGTGAGTATGTCGACGGTGTTCTGAAGAGAGCACTGCACCTAGAGCTACAAAATTTGGGAAAAACGTACGTCTATATATGAAGTTTTGAACCTCGAAGCCAGACTTCCGATTTTTTGATTAGATTTTTTTAATTTAATTTTTTATGCGATTTTTAGCGCTTTTTTATGTTTCGAGACGATTTTTCCATATAAGTTAGAAGAATACGGTTTCTTTCTTTTAACCCAATATAGTAAATTTTATTCTCTTTTCAAAAAAGTTTATTCGGAATTCGTGCAGCAATTTTTGAATTTTTAGTGAATTTTTTATGCAATTATTGAACAGCATTTAATACATTTTCATACCTATAAGTAGGTTACCGTAGAGGGACATAGTTCTGTCGCCAAATGCAGCTAAGTTTGTCGCCAACTTGGCAGTATATCGCCAAATTTGGCGACCAAAATGAGTCGCCAAAAGTGACGTCAACTTGGCGATATTTCGCCAAATTCCCATAGACTTCCATTGTAAACCAATATGGATTACTTTCTTACAGAAAATCAACAAATTGAGATACTGTAATGCAACAAAAACCAATATTAAGGGGTTATATTAATTCGATTTTTCCACATTAGGAAAAAGAATAGTTTCTTTCTTTTAACCCAATATAGTAAATTTTGTTCTCTTTTCAAAAAAGTTTATTCGGAATGCGTGCAGCGATTTTTGAATTTTTAGCAAATTTTTTATGCGATTATTGAACAGCATGTAATGCATGTCCATACCTATAAGGGGGGTTACCGTATGAGGGATCCAGTTCTGTCGCCAAATAAAGTCAAGTTTTTCACCAACTTGGCGATATATCGCCAAATTTGGCGAGCAAAATGAGTCGCCAAAAGTGACGCCAACTTGGCGATATCTCTAATATTTCGCCAAATTCCCACAGACTTCCACTGTAAAACAATAGGGTTTACTTGCTTACAGAAAATCAACAAATTGAGATATTTTAATGCAACAAAAACTAATATTAACTTAAGGGATTATATTAATTATATATAAGGGAGTCCAAGTAAATTAATTACGAATAAAAGTAACATGATCTAATGCTTAGCATGATTTCCAAAACATAAATTTTAAGAGAGCCCACAGGTCAAAAGAATTAGATTTGAAACTTTTATCCAATTATAGTAAATTTTGACTTTCGTGATTTTTGAATGTTTTGTAATTTTTAATGTGCTTTTTACGTTTCTTCGCGATCTGCTGCAATTTTTTGACATTCCATTTTTCACCTAAAGTACAGTCTGCCCTCATTTCAATAAAGTTTATTCGGATTTCGTATAGCAATTTTCGAATTTTTCGGGAATTTTGTATGTGACTTTTAGTGTATTTTAGCGATTTGCTGCTATTTTTCCACATTAGTGAAAGGAATCAACTTGCAATCTTCGAACATAATATATATATATATTTTCTCTTTTCAGAATTTGAGAAGCGATTTAAAAAAAATTCGCGATATCTTATTGTGATTTCCAGAGCTTTTTCGTAATTTCTGCTATTTTTTGACGTACCCGGGCAAGTTCGCTAGCCTATAATAATAAAGAAAGAAGTTTGTTTGTGTGTGAGTGAGTGAGTGAGTGTGTCGACGGTGTTCTGAAGAAACCACTGCACGTAGAGCTACAAAATTTGGGGAAAAGGTACGTCTATATATGAAGTTTTGCACCTCGAAGCCCGATTTTCGATTTTTTTATTAGATTTTTTTTATTTAATTTTTTATGCGATTTTTAGCGCTTTTTTATGTTTCGAGGCGATTTTTCCATATAAGTGAGAAGAATATGGTTTCTTTCTTTTAACCCAATGTAGTAAATTTTGTTCTCTTTTCAAAAAAGTTTATTCGGAATTCGTGCAGCAATTTTTTAATTTTTAGCGAATTTTTTATGCAATTATTGAACAGCATGTAATGCATTTCCCTAAGGAGGCTACCGTAGAGCGACACAGTTCTGTCACCAAACGCCGCCAATTTATCGCCAACTTGGCGGTATATCGCCACATTTGGCGACCAAAATGAGTCGCCAAAAAAAGACGCCAACTTGGCGATATCTCTAATATTTCGCCAAATTCCCATAGACTTCCATTGTAAACCAATATGGATTACTTGCTTACAGAAAATGAACAAATTGAAATATTTTAATGCAACAAAAACTAATATTAACTTAAGGGATTATATTAATTATATTTAAGGGAATCCAAGTAAATTAAATTGTGAATAAAAGTAACATGATACAATGCTTAGATTATTGTATTTTATTGATATTTTCGACGAAAGGGTTGCCAGTGGTCATTTTGGCGAAAATTATAGTTGATAAATGAATTGAAATGGCTATATCCGTTAGAAAATAATGTAAACAACTCGCAAATTAAAAGAAAATAACTGTTATTTGTTTAATTAAAAAAAAGAATCAAAAAACTTTTTAATGCGAGATAAAATTTATAAAATGGAAATATTTAATTTAAATAGAAAAGGAATGTTTATAAAACTTAAAAAATAAATTAGTACGAAAGAAGTAATTGATACATTATTTGGCGATTTTTCGCTTCGCCAAGTTAATAAAAATGTGCCTGAAAAAACTTGAAGAAATAAAATTTAAGTAACAGTCTTTTCGTCCTTCTTTATTTTTTTATTCAATTTAATTATCATTTTTATGTAATTTTCCCATCGTATGTCTTATAGGAGAAAGGCTTTATTTGTGAGTTACATGCTAATTAATTATTACCTTGGTCGCCAAACAATGCAATTTTAAGCCACAAAGGCAGAAGCGTGAAATAAGCCAGGCGAAGGTCGCAATATATATTTTTTAAGTATAGGAGAACATTCTGGAGTAAATCTTTATATTCAAATGTAAATTATATAAAAATGAGTTAAAATTATAATTATGCAGTCAAGTATTTAAATTTTAGTGTAAAAATGTGCCATATACACACACATTTTATAATCTTCGATAATCAAGCCACTACCAAATGACATATTTACTATATTATTGAAAGTTTTGTTGGCACAGATGTCATATACGCTCCATGGTACATAATGGCTCGAAAATGGCGTTATTTTGCCTGACATGGTAACTCGGCTATTGGTGTTTATTTATTAATAAATTGTTTATT